>OW203763.1:50646362-51195833 GCA_934045905.1 Leuctra nigra
CTAAGGCCTGGTAGGCGTAGGACCAACTTTGGATTAGCTAACTATCGATAGTTAGTAGAATTTAGTGAATCCTATTGGCTGTGGAATTCGCGCCAACTGGATTCATTGGCTATTTGCTCACTAACTATCGATAGTTAGTGACTCAGTTGATAGTAGTTGTTTGTGGCTGAAATTTTGTGACATTTCGACTCCCGTATATTAATTTTAGAAGTTTTTGCATATCTGCATGTTTTTGCATTTTATTTTGCCACTTGTAAACTGTTTAATAGCCGCTCTATCACGTACATCGCTTACTTGCGCGAATCCCAACTGTCTTCAAGTTTATTTTTATTTTTCAAAAGCATTACAATAATGGTGACATTGGTCTAAGTTTATTATACCCTTTTAAGATAACAATATCTTGTGTTAGGGCATAACTATTCTACTTACTAGGAAAACGCTCGGTGTAACGCGTTGATGAGCGAGCACAGAACATGCAACATTCCCAGACACGATACACGACACTGCAGATAAGTCGATTTTCTCTGCAACTTTCCAATCTCCATATAAATACTTTGGATGAATTTCAGATCCATTGTGTCGTGACTTTCCTTCATACTTTTTCCAGCTTTGACAACCCATACTAAACTCGTAAAATGACAAATTATTAATACTTGACTGATTGGGCTTAACATGTTTAAAATTTTAGATTATGTTGGTCTTGATCACCATGCAAAACTTGAACTTAATCGGAACATTTTGATTGTCGATCAATCAGAAGATAGAGGATTTGGCCTTTGTACTGCATCCGATTTGATATGAGCTAGTTTTACCTTGCTTTAATTAGGTATCTTTGGTTTTACTGTAAATTGTGGACCGCTTGGCTGCTCTACAGGCCTTGGAGCAGAAGCTTAAAGAAGGCAGGGATGAAAATGTATAGCATACATTTTACAAATATTTCAAGATTATGGAATAAAATGACCTAAAAATGACAAAACTTTTGAAACTAACGACAGATTAGACTGAAAATTGGCAAACACATCTAAAATGTTGGTACCAATGACCACACCGTTCCTTCTTCTTCAACTTCTTCGGGATTAATTATGTTCTCTTTCCCGATGAGATTACCATTGCTAACATCGTCAAGATTATCGTCTGATTGAATAGACATGATTTCGGGTTGATGAAAAATTACTCAAAAATAAAAAAATTTAACTTATCTACAATTTCAACTTACAATACAAAAATGATGTTACTGATAACGTATTGATAAGATGATCCCACTTCTGACACCATTTGTAGGATTGGCCTTTATGAGGGGTAGTTTATATCTAATATTTGTTTTCTGACACCAAGTTATTTTATTGAAAAAATAACTAAAAAGTTTTAATTTTGATAAGTTCGAAAGTTTCTAATTATATAAATTCGGGCGTTGGGTACAGACTGTGAAGCCTGTAATTGTAGATAACGTTTTTATATAAGTTTGTAGAAAATAGATAATCGATTAAAAACACTTCCCGATTTTGAGATTAATAATTGAATAGAAAATCTTGTCTTGATTAAATAAATCTTTAAGATGTTTACTCGATTCTGAATATAAAGGATGATGAAGATGTTGGAATGTTTTGGAGGGATGGCTGGACCAATGTGCTCACCTTAGAACTTTGTAGACTTGTTGCAGATCAGTTGTAAATCAGAAGATTTATTTTTGGTAGAAATGTCACAACACTTTGATGTAAATTTCAAACACTTTACATTTGTTCACTTGATTTAAATAATACTTGTAAAACTCGAGGGATATTCCCTTTCTTGAAGTTGAAAGAATATAAAAGACTTAGAAAAATTTGTAAGAACGAAGTTAAATTAACATTTGCAAGAAGAACCGAAATTTACTAGAAGTTAGTAAATGTTTAAAAGAACTTAGAAATCTTGAGGCATTGGTCAATCAAGCGATCCTGTATGACCAGAAAATGAGTAGACAAGTAGTCCTGTCGACTCGAGGGTGAGGGAAGACAAGTAGTCCTGTCCGTCCACTGGTTCATATGAGCAAGACATCCCCTTATATACCCAATTTTGGTCATAAAAAACTGAACTTGAAAATAGTGCAAATATTTGACATAGGTGTCAGTAGCAAACAAGAGTTTGTCAAAACAGCTGATTGAAAGAACAAGATAAAACCTAGGATTATAATAAAACATCTGATTTGCTACTGCCATCTTGAAAAGAACATATGTTTTTTAAGGATGAACCTTAAAGAACCTTTAAGAACCTAATTGATTATAAAGGTTCGAGTTCCGGTTCTTGGGGGAAAAAAGTATAACGGTTCCGGTTCCAAAATTATAAAGGTTCATACCGGTTCTAGGTTCCGGTTCGGGTCCCTGGCGTGTATCATGGCTTACTCTAGTTCTAGTGCTCTTTCCAAAAATGTTATTGAACAATTAGCAATAAAAAAATCAGATGGACTAGTGTTAGAAGAACACAGCTCCAGAAAAAGTGAAGTATGGAAAAACTTTAAATTAGGTATTTTTGATCAAAGGTAAACACGAACCTTTTGCTTATTGTGTGAAGTGTCGGGGTGTGGTTACTTACATGCCTAAAATCGGGACTGGTAGCTTACAAAGACAAAAAAGTGCCAGAGTTCCAATCCAGGCCATCGTTTGGCCTGGATTTGCAGCTAGAACTCCGACACCTTTTTGTCTTTGTAAGCTACCAGTCCTGATTTTAGGCATGTAAGTAAAATTTTTGAAGAAGGACATTTCAGCTACTTGCAAAGGGTGTTTGGTCTCAGCAGCTGTGCGCTTCATAGCAAAAGATTTGCGACCTTCTAAAGCTGTCGATGATTCGGGCTTTCCGAATTGGTTTTGAACAGGTATCTACACAATATTTCTTCTGATGGAGAAAGTAGATTCTTGATGGTCGGACCAAAGGCAAATAGCACTGAACTTGCTGATTGCATAGCTGAGCTTCCTTTACATTACTGACTTAAATGGCACACAAGTGCAAGCCGACAAACAAAATAATTAACTTCCATTCCCCTAGATCCAAAACATCCGTGTATCAAATTAATATCGGTCACTATAGAGTTTGTGCTTGCACTGCCTCGTCATGAATCTAACTACGGCTCTAGTTCAGAACATTGTAAAACTTTTATAAGATAGGTACTAGGTACACTCAGCACAACAAAAATTGATCAGTGAACAAATTTGAATGACTGACTGGTCATGTTCCATAATATGTTCCAAAGCTTGTTATTAATATTATCATTGAAATGTGAGGTCACGTAGAGTGAGACAAGGAGATCACTTGGACTTACTTCTGATGGTGCGATCTAACATTTTTCAGTCAATCAGGTTAGTTGAACGATCAAATTTAGTTGTGCCAAGTGTACCTTACCGTTATTGAGATACTACCTAGTTATTAACAGAGTAGGAACAACGTGTAAAAACTTTTTGTTCAGGTAGGTAAGGTAAATCTATGAAAGAGTAAACACTAAACCTGAACCTAAAAGAGTAGATATACAGTAGATGGCTACAATAGAATTGTGTAGGTAGATTGTTAAACATTACGTTACCTTCAATAGTGAGGGATGTAAGCACAAAAATAGTGCAAAATGTGATACATATTTTTCCTTTGGCAGTCTTATAGGAAATTTTCCGCTCTTTCATAATTTCGATATCCTCAAAAAATCGGGCGGCCATTTTGGGCCCCAGGGCTGTCCAAAGTGCCAAAAAGTGTGTATTTCAGTGAAATTATAAAACTTTTGTAAATTTATTGTTCTTGTATAATAAACGATGTGTCAGGAACGTACGATAAAAAAATAAAAATTCTTAGTCTAACCATGTGTAGTGATTTGTAGGTGATTACATGGTGTAACAAATAAAGACACGTGCATCTACAATAATTCACTCCGTTTATTCGGCCATCTTCCTTACATCCTCTTCTGCTCACCGCCTGCTATCATGTCGTATCCTTCCTCGGCTCACAGCCTTGTAGGATACTACATCCCTTCCTTCTTCACAATTGAACTCATAATCAAATCTTTCTGAATATCATAATTAGTAGAATATTACAATGAATAATATGTACCGATGGAATCCGTCTTCGAGACACATAATCGCATAACTGTAACACAAAATCATAATACATAATCTTTCTATATCTATTATTATAATATGAAAAATGAGAGGAAATGATAACAATAATAAGCATGTATATGATAATCTTTCACACACATATTCCATATTAGAGTTCATAATCTTTCTGGAGAAAGCCTGGAAGTCGTTTATTTCTCTGTGGTCTTCTTGGTGTTCCAATCTCTGCTGTTTCCGTCAACTCCTTCCCGTCCGGGGGTTTAGGTTCAGCAGCAGGTAGAGGAGCAGTTCCCGTTTCTATTTCTTGCACCGCAGACTCCTCAGCAGTCCGGTGAAATTTCTTCACAAAAGTTGAATTTCGTCTAAACCTGACTCCCTCTGGGGTTTCTATGACCAACGCACTTCCCTCTTTACCAACAACTTTGCATGGAGTGGGATGGTAGGGCGTAGTTAGTTTATTTTTCTTTTCTTGTCTTACCAGCACCGTATCACCTTCTCTGATTTCTGATGGTCTTGCACTTCTCCGTTCATCGATATACTCCTTTCCTTTCTCTTTCCTAGCTCGATCTCTGTCTCTCATTTCCTCGTCGATCCCTGAACATCTGTCAACATCTGGAAGTTTAGTTCTGATAGGACGATTGGATAAAAGTTTAGCTGGAGGTATACAGGTTGTTGAGTGTGGAGTATTTCGGTACTGGAACAAATATCTTATTAATTCCCTCTTCCAGTCTAGTCCTGTTCCCTGAGCTATCTTCAATCTCTTCAAAATAGATCTGTTCTGCCTTTCTACTTGGCCATTGGCCTGTGGCCAAAGTGGTGTAGTGTGATGCAACTTGATTCCTAGTTGTTCCAGGAATAACAAAAGTTCCTTACTGATGAATTGCGGACCATTGTCTGAATGAATCCAGCTCGGCAGTCCATATCTGGCAAACATTTCTTCCAATTTCACTTGTACCTTAGCTGCGGTAATTGTACGCATTACTTCTACTTCAATGAACCTACTGTAATAATCTACAACTACAAATAGATGTTCACCTGAAGGCATAGGTCCCATAAAATCCATGGCAAGGTGATCCCACGGCTTGTCTGGAAGTTCTGTTCGCGTTACTGGTACCGGTGGATCTGGTAGTCCAACCAGTTGACAACCTTTACATCGTTTGCAAAATTCCTCTACATCCTTATCCATACTAGGCCACCATACCTTGGTCCTGAGGTGTGTCTTCATTCCTGTCATTCCTAGGTGTCCCTCATGTGCCAACTCTAGAGCCTGTCGTCTGAGAGTTGTAGGTATGACGATCCGTCTGCCTCGTAGAACTATTCTTCCTACTGGACACAGTTCCTCACGAATCAGCCAGTATCCTCGGGGAGCATCTCTCCAGTTACCTGTTCGAAGACTCTCAAGAACAACTACTAGCTCTGGATCGCTGTCACTTGCACGTTCTACTTCTCTGGCAGTCATGGCATTGGGAACAGAATTTTCAGTCACCCACCTGACATGTTCCTCTTCTTCATCGACATCTCCTTTAATGCCGGGTTTAGGTTCCTTCTCCAGCAGTCTGGACAGTGGATCAGCTATGTTCGATTTCCCTGGACGGTACTTGACTTCATAGGTGTACGGCTGCATTCGAAGAACCCATCGTTCTATTCTTGCACTCGGCTTGGACCTAGTTCTGAAAATAAACTCAAGGGGTTTATGGTCAGTACACAACACAAACGGCATATTGTATATGTACTGATGGAATCTTTCGCAGGCCCATACAAGCCCCAGCGCTTCTCGTTCAGTCTGAGAATATCTTCTTTCAACACTGCTTAGTGTTCTGCTCGCATAACAAATTACTCGGGGTCCATCGCTGTGCTGTTGAACCAGGACGGCTCCGAGACCAAATGGACTAGCATCAGCTATTACCGTTGTCTTCTTCTCCTTGTCGTAGAATCCAAGGCATTCAGCTTGAGTTAATCGTCTCTTCAGCTCTTCAAACGCTGCATCCTGTTCCTTCTTCCACACAAATGTTACTCCTTTTCTAGTCAACGCTCTCAACGGTTCAGAGATGGTAGCTAGGTCGTTGATGAATCTACCGCTGTAATTCACCAGTCCTAGGAAACTTCTGACCTCCTCTGCATTTTCTGGTTTACGGAAATTTCTTACAGCATCAACAGACTCTTCTGTTGCCTCAATGCCGTTGCTTGTGACCCTGTGACCCATGAAAGTTACTTCACTGACTCCAAACTTGCACTTGCCTTCGTTCAAAGTCAGTCCCTTCTCTTCTAGTTTCTTCAGCACTCGTTCCAGTCTATGGTCGTGTTCTTCTTTGCTTCGCCCAAACACAATCACATCATCCTGGAAGTTACAAGCTCCTTCTTCACCTTGAAGAATCTGCTGCAATACTCGTTGAAAAATCTCGGGAGCACATCGGATGCCAAATACTAGCCTCTTGAACCGGTGTAATCCAACGTGTGTAGCAAATGTTGTTATCTGCCTTGATTCCTCTGCTAGTTCCAACTGATGATACGCACTCGATAAATCGAGTTTGCTAAAGAACTTACTCCCGTTCAGTTCCTGTAGCATTTCGTCAGTAGTTGGGATAGGAAATCGCTCTCGAAGAACTGCCTCATTCGCTCTTCTCATGTCTAAGCATAATCGAATTCCCCCATCCTTCTTCTTCCTGATGACTACTGGAGATACCCATGGAGTTGGACCCTCCACTGGCTCAATTATGTCCAGCTTAGTTAACTCTTCAATCTTCCTTTTCACTTGCTCACGAAGTTGGTACGGAACTCTATTAGTTGACAATGCGACTGGTTGTACAGTTTTATCAATCGGAATAGTAAGCTGAAAGTCTTTCAATTTTCCAATCTTATCACCGAAAACAGCAGGAAACTTCTTCACGTAGTCCACCTCTTCTTTCACTGCAGCAATCAGATCAGCACCAATTTTCAGTACCCCTACCTCCATTGAAGTTTTCTTCCCGAGCAGGGTAGGCTCTTCTTCTTCAATTACGTAGAAGTCAGCAACCGTTTCACTACTTCGTATTTTAACAATTGCCTTGAATTTACCAATAACATTCAGGGGTATGTGATTACCATAACCGTAAAGCTTGCGGTTACTGAGCTTTGAGGTGCATTCAATATCCAATCTCTTGCACTCTTCCCAAACACTCTTGCTCATCACGTTGCACGAAGCACCAGAGTCTATTAAAACGCTTGTTTCAACTCCCCCTAAATCTATCGTTATCTTTGCAGCATCTGCAGGCACACTGTTTCCAATAGACTTGATTACATGAAATGTATATTCTTTCTTAGGCTTACCGTAGCTAGTCGTACAATCATCTGTATCATCCGAATCCGAAGAATTAACTTGACGCACCTTCTTTTCTTCCTTCTTCTTATTTCCATCCTTCTTCAGGTCGTCGTCCTTCTTCCCCTGGCAGCACCGGCTGTAATGTCCCACCTTGTTGCAGTTATGACATTTTGCTTCTTTCGCGCGGCATGACGAATGGTATATTTTATGACCTACTGCGCCACAACCAAAACAAATCATGTTGTTTTGACCACTAGTTTCAAACTTTCTTGGTTTGAAGCCTATCTTCTGAATAGTTTCTTTATGTTCCAAACTTTGACCTTGACCTTCAAGCTCAGCTGCGTGTCTGTTCGCAGCCTCCCACGCCCTACTAGTCTTGAGCACTTCTACCAAGGTCATTGCCGGACCAATTTAAATGGCAATTTCCAAATTTCCAACAATTTCCTTCGTAGTTCACGAGAATAGACCTTGTCTAGAACTTGATCCCTTATCTGATCTTCTTCTTGTGTACCAAATTCACAGGTAGTACTAATCTGCCGTAATCTAGTCACAAATCCATCGACTGTTGTAATATCGGCCTTTAGAGCGGAGAATGTAATGAATTTAACTAGTTTAATCAGGACTTCTGACACCAGTCTATCTATTGTGGAAGACAGACAAAACCGTTTATGTTAATATAAAAATACGAATGAAAGGGGTAAGATTTGATTTGTCAAGATGTTACCTTGGAATGAAGGCGCTGGGGTACAGGTTGTGAAACCGTGTAAGAGCAGAATCGTTCGAATAAAAGGCAGATCTCGAAGTGATGAGTCGTTTATGAGCAAAGATCTCTCTTTATGAAAATTGATCTCTTATGATCGTAGAAGTCTTCGAATTGAATAATAGAAATCTTATTTTTAATTGAATGAAATATCTGAGATAAAATAAAGTTCTGTAGATACTCCTTGAATAGTTATTGATTGGATAATAAATGGTCGTTTACTACCAACTAATATCTCTTGATTGAATAAGTGAATTTAGATAAGGACCTTGTCTTCTAATGAATGAAATTAGTAAAATGAAAACTTGATCTCTGAAATGATTATTCAAGTATTTCTTTTTAGGTTATGAATGAGTCTTATATGGAATTTAATTTATAGGGAAAGGTTTGAAGGAATTGTATTTACCAAGATTGGCTCACCTCGATGGCAGGGTAATCCTTGGAAATTAGTAATCCTTTGGTATCCGTTTAAACACTGTTTATTATTTAAAACGAATTTTTGTTCAAGTTTATAAAACACGACACTGAATATTATAAACACTTTAAAATTGAAAACACTGTCTGAAGTTATATAAATGTTTAAAAATATACTTTGATCAATAAAATTATAGGAACTCTATAAACACACGTAAATAATGTTATTAATTTTAAACTTATTTAAAAACACAATATATTTATGTAGAAGTTAAATTGAATGTTTATTTTCGATTAAAACACAATAAATCTGTTTTTCACAATTCGCTGTGTACAATGTATAATTCTGAACCAAAGAGGTGTGAACATGTCAAGAGCTAGAATCAGACTGCCCTGAATGAAGGGGAGAGATGAGCTTATATAGATTCTCCTTGTCCTTGAGGGGGTGATGTCATAGAGGGGTGGCTAGACAAAGGGGTAAGCTTTGTCCTTGACTACAGGTGTTCATTCTTACACTTCCTGATTGGTGTTAGGTTGTTCTTTTAGAAGTTTCTATTATTGTGCAAAATTTTGGATAATAGTAAAATTAGATTTGAATGATGATTAGATTGATGGGATTATGAAGTTATACAATTCATGTGTTGTTTGATTATTAAACTTGTATTTATGATTTTAAACTAACTAGAAGATATCTAGAATATACTAAAATTAAAACACACATAAACTAATATAATAGTTCAATTAATAGTCTTATTGGACAAGATAATTAGTGTAACCATGGTGTAGATTGGTTAATAAATGGTAATCTATATTGGACAGGTTTGACAAATATTTATACCTAAATGTTTATTGTCCATTAGATTGTCTTGTAGACATAGGAAGAATTGTGCAGAGCCTCTAGTACACAAAGTATAATTGAACTGATTAATACTAAATGATTCTTTGATATTTTACTAAACTACATGGCCTTTTAGTAATGGCTTAAAATATTTATTATTTTTGGTTGAATGACAAATTATAGAATGAGTCGACAATGTAAAGTTATACAAACTTAATTTGCTATTCGGGGTTTTTATTTAGTTTATTAAATTGGAATATAAAGTAAGTTGTTTTTGTTTGAACAGACAAAATATAATATGAAATAGTGGACTCTGAATAATTATACTTTGCTTTGTTCAGTATTTTGTTGTACTAGTGGAATGTTTTCCCTAGGACGTTTTGTAGAATATAAACTAGGGTTTCTCATTGTTCTCTATGGAATTTATGAGCTAAAATTAATAATTATTATTGGAATATAAAACTAGTGGAATAATAGTAATTAAGTTTGCTCATTTCTCTAAGGAAATCATGAACTATAGATAGTGATTGTTTTTGTTTGAACAATTAAAGTATAACATGAAGTAATAGATTCTATATAATTACACTTGTAATTGTTCGGTATTTTGATACTAATGGAATATGTTACATGTGCCTTTGTTTGGCCTTGGTTGAACTTGGCCTAGAATGGGGGTGTGTCTAGGAACTAGGTCAGACACAGGGGTGAATGCTCGGTCTTGTAAACAGGTGTTTTGTAACACCCTTCCAGGAGGCTAGGGAATATTAGAGGTCCTTTTTGGAGGCTAGAGCTCCTTGGTTGGTCTAGATCCTGAGGGGTTGTGTCTATGGTTTGGTTAAGACAAGAGGGTGTAAGTTTGTCCTTGAAAACAGGTGTTATAATACTACTCTTCCTGGATGTTAGATTTTACAGAGACCCTTCTGAGAGGCTAGGATTTTACAGACACCCTTCTGAGAGGCTAGACTTATAAAGCCAAGCTTTGTTCTAGTTTCTTTCTTTGGCTGTGTGTGTTTTATTCCATTAGACTTTTATAGATCATTTAATTGATCGTGACCTAATATATCTATTGGATTACTATCTAGGTGAGTACTGATTTAAAAAATAGATGAATCCTCATTGAGAGCAGTCTTGATAATAGTACAGATAAGGAACTAATGATTTAGATAAATGTTTGAGTGAATGATTTTATATGAGTAGTTGTGGCTACTGTACAAGACGGCTCAACAACGGGAAGTTCAGACTATGGTCTTCAAGACCAAGACTGAACGAAAAGAAAATTATGAAATCATGAATGAAATCATTATTTACGATATTTGATGTGTTGAATTCTTCACGTGGTTTCTGTAGTGTCGTTGAAGTGCTGTAGAGACCGGGTCGGTAGAGGGACGACTCGGTTTCTAGCTCTGGTGGTCTCGCAGATAGAGACGGCCAGGTAGTAGCGTGAAGGTGTCGAACGGTGTCGTGTGGTGGAAGTCGAGTGATGGTGGGGCTCTCGTGTGATATGGCTAACGGTAGGTTAGCAATTGTGGAACGCCATGTGTCCACTGAAAAATATTGAAAACAGCAATAGAGTAGGGTTACGAACATTTTTGGGGTATATTTGTTTCGTTTGGGGACATTTGATTTTGTGAAAATATTTTTCTAATTTAACTTGGATTTGTGACCAATTATGATTTAAGCTATTACAGAATTAATATTATATGAACATGAACTATAATTTGTATATAAGTGTCTATTGAGGTTAAGAGTGAACAAAATTTCAATTTTGAGGTTGAACAATGGGCAAGTTGATGATTAATTACACAATTGGGGTTGCATATTTAAAATGAATTGATTCATGGATATGAGTTGTGTCGTGAACCGTATTAGTGATCACCTTATCATCTAAAAGACATATGGAAATGTTAGACAGATTACTTTCTGAAGGATACATAGTATTATATGTATGACATGGGTGACAATTGTATGAGAATGATACAGTATGATGGGATGAAACAATACGAAGTTATAGTTGTCGGAGGATGCACACACATCACACACAGGACCTACAGTAGGAAAGATAGATGTAGAAGATTGTTGTTGAGAATGATGTAAGGTACTTATCGAAGTTTGTAGACTCAGCGAAGACAGTTGTTTCCATATCCCAAGTAAATATTATGGTTTTCGCCATATTGAAATGGTTGACTTGAACGCCGTGATTAGAGTAGCGGAAGATTTGTGAACTAGTACCATGTGAGAAGGACAGGACACTTGTTGAATGAGTATGTTAGGCCGGCCGGACCCATAGGTGGAGACACGAAGATAATTACAAACACCAATGTGAATTTACGTAAAATATAATTGAATTTAAAGATATGAAGTACAAAAGTTAAACATAATATAAGAATATAATGGTAATTTTCTAATTGTAAGCTAAGAGGTATGATTATATTTGGTTTCCTAGATGGTAGATTTGAAGTAATGTACAATGAATTATAATTAAATGAATGATGTGACGGATGATGGAAATTGTTATGAGATGAAATTGTCTAATTACTAATTATAATTAAGGCACCAAATATTTCTATTCTAAAACTGATTCTAATAATATATTCAACAAAACTTTGGTATAAAAATTAATATAGACTAATATATCTTTTTGGCAAACAGGACTATAGAATTGATTAAATAATGATGTAATGATAAAAGTAATACAGATGAATGTCTATGGAATGAATTGATCGGAAATTTGTAAGTTATTTGAATGTTGGATAAGGTTAAAATTATGAAGTGTAAAAGGGGTTTAGATGGAGTTTGGAATTAATAATATGAAGTTTAGAGTGGATAACAAAATAAGGGAATGGACTTAAAAATAATCAAAGATATTTGGTGAACCTTATAGACTAAACTAAGGATTAGAATAATGTAAAGTTAGAAATGTTCGGCTATTATACAAGAATTGTCTGTTAAAATACAGACCAATTCAAGAAAGGAGGGATCGTGGTGGTCCTCTTCGATGTTTTGCAGAGCCTCCTCAATGTACATCACATCTCCCTGAGGAAGTTCATTTTCGATAATGGATGAATTGAATTGATTTGTTTCTTCTTGGATATTTTGAACTTGTCTAGACGCGATATCGTCTAAAAAAGTTTTTAACGCTTCATCTTCCTCCATTTCGATGAGATATATTTCTGTTTGCAAAATTTCCTCATCTTGATGGGTGTTGGTCGCTTCCTCTATATCTACTTCCATCATTTCATTTTCGGGAGTCACTGGCTCCACCAGTGGACAGTAAGTGTCTTTCTAAAGGTAGATAATAGAAAATTTGGGATGATGATTCTGGGTGGAACTGTATGAAAATCTGAATACATTTGATTTTGAAACATGAAAAGGAAATAAATTTGATTTTAGATAAATGAGGATTGGATAGTTTTAGTTTAATATAACTAAACTTTGTTCTAAATTTGATTGATACATAGAATAATTTTGAATGAAATAAATTAAGTAATTTCAATAATATAAAATATTGAAAATAAAATACATTTATAAAACATGTTAATTTGAATAAATTTTATAATAAAACAAAAGATTTTTAGGCGGGGTAGGGATTATAATATTAATTACTAACACAAGAAAGATAAAAATTAAAAAATGGAAATTACTCACCAGATCCTTGTTATCCATATCGATTTAATAATAATAATAGCACAACTTGTCTTCTCGAAAGATTGTTGTTGAATGATCCTTTCTAGAGGGTAGGTTTTAAAAATTTTGGTGTGTTGTTCTCGCGGGTAGGTAAGAGGGTGGGGGTGTTGTATCTTGTTCTTTAGCTGTGGTTGGCCGCTGATTTTGCCCAGCGTCCGCACATTGTGAAAAAGGGGGGGGGGGGGGGTATCATAAATTGGAAGTGTCAAGCGCTTGAAGTTGAGGGGTAAGATTTTTGAAGGTTTTGTCGAACTGGGAAGAAAACATAAGATTTGGTTTTCAAGTTGAAAATAAAGATATAACATTGTCAAACCGAGATGTGTGTGTGTGCTCCTCTAAAAATAAATATAATTATTTTAGATTATTTATGTATTACCTGTTACCTATGGATGTGACCTGAAATATAAATTACACGTTAAGCCACTGTTTTTCGGGGTTTCTTGCTGTTCCATAACGTAGGAAAATAATTTGCGAGTCTGAACTTTTATGTCACAGATTCACTGGGGTAAAAGGGATAGTTCCCGTACTAATGATGTTGGTACAATTTCAAAGTACAAGGACGGGTCTTGTCCTGGGTTTATGGGGAGAAAAGATTCTTTTTCAATTTCTTGGTCAAGTGTATCGAGAGTGTTCAGTAACTGTGGACCGTGTTGATCAAATATATACTTGATCATTTCCTTGATGTTTTGGTCCAGAGGTTTAAGCCAAGTAGCGGCTTCTTCGATCAGTGAATTAATTGTATTGATAGAGTGATCTTGGTAGAAGATGGGAAAAGTTTCAACTTCATGAATCTCTCGTAAGAGAATTTGCCAAGTTAAATGATCGAACTCTACATCAATAAATTGGTGGAGATTAAATAGTCGCGTAACTGGTACACTTGAATATGTGTTGGGCTGTGCATTAGGTGTATAATTATTTCTATTAACAACTAAATCATTGTCCTCAGCCGACATTGTATTTTGTTGTTCTATCCCAGCGTTGAACGCGTGTCTCGCAGCGTGGTGTTGTGAGAGAGAGAGAGAGAGAGAGAGAGGTCGGGGTGTGGAAGAGCGAGCGGGAATACTTGGACTCGGGATGATAGAGAGAGAGAGAGAGAGAGAGAGAGAGAGAGAGAGAGAGATGCAGTAGCGTGAGATTGTTGTGAGGGAGGTTAACCGGGTTAAGAAGAAATTTGCTTCAGACTATTAGCGTCAAGTTCAGTTAAGTAATGTGTTTTGTTTTTGTAGATATTTACCAATTTCTTGGTTTCGGCTGCATCTGGGAAACATTGAACGACAGGTCTGCGACGTCGACTTGGCGACCGTATGTGCGGCTGAATGCAGCCTGGACACAGTTGTAGCGCCGTCTCATGTAGAGCTCCGGTAGGGATGGAATTGCATATGGATCATTACGACGTCGGTCAAGTGCTACTATCAAGAGGCGATGGTATAAATCACGGATATACCAGGTGTTAATTAGAACTGATGGTAATTCACCCATTTCTTTTTTGCTAAATACGCGTTGTACGTTGTGTGTAGTAAAATCGAAAGTCGACTGGCTAGGGTAGTACTGATAACCTGGATCGTCCGGGAGATATGTGTAATTTTGCTGAATTGGAGATGGATTAAAAATAGGCGATCTTATCATATTAATATATTTGGCATTGCTGCCAAATGAAAGTGGGTAGGAAACGAGGTATTCCAGCTCTCTCTGATGGGGTGGACGTTCTGTCGGCTTCTCTTGTCCTTTGTTATTGCAGGTAGTTTTCGGGTATTGTTGTCCGGACATCTGCGAGAAAACAGTTACATGTTGATGTCTTCTTTAAACACTTGTTGTACAGTTTGGTGTAGTCATGGCAAACACAATAGGATGGGTTGGTTGGCTTGGATCTGAAACATGAAGTTAAGTTGGTGTTATAGACAAAATGATTTGCGTGAGAAGTAATTGAAATCTTGATGGGATTTGAACTTGATCAATAATTAAGTTATGTATTAGTTAGGGATGTCAAAACAAGACAAGATCGATGTCATGAATATGTTTATAAGTATAGAATAACGATATAAATAAATATCTAAATTTATTACATAAAAGAAACATCTCCGTGGAGAATGACCATTATTATTATCCAATTATGATGATATATAAGAGAGATGCTTACTTAGACCGATCGCTCGATTCATAAATATTTACGACTGTTTCGAGTGGAGACTGTGTCGACCCAATGGAATATTATAAACGACTGAATGGAATATTAATTGTCTAAACATAAATTGCGAGTTATACAAGAGAGAGAGAGAGAGAGAATTATTGGAATATTTGAAGGTTTGTTTGAATAAACAAATTGATTGAATTAGAACGTCGATGAGATAAAATCTTTCGAAATTTATTCTGAATCGGAGTCTTTGGGCTTTTGCGTGAATCTTCCGTCTGAAGGAGGTTTGTTTGCATAATTAAACAGCATTAGATCTCGTAGGTTATACTGGCTTGTTGTGGCACGCGAATATGGAGGTGTGGCGGTATCATCGTCTGAAGTAATTGAATCATAACTTATTGATGGGTCCGCGGTGATATTCTGTGAGAGTAAGCTGTCTTCGCTCATACTCGGAGTTTCTTCGTGTTTGGCGCGAGAGATGCGCGCGTCGTCATCCTGAACAGCTGTTTCCGTGTTCGAACTCGGTGCTTCCACGAACGTGTCGCTGATGTCTATTGGATCTACTGAACTACTACTAGCGCCAGTGGTTTGTAACGGGGTGGACGCAATGAGGTGAGTTGCATTGCTGATGTCTGTTATATTTTGTGAAGCTTGCTCATTGTTGAGATTCGTGGATTTTGGGGTAAACCAACTCGTATTTGCTTCACTTTCAGACATTCCATTCCTATTCTTCGAGGGTGAAGTTGTCGGCGTGCGCAACTCAGCGTGGTGAATTTTACGATCTTGACCTTCGGCAGCAGCTTCCTTGGGTTCTGCATCCTCGCTCTCCGAGTTTGATGATTGGCTGGAATGACTGGAAGGGGAGGAGGGGAGGGAACCAAGATGGCTGGTAGATGTTGACGCCGTCGCTCCGGACTTCGGAATGAAATTTTGTTGTGATTTCGGGTGAATATTTTGATTTTGAGTATCATTTGTAGGTTTAATAATTATAATGTCTTCGTCTTCGAAGTCTGAGATATCGTATGGCCATTCTGAGTAGGATGCTGCGAGGTTATCTTGAGAGGTTATGTTTTCTTTGTCTTCCTTGTCTTTGTGTTCATCATCAATGAGATTTAGATTCCCATCATATTGGTCGGGATGAAATGTTTTAAACGCTTTTAGTCGAGCACTATGTACTGTTTGTATTTTTCCTGTTTGTAAATCTTGAATTTCAAAATTTACTTTGGATTTAGCAGAGATTATTCTACTTGGTCCTTTGCTATAATATTTGCTGAATTTACGCCCACTCATTTTGTCATAGACAGGAGTGTGTACAAACACTAGATCTCCTGGGGCGTATTGTATATCTTTTGATTTTCTGTTGTAATATTCTTCTCTGACTTCCACATTCTTTTTGAGAGTTTCCCTGGCGAGTTTGAAAGCTTGTTGAAGTCGTGATAATAATCGTTGTGTGAATTCGCTTCTAGGTTCGTCTTTCGAGGCTCGACTCGGGGTGAGGACTGATTCATAGGGCAGTATGGGATCACGTCCATGGGTTAGGAAGAAGGGACTTTCACCACTGGATGAAGAAATGTTGGTACGTAAGGCAAATTGTATCATCCCTAACAATAGATCCCAATCTTTTTCATGAGCATAGTGACTAAGCATTGCTCGTATTGTACGATGATAACGTTCAATCATATTACTTGATGCATGATAGCTTGAGGTGCAGATGTGCTTGATTGACAATAGTTTACACACTTCATTGAAGAGATGAGATGTGAAATTTCCACCTCGGTCGCTTACTAACTCGAGTGGCGTTGAATGTTCGGCTATTAGGTGATCTACAAGTGCGGTGGCTACTGCTTGGGCAGTTTGACTGTGTAGGGCTACTAAAATAACCCATTTTGAGAAATGATCTACCATGCTTAGGATATAGCGATTTTGTTTCTTTGTTGTTTTGAGTGGACCCAAAATATCGATACTGTATCTAATACCGGGCCCAGTGAGCTCAGAGAATCTTTGTAATGGAGGTCGGTCTTTAGTGACTGGACGTTTTGATGATTGACAGCTTACACAGTGCTTGATGAATTCTTCTATATCATGGAACATTCCTTTCCAATAGACTCTAGATTTTAGTAATTGTTGAGTCCTATGGATTCCAGAATGTGCTGCAAAGCCTGGTAATGAGTGGAATGTGTTCATTATTTGATTTTGCATTGTTTTAGGAATCACAAGGCGATCATGGCGTTCTGGGGGAATTCGGATCTTGTAGAGAAGTTCATCATCGTCAAGTGAGTACAATGGATCACAAGAATTATTTACTAAGAGTTTCTTGATGAGAGGTGATAATTCAGGATCAGATCTTTGTAATTTCTTAATGTAGAATCTGTCCATTATTGGTTCGAATGGTAATTCTTCTCTTAAGAGATTCAATTGTAGATAATTTCCTTGTGGGTCTGTGATGGGTGAATCTTCTTGGGAACAAACATTTTCATTTAGTTTGAGTTGATTTTCAATTTCTTGAAATTTCTTGTTTCGGGGAGGTTTTTCTTTCTTCTTAGCTTTTATTGGCTTGATTTCTTCTGGGGGATTTGTTGTATCATTAGTAAAGAAAGTTGAATTTTCGATTTCTGGTGGGAACTTACAGATTTCAGAACTAGACATTTGAATTGTTGGATCATCATCATTGTGGGGAATTCGAGAGAGACTATCAACATGGGGAATTTTACTTCCTGGGACATATTTCAAATCAAATGAATATTGACTTAGAAACAGGGTCCATTTAGTGAGACGAGAACTATGACTGGGTAATTTGAGAAGATATTGTAGAGCACGATGATCCGATTGGGCGAGAAAATGTTTGCCAGCTAGGTAAACGTGGAACTGACGAACTCCATATACCAATGCTAAAAGCTCTAGTTCGGTTACTTGATAGTTACCTTCGGCTGGTTTTAATTTCCGGCTTGCATAGGCAATAGGTTTTTCTTCTCCATTTATGTTTTGGGAAAGAATAGCACCTATTCCGATACCGCTTGCATCTGTAGTAAGAATAAAGGGCATGTCAAATCGAGGAAATGCGAGTATTGGGGCAGTACATAATAAATTTTTCAGAGTATTGAATGCTTGAGTGTGCTGATCTGACCAGTGGAATCTGGCATGTTTGCGGGTAAGTTCATTTAATGGTTGGACAATGTCTGCATAGTTTTTGACATATTTTCTGTAGTATGAAGTCAGTCCAATGAAAGTTCGTACATGTCCAACAGTTTTTGGTTGAGGAAAGTTTTTGACTGACTCGATAAGTCGAGGATTAGTTCCAATACCATGTCTAGAGATAGAATGTCCTAAGAAGACAACTTCTTGATTGAGGAATGTACATTTGGAGGGTTTGAGTTTCAAACCGGCTTTTTCTAGCCTTTCAAAGATGAGTTTCAACTTTTTAACATGTTCTTCGATTGTTTCAGAGAAGACTACGATGTCGTCCAGATATCCGACGCAGTCTTTATTCAAGACGTCTTGGAGTACGTAGTTGATGAGGCGTTGGAAATTTGCCGGACTAGTACAGAGACCAAAGGGAGAACGACAAAATTGATAAAGGTTGGTAGCCGTACAAAAAGCTGTAATGTGTCTATCTTCTGCTGCTATAGGAATGTTATTAAAAGCTCCATGCAGATCAATTGCTGAGAAGTACTTTGCTCCTCCTAACAAATCAAGAACATCTGATATTCTGGGACAAGGTGTAGACTCTTGGACAATATGCATGTTAGTTTTTCGAAAATCAATGACTAACCGGTATTCATTTGGTTCTCCGGGTTGTGTTCGTTTGCTCACGAGTAAGCAAGGCGAAGACCAGGCACTCCTAGAATGTTCAATTATGCCTTGATCTAGGTGTTCTTGGATTAATTTGTCCAAAATTTCTCTTTGATAATGAGGTAGGCGATATGGAGCTTGTTTTATTGGTTTGACATCTTTATTTATGGTGATGCGGTGTTCGATTAGAGGGCAATATCCAATTTCATCGCCTTCTAGGTAGAAGATATTTGCATACTCTTGTATCAAGTCTTTTACTGCATGATATTCTTCTGGAGGTAGACTTCCAAGTTTGCACTTTTCATGTAGGATAGTAAATCTTTCTCTTAGTCTTTCTTGATCTTTGGGTATATTTGATCCATGGGTGGTAGAATAGTTGTCTATGGCTGCAACTAGTAGAGGATATTCATTAGTAGTATCGTGTGGTGAAGGTTCATTTTCATCTTCACAGTTGCATTGTTCTAGATGTCCTAACAGAGTATTTTCTGTAATTTCGGCATTGACATTAGATATGTTGACAACTAGGATTTTCAATAGTAAGTCTTCACTTTCTGTGTAGAGAGCATCTGCAGCTCTGATACCTAGTGGTAGGACGTCAAGTGGTTTAAATAACATAGTTTTCTTGTCATTTGGATCACTCTTTCTATCGAGTAGACGTTTTTGTTTCACTTTGACAAACATCTCTGTGTTTGGTGGAATTATTTGACCTTTGATTGTTCGTACTTGAACTTTCTGTGGTTCGTATCTTGATTTGTCACTTTCAATAGTGCAAGTTGGATCAGGATTTGTCAAATTTTGATTATTTGGGGTATGATTTACACTTTTGGCAAGACGAGATGACTTACGTGGATTTTTATCAGGACATTTGGGCTCTCTTGAAGACTTATAATTAGGATAGGGAGGCTCACTTGGAGACTGATTATATTGGGGAGGCTCTCTTGGAGACTGATTAAAGTATTGGGGCTCATTTAGAGGTTGATCATAATATTGGGGCTTTCTTGAAGACTTATTGAAGTATGGAGGCTCATTTAGAGGCTTATTATCCGGATTTGGAGGCTCGTTTGGAGGCTTAATGGAGTAAGGAGGCTCTTCTTGAGACTGATTAGGATGAGGAGGCTCTCTTGGAGACTTATTAGAGTAAGGAGGCTCTTTTTGAGACTGATTAGGATAGGGAGGCTCTTGTTGAGACTTATTAGAGTATGGAGGCTCTTTTTGAGGCTGATTGGGTTGAAGAAGCTCTTTTGGAGTCTTGTAAGGATGAAAACGACCTGCCTTCCTAGCTAGAGAAGTAGGTTTCATAGGTTTATCAATTAGATATATATTACAAGTATTAGAATCAAAATCAAAAGATACCTTCCTTTTGATTTGAGGGTTTGAGTTATTTTGACCATAGGGATTTATCACTGGTGGAGAGGTGTACATCTTCTTCATCATGATAGAATCTTCTATTTTACTATTTCCCATTACTGAAGAGGGTATTTGAGAGTCTTCTAGGTATTGAAGTGGCCACTTTGATACGTTAGATTCTTCTTTGTCTTCTTTCAGTAATTGAGGAGATTGGGTCATGAAATTCCAGTTAATAATCTTATTATCTAGGTTAGTAGTTGAAACCATTGAGGGGCCTGGATAGATTGGCCAGTGACACACTGTTATCTGTACATTTGTGTCCTGAAATGCTTGAATCAAAATAGGTCTTACATATTTCCATGGGATGCCACCTAGTCCACTTCCTATTGCTGGAAGTGCTAGTTGTGTGACTCCGTGGTATATGCACAATCTTTTTAGACCAATCAAAGCTTCTTCTATACGAGGTAGAGTTGTTTTCTCATTGAAACGTTCTTTTGTTATCATGTAGAAGATAAAACGTTCTTTTTCTTGGAGAGATGCTACTCTTTGATCCTTGTGATGAATTGCTTCTCTTAATCTTTCAACGTTGCCATAACGATTTTGAAATTCTAAGCTAATTTCACTCATTGGTTTCATGTCTCTTGACACGTTATGTGCAAGGGAAATATTATTAGGAGATAAAAATATATTACACTTAACCTCCATTAACTTGAATGTATTTGAAGTAGGAGGAATGGACACAACATGAGTTTGATCAGACTCATATTGATATGAATGATTATTTACATTATTTACAGGGGTAGAATATGAAAACTCCAACTGATTTCCTTTCATTCTAGACTGATTAGAATCATGGGATTTTAAATTCTTTGCTTGTTGACCTTCTGTATTGTTACATTCAATACTAAGATCTTGATCTAAGTCTACTTGAATGGACTTATTACTAGTACTAACTCTACTTTTTAAGGGGTATTCTACTATGCCTAGTAACTGATCACTGCTCACAGTACTGTTGGCATAGGGAATAACATTTTCTTCTTCATGTATACACCTGTTTTTGGTGTCTAAAATTAAATTATAATTAGCAATGAAATCATATCCAATTAAACCTGCGAAATCTCCAGTGTCGAGACTGTCTTCACATATGACGAAATTAAAAGGATACTGATCTCTACCTAATTGTATATCTAATATAGCATAACCTAGTATGGGCAATAAATTTCCTGTTACAGAAAATATTGGACGTTCAAACTGATATATGGGAACATTCGCTCTTTTAACGATATTTTCGTGGATCAAGCTTACTTGGGCTCCACTGTCAAATAGCATCAAATAGGGAATTTTCTCGGAATTGTGGGGGTTTATTACATAACTATGTACAGTGGGTTTATCCTTTTCCTGCATGTAATAACTTCTGTTTGTAAGAAGTAGCAGGGAATTGATTAATCGATCTTGTGTTAATCCGAGGAGGTTCCTGGCATGTTGCGAAACCCCATAGCTTTCTTCTTATATTCATTGGATTGTTGTGACCCATTTACTGCACCATTGCCATTTGCTGCAGTGACTTCAGCATAGGTTTTTGCTGGTGGGTTCTGTGGAACACTTGGTGGAACTTGTTGATCCTGAGTTTGATTCCATTGTTGGACTTGGGGGTTGATATGATTCAGATCCTTATGATATCGTCCAAGATTGTGTTGAGGGTCAACTTGGGGGCCACTTACAGCTCCTGGGAGGAGAGAATTAGGAGGCAAGACTTGGGATTGGGGAATATATGGTTGTTGATTTTGTTGTTGGTTGTATTGAGGAGGAGGATATGTATGATAGTTGGGTTGGGGGTATTGTCGGTTTCCTTGGCGAGGTTGATTGTTGTTTTGATTTGGATTGTAGTTCCTTTGAGGACCATTGTTATGGTAGTTATTAGAGATGCCTCTGCGTTCATTGTTCCTCTGACGTAGAACACATTCCTCGATTGAATGAAATTGGGATTTGCAATAGTTACAAAAGATATTGTTGTTTGAATCGTATCTAGTGTACTGATTTGCTATTCCTCTTGGTTGATTTTGATAATTTTGATAATTAGAGGGGCGATTGTTTATAGGACGATTTGATTGATTTGAGTTGTTCCTGAAACTTTGATCATGAAGAACCTTTCTGGGTCCAAAGTTTTGTCGAACAGGACGTTGTTGAATGGCGTTTGAATTCAATTGCCGTTCCTTGTTGGAAGGTGGTGTTGAATCATTGAAATCTTCGCTTATCTTGGGTTGTACCACGTTGACTTTGGTTCTGTTAACCTTTTGTTGTTCCAGTTCCATAGCCAGTTCTAATGCTTTTTCAATTGTTTTAGGTTTCTGCAATCCGATGAGGGAACTGCCGCTTTCCACGCGCAAACCATTGACGAAGACACGAACAAGACTACGATTGATCAACTCACGAGTGATTATAACTTCCTCGGGCTTCAAACCTTTAGCTTTGATAGCCAAAAGTCCAGCCAATTTCAATCTAGTCAGGTATTCTTTAGCCAATTCTCCGGGTTTCTGGCAAGTTTTGTAATAGCTCTGAAGCAAATCATCAGAGATGGTTTCGGGTTTATACCAATCGATAAGGGCTTTACTGACCTCCTTCCAAGAACTTTTACCAAGTCCAGGGTTACTTTTCAAATAGTCCGCTGCTGGACCAATTAAGCGCAATTTGAGAATTGCTACTTTCGTGGGATCATCCCAATATCCCAATTTTCCAGCTTCATTAATAGCTTTGACAAAATCAATGGATGATATGGTACCTGAGATTCCAGAGAAGGAGGGAACGAGTGGGAGGAGACTACCTACATTAGGTTTCTTATCAGAATCTGAGGTAGTTCTTGGGGTAATAACTGGGGTTTTGATTGAACTTGATTCTGGGATTATTATTGGATTGGAGGATCCTTCTCCTCCATCAATTGTAGGAGTAACAGCACGCTCTGCGCCGGTGTTACTAACTATGCTAGCGTCTTTCTCATCTTCATCTGAACTTCCTGGCATGGTTGTTGGGTTTTATAGAAGACTTTCAAACAATGGGGTTAACTTTTCTACTCTTTCGACTTATTATACCGAATAATAACGTAGCTGATAAGGTATCAATAAGAACATCCCACTTCTGACACCATTTGTAATATCGGCCTTTAGAGCGGAGAATGTAATGAATTTAACTAGTTTAATCAGGACTTCTGACACCAGTCTATCTATTGTGGAAGACAGACAAAACCGTTTATGTTAATATAAAAATACGAATGAAAGGGGTAAGATTTGATTTGTCAAGATGTTACCTTGGAATGAAGGCGCTGGGGTACAGGTTGTGAAACCGTGTAAGAGCAGAATCGTTCGAATAAAAGGCAGATCTCGAAGTGATGAGTCGTTTATGAGCAAAGATCTCTCTTTATGAAAATTGATCTCTTATGATCGTAGAAGTCTTCGAATTGAATAATAGAAATCTTATTTTTAATTGAATGAAATATCTGAGATAAAATAAAGTTCTGTAGATACTCCTTGAATAGTTATTGATTGGATAATAAATGGTCGTTTACTACCAACTAATATCTCTTGATTGAATAAGTGAATTTAGATAAGGACCTTGTCTTCTAATGAATGAAATTAGTAAAATGAAAACTTGATCTCTGAAATGATTATTCAAGTATTTCTTTTTAGGTTATGAATGAGTCTTATATGGAATTTAATTTATAGGGAAAGGTTTGAAGGAATTGTATTTACCAAGATTGGCTCACCTCGATGGCAGGGTAATCCTTGGAAATTAGTAATCCTTTGGTATCCGTTTAAACACTGTTTATTATTTAAAACGAATTTTTGTTCAAGTTTATAAAACACGACACTGAATATTATAAACACTTTAAAATTGAAAACACTGTCTGAAGTTATATAAATGTTTAAAAATATACTTTGATCAATAAAATTATAGGAACTCTATAAACACACGTAAATAATGTTATTAATTTTAAACTTATTTAAAAACACAATATATTTATGTAGAAGTTAAATTGAATGTTTATTTTCGATTAAAACACAATAAATCTGTTTTTCACAATTCGCTGTGTACAATGTATAATTCTGAACCAAAGAGGTGTGAACATGTCAAGAGCTAGAATCAGACTGCCCTGAATGAAGGGGAGAGATGAGCTTATATAGATTCTCCTTGTCCTTGAGGGGGTGATGTCATAGAGGGGTGGCTAGACAAAGGGGTAAGCTTTGTCCTTGACTACAGGTGTTCATTCTTACACTTCCTGATTGGTGTTAGGTTGTTCTTTTAGAAGTTTCTATTATTGTGCAAAATTTTGGATAATAGTAAAATTAGATTTGAATGATGATTAGATTGATGGGATTATGAAGTTATACAATTCATGTGTTGTTTGATTATTAAACTTGTATTTATGATTTTAAACTAACTAGAAGATATCTAGAATATACTAAAATTAAAACACACATAAACTAATATAATAGTTCAATTAATAGTCTTATTGGACAAGATAATTAGTGTAACCATGGTGTAGATTGGTTAATAAATGGTAATCTATATTGGACAGGTTTGACAAATATTTATACCTAAATGTTTATTGTCCATTAGATTGTCTTGTAGACATAGGAAGAATTGTGCAGAGCCTCTAGTACACAAAGTATAATTGAACTGATTAATACTAAATGATTCTTTGATATTTTACTAAACTACATGGCCTTTTAGTAATGGCTTAAAATATTTATTATTTTTGGTTGAATGACAAATTATAGAATGAGTCGACAATGTAAAGTTATACAAACTTAATTTGCTATTCGGGGTTTTTATTTAGTTTATTAAATTGGAATATAAAGTAAGTTGTTTTTGTTTGAACAGACAAAATATAATATGAAATAGTGGACTCTGAATAATTATACTTTGCTTTGTTCAGTATTTTGTTGTACTAGTGGAATGTTTTCCCTAGGACGTTTTGTAGAATATAAACTAGGGTTTCTCATTGTTCTCTATGGAATTTATGAGCTAAAATTAATAATTATTATTGGAATATAAAACTAGTGGAATAATAGTAATTAAGTTTGCTCATTTCTCTAAGGAAATCATGAACTATAGATAGTGATTGTTTTTGTTTGAACAATTAAAGTATAACATGAAGTAATAGATTCTATATAATTACACTTGTAATTGTTCGGTATTTTGATACTAATGGAATATGTTACATGTGCCTTTGTTTGGCCTTGGTTGAACTTGGCCTAGAATGGGGGTGTGTCTAGGAACTAGGTCAGACACAGGGGTGAATGCTCGGTCTTGTAAACAGGTGTTTTGTAACACCCTTCCAGGAGGCTAGGGAATATTAGAGGTCCTTTTTGGAGGCTAGAGCTCCTTGGTTGGTCTAGATCCTGAGGGGTTGTGTCTATGGTTTGGTTAAGACAAGAGGGTGTAAGTTTGTCCTTGAAAACAGGTGTTATAATACTACTCTTCCTGGATGTTAGATTTTACAGAGACCCTTCTGAGAGGCTAGGATTTTACAGACACCCTTCTGAGAGGCTAGACTTATAAAGCCAAGCTTTGTTCTAGTTTCTTTCTTTGGCTGTGTGTGTTTTATTCCATTAGACTTTTATAGATCATTTAATTGATCGTGACCTAATATATCTATTGGATTACTATCTAGGTGAGTACTGATTTAAAAAATAGATGAATCCTCATTGAGAGCAGTCTTGATAATAGTACAGATAAGGAACTAATGATTTAGATAAATGTTTGAGTGAATGATTTTATATGAGTAGTTGTGGCTACTGTACAACTGTTTCCCCCTCTTTTTGGGACATTCCACGAAGTTTTATTCGTTGCACAGGAACATTTACACCAGGCTTGAAATGGTTCGTCAAATATGCTACTGTCGCGGCATAAACATCAACTCCTTCGCCAGGACTGGCGGTTCCAACAATAGAAAAATACACGTCTTGCACAGCTGGTCCAGCTCTATCCAACAATAAAGCTCTACGTTGCGTCTTATTGACTATATTCTTACTATCTGCATACAGTTCGAAGGAACGTAGCCATCGCGTCCATCTTTGTCCAAGCGTGTCTGGTTCGTTCTCGCAGTCAAATGCTTTCAACCTACAGTCTTCCATAATGACGTTAGAATAATCTTACTTCTTACTTGACAAGATGTGGCTTCCTTTTCATTGAATCATCCTCGTCGCCACTTGTAGTGATTTGTAGGTGATTACATGGTGTAACAAATAAAGACATGTGCATCTACAATAATTCACTCCGTTTATTCGGCCATCTTCCTTACATCCTCTTCTGCTCACCGCCTGCTATCATGTCGTATCCTTCCTCGGCTCACAGCCTTGTAGGATACTACACCACAAGGTCCACTCGATCTCCGCCTAGCGGACAAGCGGCCAACCGCTAAACAAGGTCGTCGCACCGGCACATTAGAAGCCATTGTGGAGCCCACACGTGTGATTTTCATGGCCGTCATCATGTTACGAGTGTAGTGTTTTTATGAAAGTTACGAGTTATATTATAAAATGACTGGATGTGCAGCACCGAATTGCACTCGCCATTCTAGGCAGGGTTTTAGATTATTTAGATTCCCAACATCTCCTAGGAGAAAAAGTAGATGGCTGCAAAACTGCCGGCGGGATAAATGGACCCCCAAACCATCTTCAAGATTATGCGAGGTTAGTATATTTACTTTTTACTTGCCTACCAGTCATGTTACCATTCTATTACATGTCTTACTACATTCACTGAAGCTTATAAACTTGATCTACATATTAGAAGATTATCTAGGTACTTTTTAACAATCTCTTATTGAGTGAAGACAAATTTTAGTTTGAAGGTTATGCCATGCTATTACCTTCCTAAACAATATCTTTTTGCGTTTTGCCTTGATTATGTTCACAGCAATGTTTAGCTAAGGTAAGGACTCTAATAATACTAATTATTTTCAGATCCATTTTGAAGATTCCCAGTACGAGAGTTTTCATAGCGACAAGCGAAAACTGAAACGTATAGCAGTACCCACACTCTTCGATGTTCCCAACGCTCCAAAATTACTGACAAATAAAAGACCCAGGAAGCAAAGATCTGTTGAAATGGTAAGTAGCATGAAGACCTTTTGGGTAATAGGCGACTTCATTCGGTTAATTTACGATAAGCGTCTTCACTTTGACCTTGATCGTGTTAAATGAAGGAGCAATTCTAGATTGAAGACGCTTATCGTAAAATTACCCTTCATTCTAGCATTGTTTCTTCGTCCCACAATGACGAAGGCTTGAGTCACATATCGTAAATTTACCCCATTTTGTTAACTCTAGATCCACAAAATGCAAATTGGCAAAAATTTGGTTTCTGTAGTACCTAGAGAAGAAACTTGCAAATGCATGACTATCAATTCACATCCGATACAAAGGCTTGCTTATCAACTCATTACACAGAGCATTTTCTCACTTTTCCAAGTAATAATAATACCTACCTAATGTAGAGGTATTGTTTTGAGCACTTGAAGAGGATTGTATTCAACAATTAAGTCATAACATCTTCCGTATCCATGTCACTTCTTCTCTTCTCCATTTCTCTTATCAATCATTTCCTACTTGTATGGAAATTTCGTTCTGCATTGTTCTGTTGTGCATCTAAATCAGTGGTAATATTGGAAGAGCATCCAAGCATTTGCTTTTCTTTTCATAGCTCAGGAAAAACCACGGTGAAAGCCATCAGCAGGATGTGTGTAAGGATCGTGATTCTAGTCTACAGTAATTCGCGAATTCTCTTTCTAGGTAGTTTGTTCTTGACTATTGTCTTGAATGATATTAAACTTTGGGTCTGCTCTTCATGCTTGCAATTCTCTACCTACTGAGGCTGAATGGGAAACAGTTGTTATAGTTTTTAAATTAGGTTCCTACTTGGTATCAAGTAACAACTTGATAACAATGGGAATAACTACCTACTCTGAGAGTATTTTTGTACCTAGTTTTATTGCTTTCACAGTTGTCTCCAGAAGAAAGTGGCAATGATGTGCCGCAGGATCATCATTATGCCAAGGCCGCCACTAGCGACACGGTTCCTGTATACAGCACTGCCAACTGGTCGGTCACGGAGTGGGAGTACACAGAGGAAGATGATGTTGTTTCAGAAGTTGTGGTGAGTACATACTTTATTACTAATTAATCAACATAGAGGTCTGCACTGCAGTAAATGTTAATGCATCCTACCTACCTACCTACTTTCGTAGAATGTCTTGTTCATATGGACTTGAAACATCATGAATGCTTAGAAAAATGAAGCACAGGTACTAGTGTCGAAGTCAAAGCTTTTGTGTAGCTAAAAGTTCATAGACTTTTAATAAGGGTGTTACATGTCTTGGGATTTGCTTGGTTTAGTAATTAATTAATTAATTAATTAGGTACATTAGTTTTATTTTGATTTTAATCCACTTCTAAATTTTAGGATGACCTTCCCACTCTTGCTACTGATGTTCCACATGCATCTCGGGAGGAGACCGTCATCTCTAACAGCCTTACATCATCAACTGCCAAGGCCTGTGACCCCAGTGAAGACGCTACTTCAGACCATGACGGGGATTTGGAGGAGACCGTCGTCTCTATCAGCCTTGCATCGTCAACTGCTGAGGCCTGTGACCCCAGTGAAGTCGCTACTGCAGACCGTGATGGTGATTTAGAGAAGAAGCGTCTCCAACGTAACATCTGGAGGCTGCAGAAACAACTGGCGCAGTCAAGAAAGGAGAATGTGAATTTACGTGCAAATGTGAACAAAAGGTTGGGATTTTTAAGTGAAAACCATCGGAAGTTTTTATTAAGCGGCAAAAAAGTATCTCAGTATTCCCCAGAGATGATAAAAGAAGCCCTTCAGATTAGGTATGCTGTAGGATGGAAAGGATACAAGTTCCTAGTTCAGAGAGGGTATCCATTGCCATCCTACAGCACAATATGCCGCAAGCTTCAAAAGGCGGATTTCAGCCCTGGCTTGTTGAGGGACATTTTATTTTATTTGCAAATTAAATCGAAGTCATGCCATGCCAGAGAGAAAGATTGCATGCTAGTCCTTGATGAGATGGAGGTGGCCCAAGGCTTGGAGTTGGCCCATAACATGCAACGTTATGTTGGCAACAGCACGTTGGGGTCGGCTGCAACTGATGAGGATTTGGCGTCACAGTTGCTAGTTGTGATGGTGAGAGGTATAAACAGCAACTGGAAGCAAGTGGTTGGGTATCACTTGCTTACAAAAACCAATCGGGACGACAGCCTAACTGATTTCATCAAGGAATCTGTTCAGGCTGTCGAAGAAGCCGGTTACAATGTACGAGGCATAACAAGTGATATGGGCCCCAAGAACCAGGCGATATGGAAAGGTTTTGGATTGTACAATGGACGTTTCTGTACAAAGTTTGTTGTAAATCATCCTGTGCATGAAGATAAACCATTCTTCATGTTTGCCGATGTGCCCCACCTTCTCAAAAACCTGAAGCAGGCACTAATTTCCCATAAAATTACGTTGCCTGCTTCTACTGTTCAGGAGGAGAAGCTGCCATATTCCAAAGTGAAGGTGAAGTATCTGAAACAACTCCTTGAACTAGAAAAGCAAAACAATTTCAAATTGGCGCCAAAACTGACAGATCGGCACTTAGACCCAAACCAATTTGAAAAGATGAAGGTGTCGATGGCAACAGACATTTTTTCAGTTAATGTGGCATCTGCGCTAGAGACACTCGTATCATTGAACCTGATGAGTCGAAAGGCGTTGGCCACGGCTTGGTTTTTACGTCACATCCGTACGTGGTTCGACGTAATGAACAGTCGGGCCCAGAAAACGGCAATAACAAGGAAGAAAAGGTATGTTCAAATGAAAAAACTGCAAGACACAATTAAACTGATGAAAGAGGTGAAGATTGGGGACGGTCGTTGGAAGCCTGTTCAGTCTGGATTTATTCTGTCCACGAATAATCTAATTTCTTTGCAGAGATGTTTATTTAAAGAGGGATACAATTACTTTCTTACGTCTCGGGTGAATCAAGACTGCTTGGAGAGTTTATTCTCTGTGCTACGTAGGCATGGAAATAACCATCCAAGTTGTTTGCAAGCTATTCATGCACTGAAACTGATTACGGTGTCACAGTTTATAGAAAAGCATTCGGAAACGTCCAGCAACTACGACAATGATGGAGCAAAACATTACGTAGCATTGTTTTCCAATGCAAATAAAAACAAGTCATCAAGTTCATCGGCAGATGTAGGCTTGTGCTGCCCCATGCCTAGATACGGAGTTCGGATTGATGATACACCGTTCAATGGCGATGCTGCTGAAGAAAATGCACTGAACAACTTGCTGGGAGCAGTACTTCGAACTGTTCGCCTACGGAACCAGCTATGTTCTTCTGACTGCGAGAAACTCTTCATTCAGTCTGGCGTAAGAAGAAAGTCGGTAATTGCCAGGAGGGAGGAGGTCATCATCGACAAAAGAAGTAAAGGAAATCAAACTTACCCATCCCACAATATGTTCCAGTATGTTAAGCTTATTGAACAAATAACAGCACATCACCTGAAGTTTTGTAAGAACCATAAACACCTATTATCCCATACTCTATGTAAAATCACAGATATAAATTCACCCCATGTTATCTTGCTAAAGTGTTCAGAAGATTGCAAAGCCCTAACGTTTGTCATCAAGCAGTTCATTCGCGTGAGATTGCACATGCAGTCAACGGACATTAAAGAAAAGGCAAAGGTGTCTCGTAGGAAGAAGGCATTCGGTTCAAAGAGTGCAAATCGAATTTCAATCTCTTATGATGATGTTAGCGTACCAGGTGGTAATGCGACGATTACCAGATATGAGTATTAGCCATGTTTGTTGTTACCTACCTATTAGTTACGACAAGGACGACTGAGTATTTTAGTTTGTGACATCATCATTATGATTCATCATGTGAACCATCATGCTAGGTAATTGGTTTTTCATGCATCACTATACATCTCTCCCTGCTACAGACATGATGTACTAGTTTGTGATACCTACTTATTTTTATGAAATGTAATTTTCTATGGTGTCTTCTGCATTGTTCATATCCTCATCATTTATCTAGATTCATGTTTGCATAGGTTTTCTTGTTTACATTCTTTATGAATGTTAAATTATTATAAGTTGTTTTGAGAGTGATTTTCTAGAAGGTGACTTATGGAACAAATTATTACTACCAATACTATTTGTTTCCAATTACCTATATTATATAGGTACTGTGAATTTGGTGTGATTTTTTACAAGGTGACTAATCGAACATAATAATTGTTACCAATATTTCTTACCTAAATATTGTGATTGTGGTGTAATTTTCTGTCGAGTGTCGACTGAGCGATTGGATAGGTATCCTGATGATATATCAATCCCTTTGTACGTATAACTTTTTCTGGTAGGTAACTCCTTTCTAAGGTTATACCTTAGAGTTATACCAGAAGTTATAGTGTAGATAATAGATATAGCATTATTTTCTACAGGGTGTCAAGTCAAACTAACTTTTACCAACATGATTGTTTTACTTCTTAGTTCGAAAGTGATGTTTTAAAATTGATGGTATTGTGAACATTGCATAATTATATTTCATTCATTGCGATTGTCTTTGATGTGTCGAGTGGAACACATTATTACTACCCATTAATATTTTATTTGTCATAATTACCTATATTATTGACATAATTTTCTAGTATAGTCCGATGTAAAAATATTTTGTAAGAGTGGTGATGATTATTTTTTATCTCGGCATTCGATTTGATTAAATCGCCATACATTATCAAAGACAATTATTCACTGTTTATTTTGTTGTCCAGTGTGATCGAACATCCTTTTTCCCCAAATTACATTGAGGTGTTGGTTTGGTATGCTTCCAATAAATTTCTAAATATTTATGAAAATTTCGAAGTATTTATAACGGAAAATAAATGTTACATTTCTTAATTTTTTATTCAATTATGAATATTTTCCTAAATACTGTAAATACATTCATAATTTTCACTTTTGCCGTTTGTATAATATTTTATTATTAAGGGGAATGTACAATGAATTTTGGACTCAGCTAATATAACTGGCACAACCTTCAAACTTTAGAATCAAATAACAACTTACTCAAAAAAAAAAAAAAAAAAACTTTTTTTGACAAATTTTATGGATTTTATTTAGTTTTTTGCTTAAAATCATACATTCACCAAATTTGCTACTCCTTTTTTGGTATTTCAAAATACAAAAAATTATTTTTTTATTTTAGTTACCAGAGGCACACTGCATAAAACAACGTGGAGTTTTTCAAATAAATTTACTTATTTTATCAGTTAAAAATGTTTGAATAAATTTAAAAAAAATAATAGCACTAAATATGTCAAATTAATAGGTAAAAGTAGTAAAATCAGAAATGTACGTATTCAACAAATTTTAACTCCTAAAATAAGTAAATTTATCAGAAAAACTCCACGTTGTTTTATTCAGTGTGCCTCTGGTAACTAAAAAAATTTGTAGTTCTTTGTATTTTGAAATTCAAAAAAGGATTAGCAAATTTGGTGGATGTATGTTTTTATGCATAAAAACTAAATAAAATCCATAAAATTTGTCCAAAAAAATTTTTGGTTGAATTTTTATTTTTTTTGAGTAAGTTGTTATTTGATTCTAAAATCTGAAGGTTGTGCCACTTATATTAGCTGAGATACAAAATTCAGTGTACATTCCCCTTAATGTATTGCATTCGTATTACTGATTTCAATTTAAATATTCCTTGGTAACATAGTTTCCATATTACCGTTTGAATTTTGCCGCTATTTCCCTCTATGTGGGAGACAAACATGGCGGATTACTGATTTAACATTGTGGAAGTGGTTGCGATGACCTGGTTTAGGCGGTGGAACCGGCTGTCCGCCATCTGGCGGAGATCGAGTGGACCTTGCTACACCATGGTCTAACGAAAGTTGTATTTATTCAAGAAATTAAAGATGTCGGCGAGTAAGCTCTAAAATAGCCGCCATTTTCAGGGAATTCGTGTTTCAAGGTTGCAGTTGCTTATGTATGTTCATATTATGGGCATTTAACTTAAAAATCGATGGATCGCGAAATTAACCCTTTGGGGGGTGGGGGGTGGAGACCTAAAGGTTTCGATGTGTGTAAAATAATCCATAGTAGATAGAGACTAATAATTTCTTGCACACACTAATAAAACTGTGCTCTGTTCGAAAAAAATCACGAGATCCCAAAATTATGCCGCCATCTTGGATGAGACGCGTTTATATTTCGTTATTTTGCGCACAGCAGTTGAAAAATGATGATAAATTGGCTACTTTGCTCATCCCTTGTTCACTGCAAAGGTATTGAGTCACCGCCTCCTGAACTAAAATTACATGTTAAAATCCCTATCTTGTGACATTTTATCAACACACAAATGAAGTTTTAGGGAGAACGGTTGGAGATACATAGAATATGCAAATTACAAATGTCTTTATTAGAATTAGTGCTATATTTTATGTCAAATAAACTTTTTCGTATTGTATGGAGAACGTACTGAAATTGACAAAAAAATAAATATAAGCTCTTTTTATCCAAGATGGCGGCATTATTTTGAGTTCTCGTTTTTTTTTTGAAGAGATCACATTTTCTTTAGTATGTGCATGGAACCATTTTTATCTAGCTAGTGTGGGCTATTGTATACACATCGAAACCTTTAGGGCTCCACCCCCCACCCCCCAAAGGGTTAATTTCGTGACCCATAGATTTTTAAGTTAAAAGTCTATAATATGAACATACATAAGCAACTGCAACCTTGAAACACGCTTCCCTGAAAATGGTGGCTATTTTAAAGCTTACTCGCCGACATCTTTAATTTCTTGAATAAATACAACTTTCGTTGGGCCTAGAATTTTTATTTTTTTATCTTACGTTCCTGACACATCGTTTATTATACAAGAACAATAAATTTACAAAAGTTTTATAATTTCACTGAAATACACACTTTTTGGCACTTTGGACAGCCCTGGGGCCCAAAATTGCCGCCCGATTTTTTGAGGATATCGAAATTATGAAAAAACGGAAAATTTCCTATAAGACTGCCAAAGGAAAAATTAGTATCACATTTTGCACTATTTTGGCAAATGTATGTGCTAACAGCCCTCACTACAATGAAATAGTGATTACAGAAACTTCTAGGTGCTAGAAGGTAGTCTAGAGCAAAGAGAGTAATATAGCGGTCTAGAGGTAGAGACTCTGCTAATACTAGACTAGATAGACATAAAAACTAGTAGTGCCTTGATGTTGTTAGTTCTAATATTTAAAGACATGGGTTGTTTATAACTGTTGGGAACCACTGTCCCAGTAATTAGGATATTTTTCACTCAATAAAGTGAGGTTACAGTTTCTACAATTCACTTTTCCAACCTCTTTAAAGAAACAAACTTAAAGCACGAAGATAATTATGAAGGCAGGCAGTAATATAGGTATATATTTAGTTTAAGAAATTAATAAAAAAACTTATGTACTATTTGTTTCACAATAAAGTGAATGCGAGCTGTCACCAACAGCTGACGTACGAATATTTTCGTGAGCACACGAAAATTTTCGTGTGGATAGCCACTTCGCATTATTTGCGCCTTTTACGTAAACGCACACCACTGTCACGAATATTTCGTTTTCGTAGCTGTCAGTCTGCAGTCAAACGGCCAGCTGTCATAAACAGCTGATGCACGAATACGAAAATTTTCGTGAATGCGAGCTGTCACCAACAGCTGACGTACGAATATTTTCGTGAGCACACGAAAATTTTCGTGTGGATAGCCACATCGAATAGAAACACTAACATGACGGGCGCAGCTCAAACCTGCGACTGCCAGACCCGCGAATGCTCAAAACCGCTACTTCTTGGTTCAAAACCGCTACTTCTTGGTTCAAAACCGCTACTTTTCAAAATGGCGGGCTGTCATGCTCAGAGTAGCGAATGCTCAAACTGGCGAAAGTTCAAAATTGCGACTGTCATATATCGTACATTTGACAACATTGGTTCTGTAGATCCGTGAAGTAAGTACCAAGAGTTGTTTATACTACTTTATCTTGTCGATAAAGAAGTTTCTACTTTGTTTCGTTCAAAAAGTTTGTCTACCAAATTATTTCATGTTTAATAATAAATTAGAGCTGCAATGAAGTTAATGTTGTAATTTTTTTGGGGAATACATGAATAATATGGTACCTACCTAGAGAACGTACTAAAAGTAGGTAAGTATGTGGTAGGTAACTGAAATCTTCAAACCCTTGGGTTGACAAAATAAAGGTTAGGTTGCCACCCTATTTTGATGTTAGAACTCCTTTCTTGCATCCATATTTCTAGCTTCCAGGATTATAAGACGGGATTCTATTATCTCAATGCAAAGTGGTAAGGAAAGTCAAAAGAAACGCAGTTATATAGAATCAGGCTCTGGATCACTTGGCCAAAGTAAAAAGCGTATTTTGGAGGTAACGGATTGTTTGGCAGGTTCCTTGACTATGGACTTGTAACCCTCCTTGCATTGCAATTCAAACTTTGTTACTATCAATCAATGAAATGGAGCTCACCTATAAGAGGTAGATGATGTGTTGTCACTTGTTAGTATACCTAGACTTAATCGGGATCGGATGATGCCATCAAATCTATATGCCAATCCGGTTCTTTCCATTACCAATTAACTTTCTAGATCAGGTACCTAGTACCTACCTACCTATACAAAATGTACCTTTCTATATTATTAGTTGATAATTAAGGTGATTTCAAAACAAAATGGAGTAATTCATTCTTGCATATTATTTCAAACATATCAAAAGACCACATGAAGAAAGAAATTGGTCAAGTGTTCGGTCAAGACTCACCACAGCAATCGGAACTGTGGTTTTCCTTGATTGTCTGACAGGTTGAACAATGATGCTCAATCTGATAGGACGGAAATTGGAATCAAATTCACAGATCGTTAGGAATAAATTTTCTCATGAAAATCTGCTTCAAGTCGTGAGACTGAGTGTGCTTACACTCTTCACAGGGGAATTAATTAGGTAATAAGTTATTTTGGACAGTCTTCAGTTTCATCTGAATCTTGATACAACTGAGGACTGATAGGTACACTTATATTCAATATTCGCGCATTCGACGGTGGCGGCCCCTTCCCGGGACGGCAGGTGGGGAACTACAATTTTTCCTCGGATAACGGGCAGCTCGCAGGAGGAAGAACGAACGACGAGTGTACAGACGGCTGTGAGCATGACATTGTCCACTGAATCCACTCGTCATTTTTTGCACATGGAACGACAAACATTTACATTATGTATAGTTTGAAAGTAATGTGAAGAAAGAAAGTTAACATTACTTGCTCTGGGGATGAGCGACAAGCCACAACCAGAACATCTCCACAACATATGCTGCAATTGTAAGAGGGACTTTACAATTAGAAGCTCCTGTGTGATGCTGAGTTAGATTTTTTTTCACCAGCATACTTATACTACCAGGGAACAAACTGCACTAACACCACTTGTTTTGATACCAACATTACTAAAGGCAAGAGGATGTATCGGATCTGGCAACAAACGTTTACTTTTTCAATTTTAAACAATGAAAACGTAAAAGCTCCAGAATTGGCCTCCTGGCTGGGACTAGTATATTTTGGTGTTGGAAAACATAAACTGTAAATGCATCCATCATCTACCTGTCATTTGTTCACTAATATACTTACTCGACTCGACGTGTTACTTTCATAGCTTCCAAGTTATCGATAATTAATTAGACATGTTGATTTTTCACTTGAGTAATAGTCCATCACTAAAAATTGGCAACCAAAATGTATTTTGGAATAGCTGTCAAAAGTAATATCGAAAAGTAAATACATCGCACCTCAATATCTTGTATAAGTGGTTGGGTTCGTTTTCTCTCCAGGTTGTTTTGGTGGCCAGTTGTAATTTATTGCACACTTTTAGATCTCACATCATAGACAGTGTAAAGAAGGATAGAAATCTCTAAATTATACTTAGTTTTCAATAAACACTCTTTTTGTATGTTTCTGTGAAGAATAGTGAAAACTGAAAATTAAATTTTGTGTGCTTTTCCAATTGCAAAATTTGGAATTTCCATTTCCAGTTTGCGCTCTAACTGGACTAGAGAATTTTAAGTTTGCTTTCAACCCAATTTCAAAACATGTGAATATAGTGATTTATGTTAAAAAAATCCAACGGGGTAATACAGTAATTGAGCAAGCGAAGCGAGCATCTCCTTTTCCCTCTTTTGACACGAACGCACCTCTGTATTCTTTCTGTTTACTGACGATATTCAGGTCGCACCGTTTCTTCGATCGAGCTGAAATTTTGCACAATTGTTGGACCAACTCGGGTGTACTATGCAGACACTTTTTTTATTTGAAATCGGTTGATTGGTTCAAATTTAAAAAAAAATTATTTTCTGATGGGTTGGTCCAATCAATTTGAATTTTTTTAAAGTTATTGTTACTTCGGACAAATTTTACAATGCTTCAGCCAAATCCTCCTAGGTATACTCTTTAAGATTAAAAAATAATCTTTCGATTGTTTGAAAATCAAAAATCTCCGTTTGAGTTCAAATTTGGCATTGATCAAGATTCAAGACCAACATTATCTCATATACACATTTTCAACTTAAACGGTCTTGTATTTACAGACTTGTTGCCTTTTATGAGTTTAGAAAGAGAGTCAAAAGACATTTTTGGAAAATCTTGACTCATGAATCAATGGACCACTATAGTCATTATCTTGCTATGTGACATCACGAATAAAACAGATGACAGAAGTATGTGGGCCGTGACCGTCAAGAAGGCTGTGACAGCTAATTGGCTAATGCTAAAGAGACTAGACCTACACTTCCCTCGCCTCACCATGGGGAAGTGTAGGTTTAGTCTCTTTACCCCACACGTTTGATTGGCTCTCTCTCCCATTATGGACAGTGCTGCTCTAGTGTGAGTAAAGAGAACTTCATTGACTCCTCCCATCACCATTGGTCCATTATTCAGTTCTTCCAGATCCAGAGTGTATTATTGCGAAGAAAATCGTATTGTGTATTTTGATTGGTTGTCAGTGAATTTCAGTTTCTTAGTGATTCACATGCCAATGCTCGCTCATCATCATGTTTACTGGTATGGTTTTCTGACTTGGTTTGATGTGTTAAAATCCACTGCTGTTAATAAAGTCCAATCCAATTAGTGGGACTATTACTCCTTGTTACAGAATAATTTGTATTTTACAGCACAGGCCGTTTCTCACACCCCAAGCGCCACCTCTCCTTGTCCACCCAATCATCTTCCAGCAAGTTTCTTCTCTCCACCGCATCCTCTACATCGTCTTGCCATTCTCTCGGCAGTCGGCCCCTTTTCCTTCTCTCTGGAGGGGTCCAATGCCATATCTTAAGTGGCCTCCTGTACTTATAACAACTTGAAATTATCACTTGAAAATTTTTGTTAGGACATTCCTATTTTATAAGGACAGTTTAAGAAGCTCACCGTTAGGGTTGCCAACTGTCCGTAATTTCTCCCGACACTTCGGAATCGGACAACATTGTCCGAATGTCGGAATTACCTCATTCCGGACAGCATAATGTCCGGAATTGTTCAAATGTTACGTATCGTTCAAACGTTACAATTTTTCATATAATGATCATACTTGTTTTAGTCACACTAACAATTAAATTCTGTTTATAAAGCATATACTTACAACATGAGAAATTTGCAAACCTAGGATGTAATCTATGCTATTTCATTGATACAAGTATTATCAGCATTTATTAATTGGTTTGCATTTTGATTTTTCAATTTAAATTTAAAAAATGAATGTATTTTTTTATTTTTTTATATGAAGTATATTACTACACATTGTATTACAAGTTTACAACATATCAAAAATGTAGAAGGGGAGGCAAAAACTTCATTACCAATTGATACTAATTATTCATGATATGATCTCATTCGATTTTTCATACAATGATAAGTACTTATTTTAGTCACTCGAACAATTAAATTCTGTTTATGTAAAGTATCAACTAACAACATGAATAATTCGCAAACCTATAGGATGTAATCGCTTCAATGCAATTTCATTAATATAAGTCTTATCAGCATTTATTAATTATGCATTATTCAATTCAAATTTAAAAGATGAACGTATTTTTTGTAATTTTTTATTTTTTTTAGTTTCATTACACATTGTAAGTTAAACAACATATCAAAATCTTTAGATGGGAAATTGTTAACTTCATTTAATTAGTTGATACTTTTTATTCATGATATAATCTAATTCGGTTTTTCATACAATACAATGATCATACTTATTTTAGTCAGTCACTCTATAGCCATTCAAATATGTTTATTAAAACTAACAACATAAAAAATTCGCAAACATATAGGATGTAGGAAATTGCTTCAAAGCCATTTCATTGGTATAATGAAGTCTTATCAGCATTTATTAATTATGCATTATTCAATTCAGTTAAATCAGAAACAGAACTTTTATCTTAGGTATGGTATGCGTCAATCTGTATACATTGTCATTAATAGGTACATTAGTGTGTGCAACGTTTGATGATAAGCGATCACCGTCTCGAAAACTGGCACCCTTGATGACCTGCATAAGAAGTGTAGTAAACTAAACAAACAAAGGTCAACCTTCATCTTACTGGGGGGCATTTATAACACCATGCTGGGGGGGGGGGGGGGGAGAGGGAGGGAGGAGAAAGGAACCCTACAAACACTGGGAGGTCCCTTGGCGCGTCCTAGGCCGTCCCAGATGGGCGTACGGGCCTGCCCAGGGACCTCCCGTCTTATGGGTGATTAGCATGGAGTGAGACTCCCGGGGCCTGCCACTGGGAATAAGCCCGGGCGGCGCCATGGGCCGTCCCATGACGCCCGCGCGGGAGGTATGGGCCGTCCCTGGACCCTCCCGGGCGGCCCGCGCGGGAGGCATAGGCCGGCCCTGGCCCCCGCCCGGGCGGCCCGCGCGGGAGCAGCTGCTCGCTCTGTAGCCCCCTCCCCCTACGCACATTCCATAACGGTCACGTGCTAGCTTGCTAGGTACACTCTCATTCAAAATGCAGTACCTACCTATAAAACGTGCCTCTGATCCAGACACGTGCATATAGGCACTAATTTTGAATGCGAATGTACCTGGAAAAAATACGTTTTATTAAGACATAATTAATTGCAAACGTGAGTGACACGAGAAACGAGATTTTTTCACAATTTCGGAGAGTGGGCGTTGCCATACGAAAAAAATAATCCAGGTATTTCCTTCCAGGGTCAATGTATTAGTTCACAGTTCACGGAATATTTCACAACAGTTGTAATTTGTTATGTCAACTAGAAGAACAGTAGGTACTTACTAGGTACCTACTCAAACACATTAGAAATGCATTTAAATGGTCAAATATTAATAAAAAAAAATAGCCGGTATATTATAAAGTTAATCAGTGGTTATTGGAAGTTATTTTATCTCGCCATGTTTCCCTATTGTTTGAAAGCTGTTCCACTGACTTGACACATTACCTAAGGTACCTCCTACTGTTTTTATTTTTAACGCATTTTTATTTGGAGGAAATATTTTGGGATCATTTGAAATCCTCAACTTGACTGTCACATAATGGGGAAGTCTCGTGAAATTCAGATTTCAGAATAATAGACCATTATTTTATGAAAGTTGATTATGTTGCTGAACACAGATGTGATTTTATTTTTGCTGTGGGATGAATAGTTTTCAAGGAATGAATTTACAAAGTTTGATTACTTTTAACATGAAAATTTACAGAAAATTGACAGATGATCCACAATGGTAACACATTAGTGTAAGTGGATTCTTGTAATACGTCGTTTTTTCCCGCCAAAAGTCCCATTATAATTGAATTTCATTTGCATGAATTAATTTATTACATTTCGCGGGTGACAAATGTCAGTAATTATTTGCGTTGATATTTAAAAACTTACTGGAACAAAATTTCACGAGACTTAAGTATTACCTAGGTACCTTATTCATAAAAAAATGAAGAAGGATAAAAAGATCCATAATTTTTGTTTATACATGAATCGGTTGTTGGATTTTGAAATTAGCAATTATTTTTTGATAATCTCTTACAGGACGATTGAATCGTTTCAATAATAATTTTTTCACGTATTCCCTACTTACTAACTATATTGTTTTGATAAATTACAAAAAATAAAATGCTACACATAGGAGATTCACTGCAATTGAATTTTAGGAATAATAAAGAGCAGGAAAACACACGAAAATTAAAAAAAAAACAGTTTCATATAATATAAACGTATATTATTGTAAAAGACTATACTACCACATCACTTAAAATTGCAAATTAAGTAGGTAAGTTATCTGGTAGTAGGTAGGTATAGCTTCATTTGCATGACAATTAAGTAACAAACAAAACTTTAAATATGTATGCAGCAAAATATGTCGACAATAAACAAACTAAAAATATTTGTACCTAACATCTGCAGTTATCATCATGCGCAAATAATTTTCTATGCATTATTAACAGTGCATCTATGATAAAGACCATACTGATTACTTTCATATTGTTATATTCTCAGTGCAGTTTCTAAAAAGCATAATTTAAATGTCCTTCAACCTTCACACGTCACATAGTATCAAAACATTCTGAGGTAGGTACTACCTGGCAGTGAGTCTGGCACGCTGTCTCTTTATCGACAAGACACAATTCGGATTTTACTTCACTCACGGATATGTTGGCACAATTTTTCATCTTCAGTTTTTCAAGAAAATGAATGCTATTGAATACGTATTTCTTTCATCTGAAAAAATAAAATTGCAAAGTATTTAGGTAATGTACCTTGTACAGTACTAATAATGTTCGCAAGATATTTGCAATTATTTATTATTGTAGGTACAGATTCTAACCTAAACAAGATTTATACAAGATCTTGAAAAGTTTAGCAAGATCATGCAGCGTATTGTTAGAAGTGTTTTTTTATTTTTTGTGTAAATTTTTATTCGGTCAGACCAATGAAAGTCCAACATTTACAAGATCTTGTTATCATAAGATCTTGCTAATTTTGTCAATATTTAACACTATTATTATGCTATGCTCAAAAGAATTTTCCGATTTAATGGCCAGATACTGGATTCCATCCATAAATTATTAGCACACGGTCTTGTGGTGTCGAGGACTGACATCCGCAATCTATGTGGATGCAACTTCTTTTGAGCATGAGACTGCCTAGCAAATAGTTTCTACCTACTACACAAGAACTATTTATGTAAATAACTGCAATAGCAGATAGCTGCAAATAACAGTCTTTACAAAAAATTTAAAAATTGAATTTTTGGCACAGAGTGATCCCTAAAAAAAAAGGATAGATTCAATGAAGAATTTGTAAATTGATAGGATAAACTTCTTGGCAATGAATAATACAAAAATCGCTTTTGTGTTGTGTGACCTGCCACAATAATCACTTGAGGTAAAATTAGTACCATTAGGTACACTATTTATTTAAAACCCCAATAAAAATTTGAAACATTCTATATTGCATAAATGTGATTTATAGGTAAGGTTAGAGGAAATACTACACATATAAAATACTAAAATGTGGCTTACCATCAGAGAGTTCTGAATCATTACATCTGTAGGGTAGGTAACATTTAATCCATTAACTCGATGAAGTCCCAAGTCCTGTGCATCTTCAGAATTCTCGCTAATTTGCCAAGAAGTAAATTTACTTTTTAATTGAAGTAGGTAGGCAATTAAATCGACTCTAGAATAAGAGCAGGGCAAGTTCACGGTGAATCTGTAGAACCTACAAAAAGTAAGGTGAAAGTTAGCAACTCAAATTAATTTCCTCTCAGCCATTCCGTGTTACGGGTGTACGGGTGTAAGATGCTATGTTCAGCATCTTATTCATCAAAATAAAAATAGTTAGGATCATTGTGCAGCCTTCTAAATTTTTTATGTAATTTACATGGTTCGACACAAAATTTAAATTTAAATGCGGTCCCACAATTTTACTGATAACAAAATAACTAATCAAACTTAGCACAAAACTGATTACATATTTGGAATCAGCAAGAAAATACCATGAATATAATATAAAAACATGCTGATTTATTTACATTTAATAATTCAGCAGTCATATGTATTATGTGGCATATGTCTGCATTCGCATGGAATGGCTGCTCTCTTACCACCGGCGCGTTAGAGGAAATTCAAAAGGTGCGGTTTATTTTTTTGGATGACAACATTCAATCCCAAAAATTTTACTACGTATTTGAATGAAGCGGGACCACCATTCAATGTATGTATCTACTACCTCCGACAAGAATGTAATTTCCATGCAACATAATTTTTACTTTCGGATCACAACAAAAATGTTTGTTATTGGCCTTGTAAGGTACCTACCTACATAAACAAAAATAATTGCTGTATATATCTAAAATCCTTCATAAAGTTAAATAATTAAATATAATGAAAATATTTACCACTCTGCTCGGTTCGGTTCTTAATGTTTCGGCTCGGTTTGACGATACAGCTTGGTTCGCTCGCAGGACGAATACGCGCTTTGTTTCTGGAGTTCAATATCTTTATAGCCTATTTTCTTCCAGAGTAGATTCACCTTTAACAAGTAACATTATTAAAACTGCAGTAGGTGCCTTGGTAGGTATGTGGGATGGTTATTGGTTAATGTAGAGGTGAAAATATTCCCAAAATAGGCGGAGGTACGTACTAGGTACCTACCTACAGGTAGTGTTCCTACTGACTACTACCACTGATATGTATAGACTACCACGCCAAGCAAACTGTTTACCTACTTTATTTATTTTATAAATACCTAAGGTCCTTCCTAGTTGGAAATTTTACTTTGCATAAATTGCTACATTTCAAAAATGTACATGTGAGGTTAATGTTTACTGAACATTGGTCACACTACCTATTGGTTTATTAGTATCCCCAGCATACAAAACTAAAGTAACAACGATTAATGCCTGGATACTTATGTAGTTGTGATGAAGACTCACCTTCAATGGGTTGTATGGCTCTGTGATGAAAATCCAAGCAAAAGAGGCACAACAAAACTGTAATTATTTCACGATTTGTGTCACATTAAATGGTATGAACTGAGACAAACTATTCGGCAGTGAACACTGCATTCACGGACACAGATAATAATTGAAATCGCATTCAAAATCACTCAAAAGGACGTAAACTACACACTCATGACACTCAGTAAAATATCAACAAACGTCAAACGCCGCGTTTGAAAATGAAATGAAGAAGGGAGAACGGAAACAAGTTGATTCACGAAGATGGCCGACTGCCGAGTTCATAAAAGAAACTTTACTAATAACGTTTAAAATGGTATGAATACTTTGCTTTGGAATTGTAAACATATTTATTCTTAAATCAATATATCCATGTGAAATGTAGATGTAATTATTATAGAAATGAAGTTATAAATATGAAAAAAATAAGTCATTAGAGCAGCTCAAATTCAAACAGTCGTAGCGCCCGAGCGGGCCGTCCCTAGCCATTCCCGGGCGGGACCAAGACGGGACATTCCTAGAAATTTTACAGCCAGATAAAACGGATCGGTTGGGCTCCGTTGGGCAGGCCCAGGGCATGCCCTAGTAGTTCCCGCCCGGGACGTCCCACTTGGGCGCTAGATGGGCAGAAGCCCGGGCCGCCCAGTGTTTGTAGGGAAGCAACGCAGCAGGGCGCCAAGCGACTACCAGCAACTGGGGTGAATTTTTCATAGTAGCTCGTTGATCTCAACTTTTTAATTTAATACAGGATCTTTCTCAATTATTTATCAGAATATTTTTATAAGATTATAATATATCATTATATAATTTGTATATTATGTGTCAAAGCGTATTTATTTAAAAAAATTACGTAGTTTCTTCCAAGCTAATAAAAAGGTATCTAAAATAATCTATCGACACTTTCTCAATCATTAGAAATGATAACAAATCCTCCCTCCCTGACCTCTCAGAGAATGAAAGCATTCATTCTTCAAAGAATTAAGTATGCAGGGTTCAGTTCATGAAAAATATTGAAAATTTGGAATGTCAGAACTAATGAGGGATTTCATCACATTTTCATATATTAAAAAAAATGTATTTGATCGTCAATGTATCCTACAAGAAGAACCGAGAATTATAAAAATAAAAAAATATATAATTCATTTCAAAACAAAATAAAAAATAAGTCTTGGAGCAACGAATTTTTACCGACCACGATATTTTTTCTTTCTTTCGCTATTTTATCTTTTTCTTGTGATGCCTCTGCACACGTTGCGCCAAGCTGTTTAAAACTTTAATATACATTTAAAATTTTATCGTTAATATAATATTTGAAGTTTGAAGTCTTCCCTTATTTCAAATTCAGACACAGAGCCTCAGGCCGACCCTCAGTGACAGAATTGACACCTCATGTTTCAGACCATCAGTCAAAGAGCCAAGGCTGGAAAGGTATCCTCAACCTCCTTCCTTCCATCTGTCCATTCTCCCGTCATTATTTTGAGCCAAGTTACCGTAAAGTGTGACGTTAAAACAATTATACAATGCTTTCTTTTGACTCTTTTTTCGGTTCTTGATGCGATCGATATAGGATCACACCATCTAAAATATTGCGCAGTTTGTTTTTTTGAAGACAATTAATTGCCCAATTGGTTGAAAAGTCAGCATCATCAAGACCAACTTGTCAAATATTGATTTAAAAAATTATAGCTGCAGTGTGCAGTCCAATGTTTAAATCATTCTCAAGTGTTGCTGCAGCTTGGAGGGTATTGTATGAAAATACCCATGTAGTAGGTGGTCGATGGCTTTTTTGTGGGAACTACGAACAACAAAGAACTGCAAAGAACTACATTCACGACCTACTACAGCCTTGGAATTGCGCTAACGGCACTCTTTTCAACTGATATTAATTTAAAATTACATTTTTTCAAGAATTGTGGCTCTTGGGCGGCGTAGTCATACCAAGATAGGTACGAAAGTGCGCTTTACGTTTCTCTTATTGAAATACTGTCACGTTTGGTCGATTTTAAGCCTTGAGAGCACTTTTTGAACTAATTTTTGGCTAAACTGCATTGAAAATACTCCCAGAATAGACATTGACATAGGCATGATAATAAACAAAATTTGCAATATTTTCTCCAAACTGTTGTTTTAAAAGCGAAACTAAGGCGCCCGCTTATTGCTGCAACTCGTATTTTTCGACAAAAATAATAATGAAACTAACTTTCACAAATTTTAATCAAATGATTCAGAAATGCAAAATCTGTCTTGAAATCGTTCGTAGATTACAAAAAAAATACAACAGTGATCAAAAACCTACCTGGGCTAGCCAATTAATTCATTTCTTATACTTGACATTTGTGTCCTTGGCCGCGATATTGGACACAATTTTGAATGAGATGCACTCTTTCTTACAGAATTGATTGTGAAAAAAATAAAAAAAATTGGATTTCCCACACCCAAGAGAAGAAAATCGAAATTAGGTGTTTTTAGTATTTATACTCACTTTTAGTCATACTAATGACGAAATCATCAAACGGGGCAGTGATTCGTGTAGGGGGAACTTTAGTAGAGCTAATGTAAAGAGTAATATGATGACTAAGTGTATGTCAGAGTTGATTTATAGCCGATTTAGTGATTTATTATTGGATAGAACGCGCAAAAGTACGCCCATGCTTCGGAAGCGTATAAAACGCTTTCTAATAAATGTTATCAGACACTTGGAATATACGTGTCGACATAGCCCATGGACCGGGGAATCGAGTGTTTCAATCCTCAAGTTGCTAACACTTTTAGTTTACAAGCAAAAGGCCGTGACGTCTGAAATTCGATTTAAGAAATGACTTATTAGATCATAAGGTCGAAAATCCTACAAAAATTGCAGGAAATTCACCTTTATAGGTAGAACACTTTATAAAACTAGTTGACAAAACATTCATTACAATTTCACCCATTTATAGGCCTTAGAATTGCACTAACTTCACTCTTTTCAACTGATATTGATTTAAGATTACCATTTTTTGCCATGAACTGTGGCTCTTGGGCGTTGTCTAGTGCCAAAGATAGGTTCGAAATTGCGCTTTTTACGTTTCTCTAAGAAAAAGAGAAAAACTAAGAGAAAAAGTATCTATGTATCCATAAGATACTTTTAAAAGTATCTTGTATATCTGTATCTCGATACTTTTTCACCCAAGTATTTGTATCTTGATCTGTATATCTCGATACTTTTTTCACCCAAGTATCTGTATCTCGATACTTGAAAAGGTATCTTATACAACACCGATAGCTAGTAGGTACTACACAACTGAGTTCTATTTTTGTAGTTACCAAATATACACTTATGTGACTATTTGTTTAACAATTATTTGAATGCCACCCTTTTCAAATATTTGGCTTCAAAGTTCGAAAAGAAATGGATAAGTTTGTGATTATTTTTTAGTTAGAAGAAGGCAATACAAATTCAACAAGTTTCAAACTTCTATCAATGTATCCGGTTTAATACACTTATACAATCTTACACAAAAATAACTTATTTGAAAAATTGAGGCAATTTCTACAAATAAAACCATAGAACAAAAATTAAAAGAAAAATATCTATATTGGTGCCAAAAAATTACTCGCCTTCATTAGTTTATTCATGATTATGTGTCTTCAACAATAAATAGGTACCTTATTCAAATGGTTTTACAGGTCCTAGCATTTCCTGTTTACAAAAATAACAGTGAGAAATATGTCAAATAACTTTACTGCAAAATGAACAGAGTGAAAGAAGAAACTCTTGCTCGTGTATTATTATTTTGTGTGCCAAATCATTTATTTTTAATGTGATAGGTATGTACAATTATCAAAGATAACAATTATGTATAAACTTACTTTACCTGATTTTTTTTTACAAAAACAACATTGTCCACATTATTTTTTTAAAATAATTTTTGAAGAATATTATTGGGAATAAATTGAAGACTGTAGACTCCCCAACGTAACATACTAATTATATTTCAATGTATTATATTTATTTTTTTCATATACCTACAATATAGATTTTTTTATTATCTCGAAATCACTTATTTGTAGAAAACGCCTCAAATATTCAAAGAGCCAAAAATACTGGAAATAATCAATTTTCCAGTAAAGTTTTTGAACAATTTTGAGTAATGCATTATTGATATTATATTGTCTTAATAAAGTTGGGACTACGTCAGTGTCTTTTACCTATTGATCGCGAAAGAAATCTGAACTTAGTGAGAGTTTAAATCACGCGGTACACAATGCCGATAAAGAAGTCGATCACAGCCTTTTCGAAGTGACGTCGAGAAGGCTGTGATCGTAGCCGCGTTGCCATCCGCCATAATGACAGAAATGTCAGTTCAAAGTTGCTACTGCTCAGAACGGCTAATGTTCAAAGTAGCGAAAAGTAGCGTTTATGAACAGTAGCGGATTTGAGCATTCGCGAATCTGGCAGTCGCAGTTTTGAGGCGTAGCCTCGACACTTGAAATGTCAGTTGTCAACGAACTCAAGGACATTTTTGTTTGCTCTTTCTTTGAGTCAAGTTACTCTTTGGCCATGAGTGATGACGACATTACTTGTGTATTATCTTTGAGTTGAAGTTCATTGACATGACGTCACTGGATCATAAATGGCGTCTGCGTGTGCATTGGCGACTCTCTTAGAAGGAAGCAGACTTGGGTAAATTACTTTTTAAAAGTAGTGAGATTATATTACTTATTACTTGGACCAAAATGTAATAAAATTACTGGTAAATTACTACTTCAGAAATGTAATGAAATTACTTTACTTTTTACGATAAAAAGTAGTGAAATTACTCTCAAAAATTACTTTTTCTAGAAATGTTTAACCAAAGGGTAAATTATTGGAAGGGGATACAAATAAGAATGTTTAAGAAGTCACAATAAGAGTCCGTTTGAATTTTTTTTACTATTATTGTGTACTTTGTGTGATTTGCGTAGTGGAAATTAAAAAAAAGCCTGGTGAGTGCTGTCATCTGTCCATATTTTTGAAAATTGCATACAAGTGGGAAAATGTGGGCGAGTCTCACGGTAACGCGTTACAAACGTCAAATTACTCTGATAAAAGTAGTGAGATTATATTACTTATTAATTGGAAAAAAATGTAATGAAATTACTGGCTCGTTACCCAAAAAAGTAATTTCGTTACAGTAACGCGTTACTTTCGTTACGTTACTACCCAAGTCTGGAAGGAAGTGATATATATAGGCTCTCTAAAGACAATCAAACTCGCCGCGCAAAATCATCTACATTCGGCCCAATGTTAAATGCGTTCAGTGGATACACTATTCATCTAAGGAGTATGCACGAGAAAGCTCACGGCCTTCTTAACCGCCTAAATTTCGCCATGACAGTCCCAAAAAAACAAAAGTCAAACGTGACAGCCAGTTTTTAAATTGTATATTTTAGTATTTGTCTACTCTTTTACGTCTGCTTTCTTGGTGAAATGTTATCCCTAGTGTTCATATTTAATGGTTAGACTATTCAATCAATGATAATGGATTTTGATTGATTCCAACATTACATTTTCCAGAAGATACGTTTCAAATTTCGCTGGCCATGCTGACCACTGTCTATTTTAAGAGGATTATCAATTAAATAAATGCCTGAATGTATGTTTGACATAAATGCAGACAAGCTGTAACATGAATAATGTCAAATATCACTGTCAGTTGCCCTAAAGATATAGCTTTTAAACTATTTAGACAAAATAAAGCTCTCGACAAGCTTGAGCCTACCCGTCATGGCGGCCAAAAATCAAAATCACAGATCGTATTGTATTGTATTATTTATTTGTAGGAAGCAATTACAATTGCATTACAAAGTCAGAACTAAAATAATAACTATAATATGACATTTGAGCATTGAAACATATTGAGTAACAAAGACAAATTGTAAAAATACATTCGAATGTTAACACATATTACAAGTTAAAATAGTGAAAGTATTGCGCTAAAAGCGAAGCGAACATATAAATATACATATAAATCAGCATTCAAGAAATTCATTTACACTGTAAAAGGAATGCTTCATAAGGAACATCTTTAAAATATACTTGAAACCGCTCCTGGACTCAATGTTCCTGATTTCTTGCGGCACATGGTTGTACAGTCTGCGGCCAGACTGCATGACACCCTGAGACGTGGTATTTAAGCGGCAGTATTCATGTTTTAAATTGGAGGCACCTCTAGTTCCATACATGTGGTGGCTGTTGTCATTGAACAAATGCAGGTTGTCCCGTGTAAACAAACACACTGCCAAAATGTAGATACATGGGAGAGGTAGTATTGCTACCTCCCGGAACTTATCTCTGCATGACGCACTATATCCAAGAGAGAGTATGATCCGGATGACTTTCTTCTGAGCGCGAAAAGCCCTATTGCTGTCTAGCGTACCGCCCCAAAAGATGATACCATACTGGAGTATTGAGTGAACGTACGCAAAGTAGGCTGATCGTAAAGCAAATAAGTTGCAATTCAGGGCTATTGTACGCATTACAAAGCGCGCTGAAGAAAGTTTTTTAACTAGATGATCGATATGCGGAACCCAGGATAGGTTTCTATCAATAGTTATACCAAGATACTTCACGCTGGAGCACGAGCTGATAGACAGCATATTATCAGAGTGTTTGCCGCGAGGTTCGAAGGTTATAATCTCGGTCTTGGTACGATTCAATAGAAGTTTGTTAGGGGTGAACCAGTTAACAAAATGATCCATGGCTAAATGGACTTCAGCCGCTAGTTGGTTGGCGGTTAGAGCTTCAATTGTGGCACTGGAATCATCAGCATACTGGATTACACTTCTTCCTGAATGGTTGGTACAGATGTTTGGGGCAAGATCGTTCACCATGATAGAGAAGAGAAGGGGCCCCAAGATGGAGCCCTGGGGCACACCTTTAGTGACGGGTTCCCAAGAGGAGAAGTGTTCATTAAGCTGCACTCTCTGAGTCCTACCACTCAGGTAGGAATCGAACCATGCCCCACAAACACCAGTAATCCCATATACCGTGAGTTTGTTCATCAGCAGTTGGTGGTCCATTGAATCGAAGGCCTTAGACAAATCACATAGTATAACTCCAACCTTGTTCTTCCTCTCCAAGGCCTCCTCAATCCCAGTAATCATACCAAAGGCAGCAGTAGTGGTAGAATGGTCAGAACGAAACCCATGCTGCGTAGGGGACCACAGGGTGTTGTTGTTGAAGTGGGTAGTGAGCTGTTGGTGCATAAATTTCTCAATGATTTTAGAGAATGAAGATAAAAGTGAGATAGGCCTAAAGTTGGAGCAATCAGTCTTCGTTCCCTTCTTGTGTATAGGCACTACCAACGCTGGTTTTAGACCTGCAGGGAATACTCCAGAACTTAATGAGTGTGTGAATATGTGAGCGAGTGGCCCTGCGATCCATGGGCCACACTTCTTGAGTAGAGACATCGGGACTTCATCCCAACCAGCTGATGGTTTCGACTCAAATTGGTTGATTAAGTCCAGCACAGTGTCTGCAGACATGTCCGGAAGAGATATTTCCGGAGCGATTGATGGATGCGCCACCTTGAGAAGCTTCATGCACTCACTAGCTGTGTCGGAGGCTGGGTCTGTGATGTTGGTGCATACAGATAGGAAATGTGTGTTGAATATACTTGCAATTTCCAGTGGGTCAGTGGCTTTTGAGGAGTCGCTGTTCTCTATCCAGGCTGGAAAAGCCTCACGTCGACCTTTGCCAGTTAGAGACCTTATGAGTCTCCACATGGTGCTCACTGTGTTGCTAGATCCCGAAATGATTTCAGAATAATAGTCCTTCTTGGCTTTGATAACGGCAGTTCTAAGTTCCTTCTTCAGGCGATTGAGAGGCTCCTGGAGTGCAGGGGCAGCCCCACTCTTCACTAAATAGTACATGTCCCTCTTCCTATCGCACATGTTCCGGATCTCTTGAGACAACCAGCCTTTTTGAGGCTTGGAGTTCTGCAGAGTGGTCCTCCTTTTAGGAAAGTGTTTGTCGAAAAGTGGATACTGGATACTACTACTGGATACGTGTACTGGATACACGTGCATACTCCTTTATTTGATTTCTATTCGCTCTGTCTCTACTATGAGCATGACAGCCCGCCATTTTGAAAAGTAGCGCGGCAACTGTGAAAGGCCGAGAAAGATGACAATTCGTTTTTCAATGATATTATACACCTAGGACACTGTAATTTAAATTTTTAAATGTATTTGAGAGTACAACAGACTACCAAAGGATATTAATACCTAAATTGGTCATTTAAACTCATTAAAACTCATTTAAAGACTGTTATGAGTTCAAGTTCTATGTGACATGTCATCAATGTTTAAAACGCATAATAAGTGATGTATTTGTGAATATTGAAGGTGATGGAAAATGTAATAACAACTGTAATGTAGAATAGCATATATTCTAACTAAAAACATCATAAAAATCTAATTACAGTGTCCTAAGTACCTAATATAAGTGTAAAACGAATTGTCATCTTTCACGGCCCCACTTCACATTAGTTTTGAACCAAGAAGTAGCGGTTTTGAACCGAGAAGTAGCGGTTTTGAGCATTCGTGAGACTGGCAGTCGCAGGTTTGAGCTGCGCCCGTGATTACTCTATTTTCATTCATTCGACCACGATTCGACTCAAGGTCACGCCCAGGTGTTACGTCACAATGTTAAAAGGATAGGGAAACTGGGCGACCTGATCATAAATCGGTATGCATTCCCCCGACGAACAGACCTCGTGACGTCCTTAGTTTTTGTAGATTTTGTGATTTTGTGTAGGTAGTAGTAATCACAAAGCCATGCTATGCTATATACTAGAAGAATGTTCATTTCAACTGTAGATAACTCAAGAAATAAAAAGCAATACAGTAAGTAAGTGGATATTGTAGGCTACCTAACATAATTTGTATTTGTATTTGTATTTATTTGATCTTCTTACAAGCGTACATTAATTTTAGGTTATATTTTTAGAAGTTACTGGTGATTGATTATACCTAGGCTACATGGTTTGGTTGGAATTGAGTAGTCTTAAGCTGCGTTTACAGTCCGCCAGAGCAACGGTTGCTGCTAGAAGCAACATGCACAGAATCGTTTCAAGGTTAGATTTTAAAGAAGGGAAAATAAATCATTTGCACTACATAATATGTCCAATGTTTATATAAATACTCTTCTTGTGGTATATTGTTTGTAAAATACAAGAAAGCAACACATATCGGCGATCACAGCAGTTATAAACTCTAGCCGCAACCGAAAAAGATGAACCATGTTTATCTTTTGTGCCGCGTCGCCGTGTCGCTGCGACACAGGTGGCCTTGGCTCCTGATTGGTCAATACGCGTTGCGGGCTGCAAGCAACCGTTGCACGAGCGGACTGTAAACGCAGCTTTAGAAATTATGAGATGGTATAAAATATAATACCATATAAATACCATACCATATAATACCATAATATAAATATGAACGCGACTATTTTCACCGTGTGGTGAGAATAGCATCAAGTGCTATTATCACCGTGTGGTGGAAATAGCGTCAGGTGCTATTATCATCGTGTGGTTAAAATATCCAACTGCTATTTTCAAAGTATTTACCATCTAGAATCTTATGGCATTATTATAATCAGATCAAATATTACACACGCAAAATGTAAACACTGTATCACAGATTGTTATAAACACACTAAATACAAAATACAATACAAATACATCAGTTAAATCACAGACTTATATCTCATTTTATAGATTGTCCTAAATAGTTTTGTAATAAAATGTAAATCAATCGAAGATTGTTTGAATCTCAGGCATTTGAACGACAAAAAGTAGGTACACACATAGTTTGACAAGTCACCAGTTAAGCAAACACTGTGAAACCATCGATCACAATTGGCATCACAATCTACCCAATCTATTAGTTTGCCTTGCATTTGTGACTTCAAGGGCTGTTTCCTCATACATACGTAACAAATCTTACTGTTTATGGTAACTTTCTTTTTAGAGGTAATGTCATTCTTTTTATAGCTATTGTCACACTTTTCAACATTTTTTAATATGTTTTTTAGTTTGACTTTATTTTTCAATAATCATGAAATACCTTTTTAAAGACTTCAATTCTACTTCAATAAACATGTGACAAGCGCCATATTGTGTCTGTCCAATCAAGAGGGAGGGATGGGATCCAACCGCTTGAGCTTGACTTGACAAGTTAACAAATCAAGATGGACGACCTGATGGCCCGTGACAATTATTGCGTGTGTAATATTTGATCTGATTATAATAATGCCATAAGATTCTAGATGGTAAATACTTTGAAACTAGCAGTTGGATATTTAACCACACGGTGATTATAGCACCTGACGCTATTTCCACCACACGGTGATAATAGCACTTGACGCTATTCTCACCACACGGTGAAAATAGCCACTCCGTATAAATATACCATATAATATAGAGCGTGGGTTCGAGTCCCACTCGAGGAAAATCTTTTCTCATTGCAGTTGGTATTTGTTTACATCTACCTATCTGAGGTTATCAGCGAAAACCATATTTCACACTATGCGCACTCATCTGCTTGAGGAAACCAAGTCGAGTGAAGTTAGTCAGTTGTCAAACGTGGAACATATTCCACGGTCTTCTGACCCTATCTTCAAATCTCGGTAAGTTGCTAACGCAGCTTATATTGGAACACAGCCGCTGCAATGTTAACTGCCTCGATAGCTCAGCTGGTAGAGCATCTGACTGGATATCAGAAGGTCGTGGGTTCGAGTCCCACTCGAGGAAAATCTTTTCTCATTGCAGTTGGTATTTGTTTACATCTACCTATCTGAGGTTATCAGCGAAAACCATATTTCACATACCTATATATATAAAAGAATATAAAAGAATATATCTTTGTACTCAAATTAGTAGGTCCTAGGTGGAACCTGACTAAGTTTTACATTACATTGTGGGATGACTAGGCCCAGTTAGTAAGCTAACAATTATTATTTATTTGGCACAGTTAGAAGTATTTTGATCTCGACCTACCATCCTACCTAACTACCTAGTAAGATAATGATGATGAGAATAAAATAATAATACATGAAATATTTCCTAGTAATATAAGGAAGAAGAAATAAAGAAATACAGCTACGTTTCTAATCTATGTATCTTAGAGTTGAGAAGTGAACTCTTTTGTAGTCATCTCACTATAGTGGTTTCTAATATTATCTGGGAGTTTATTCCATTCTCTCACTGTCCTATGTACAAACGAGTATTTGCCAGTGTCCGTGATTGCTCCTCTCTCCATGAGTTTATGTCCATGTCTTGGGGTACGACGGACTTCAATCACTTCACCTATTTCACTCCACCCCGGGTGTTGCTTGAGTGCTCGATGTAGGTTTCCGATCCTGGCTTTCTTCCTCCTCGCTTCCAGGGTCTCCCATCCCAATTCTCGGACCATTTCGCTGGGGCTTTCTCTTATTTTTACAGGGTCGATTCCCCCATATTCCATCTTCCATTGCTTCATTCTTCCAAGAATTCTCCGGGCCGCGATCTTCTGTACCCTTTCAACATCCGAGGTCTCTCCAGTTCTGTACGGATCCCAGACTGATCCCGCGTATTCCAGAATTGGTCTGACTAGGGTCGTGTAAGCCTTCTCTTAAACTTCCTTACGGGTTCCTCTAAGGGTTCGCATGATGAAGTTAATTACACAAATGCCTTTTGTAGTGACCCTGTTTACCTGGTCTCTCCAGCTCATCTTGTGGTCTAGCCATACTCCCAAGTACTTGTAACCTTCCTTCCTTGCTATATGTTGTCCCTCCATTGTATACTCTACATTTCTCTTCAACCTTTTCTTACTGAATTCCACAATTTCGCATTTGTTCACGTTAAGTTTCATCATATTCTCGGTCATCCATCGGGCTTTTTCCTGTAGGTCTTCCTGGAGTTTCTCTTCATCATGTTTGCTTCTTATGCGTCTGTAGACTACACAATCATCAGCAAATAGTCTAATTCGGCCATTGATCTTATCTCCAATGTCGTTTACGAAAATCAGGAAGAGTAGGGGTCCGAGGACGCTACCCCGAGGTACTCAGGATGTCACCTTTACCTCTTCTGAAAGCGTGTCTTCGACTCTGACCTGCTGGCTGCGGTTCGCCAGGAAAGCATTGACTATATGGACAACGGCCTTGTCCTCGATGATGTTGTTTAGCTTGCTGATCAGCTTCGAGTGAGGGACCATGTCGAAGGCCTTTTTCATGTCAAGGAAGGCTGCATCAATTTCTCCTCCTTCGTCCATAGCTTCTGCAATTTCTTGGGTGAGAGCAACAAGTTGCGTCTCACACGAGTGGCAACCGCGAAAACCATGTTGCGCTTTCGATAGCCAGTCTTTCTTGTGTAGCATTCTTCTGATGTACGTATCAATCTGTTTTTGGAAAATTTTGCACACTGCACTAATAAGGCTGATCGGCCTGTAGTTAGCTATCTTTCTCCTTTCTCCACCTTTGAAGATTGGTATCACAATTGCCTTCTTCCATTCCTTGGGCAATTCCCCTCAACCATTATTTGGTTAAACGAGTAGAGATGTAAAGTTACCAGTAACATTGAAATCGGTAATATTACCAGTAATATTACCGGTAAGATTACCGAGCTATTGATATTGAATCAATAGCTATTAGAAGATATTGAATTTTCTGCACAGTTTTAACTATGACATAAAGAAATTAATGAATGTGAATTAATTAATTTTTCATATTACTTAAACCATTCTTTTACATGGGTATTGTGTATTTATTGATTGAGGATTGATTGAGGATATTGATTGAGGACATCTCAATTTTACAAGCAATATTAATTGAGCGACCGTAGCGAGAGTGTAGATGGCTATTCTCAGTTTCTTCAATGAAGTCAGTCAGGTACATAATTTTATTTTGATTGAGTAAATTGTATTTTAATTCACTACGATGGATATATTTATGTTTTCTGTGCAATACGATATTCCGCTTGGAGATATGTTGCGCGTTTGGGTGCTCGCTCATTAGCGCGTAACTAGGAAAACGCACTGTGTATACACCGGGCGTTTTCCTAGTTATTTCTGCTTATAAAAGTGACGTCAAGTCGAGGTAAATTTTCATTAAATGTTGGAATGAGCATGATTGACAATTATGGAATTATACATCATGTTTAAATATAACAATCTCAGTGAAAATATCCTGCAATCAAAGAGCAAACTCTGAATCTAAAAAAATAGCCAACATGGAAAATATAAAATTTGACAATGTTTAGATGTCGGTACAGCATAACTTGTTGATTCTTAAAAAAAATAATCAAATCTCAAATACATCCTCTTTTTACACTGTGGTGTACTGTGGCAAATTTGAAAACTTCAATTATTTTTTCTCTAAAATTAGTTACCGAAAGTTACAATGTTACCAACGATGGTGGTAATATTACCGTAATATTAGGTACCGTTACGGGTAATATTACCGCGGTAATATTACCGGTTCACATCTCTAATAACGAGGCTAGGTACGCTGATATTTCTAGGCCTCCGAGCCTAGAGCATATTCGTCACACGTTACGTTTCTTGTTCCCGAAATAGCTTTGCATTGAAACAATGACGAATGCAATTGTATTTTACTAATTTATTCCATATTATGATTTAAAAACAATATTTGAACAGTAGAGACACTGTGTTGACAACAATTATGAAGAGTAATTAGTTTTTGCTATGTTTTATACAGGGAGAAATATTTTCCCTCCATTTGTTGTCTTGTTTCCCTCCGGAACTGCTCAGGCTCTTTTTAGGCTAATTTTTTTACTGCACATTGTTGATTATTGGTTAATCTAAGATAAATCTGAGATTAATCTGACCTGGAGGATGTCTCACTCCCAGAAAATGATCAAAAAGGAGTTATCGTCAACGTCGACGTCGGAGATTGGTGCTCCGTAACGTATGAGAATGTAGTATTTGTAGGGGAAATGACCAAGAAGGGTCCAACAGAAGTTCAAGTCAATGTTAGGGTGCCATACGCAAAAAAATTGGAAGTGGTTGAGGACGCCCGATTCAATATTATCCGATAAAAAATGTGTTACGTCAAGTTGTCGGCTCCGAGGGTTGTAAACGCTCGTGGACTACAACACACTTTGTCTGAACATGTATTATCATTTACTTTCTGTAGTATAAGGCTAATCATACGATTACAAATTTTCAAAATTTTCAATAGGTTTCAGTTTAAAAATCCATGCGTCACACACGTTACGCCCCGATGTCACACACATTACAATTTTTTTTTTGTTTTCACTAAGATGAAATTTTTTTATTTTTTGAACAATGCATTATCATTAAGCAGATAAATGACAGGTTAAGACCTCCGTTCACGGAGAGACCAACTCAAAATTTTAGATATAAGTGTAACATGAGCTCTTTACGATCATTCGTCATCTTGACAGTTGTGATAATAATCCCAGGCTGGCTTCCAGTCACGTACAGCTCGTAAATAGTCCGAGATAATGTAAACAAACTCCACACCACAACATTCCATTCATTCAGTCCATCAACAGAAATTATTTCGATGGCAGATCTCTTGAACTCCAAGTAAGAATGCCTGGTTCGATTCCCTTTTGCATATATTTTACACTTGTGGATACCATTTTGTGAGGCATGATCTTTTTTTATCTTACCAAGATCTTGCCAAGTTTATACACAATTTTGCTAAAATTTTTATATTATTTATGCTACCATTATGCCATTATTATAAAAGAGATAAGATCTTGGAAACATGTTCTCATTAATATACTTGTAAAATGATCAATGTAACGTAACGCGTTGATAAGTGAGCACATGTACGAGTAATGGTGGTAAAAGCCATACAAAATTTTAGCTTCATTTTAGTCTTTCCGCCAATTAATAGAATGTATTTTATTTATTATATTTTTAACCTATGAACGGATTTCAAACAAATTTCGGTCTGCAAACCCCAGAGGCGGTCCATACGCGTGTGCACAATTTCAGCACTATCAGACAAACGAAGCGACCTCGACCTTATAATATGCAGGGAAGAAAAAAACATGTTAAAATAACAGAGGTCCGTGCCATAAGGGCAAATAAGAGACGCTCGCTCGCTCAATGATACGATTTAGGGCCGATTTATACAATACCTTGATTAGCTTGCATTGACAAAGTTGTCGTACCGAACCGGGACTTAAACCAGGTATCTTTATCTAGATAAAGATAAAAATAACCTGCCAAAAATGTATCTAGATAAGATAGTAGATAAATTTCCAAGAAATCATCTAGATAATAGAAACAGTTAAAAAAAAATATCAAGATAACTGTAATAGATAATGGATAATTTGTTTTTACCAAATACTACACTGTTCCGTAATTAATTTCGAATCCTAAATTCGGAACTCAAGTTTTTTAAAAAATGGGGCGTCTAAACAAGCCAACTATTGCGACTAAACGGTGATGATTTTCCTTTTTCATATCATCTGACATTTGAGGTTTGTGCATGTTTTTACACATAAATGAATTTTGAATTTTATATTTTTTATCTAGATAATTGTCAATAGATAACAATATTTGTATCTAGATAAAGATAAAGATATCAAATTATGTAATTATCTAGATAAGAAAATAGATAAAAAAAATACCTTGATAAGTCACAACACTGCCTACGGGTGAGAGCTCAACCCAATGAGCTATCCGGCCAGCAGGCCGAACTTAGACACAACATTAAAACATCAATTTTACTAAAAACACCTCAAACTGACTAAAATTGAACATACCTCATATTTGTCAAACACAAAGGAATGATTGACACAAAGGAATACAATTTGAAGCGATTTTGGCGTCTTTTAGAAAGAAATTTAAATTGTGCGATGCCATTTATTGTGGAAACTTTAGATACATGAAATATAATCTGTAGATATTCATCTGGTTTGACAGAATCCCCCATTTAGCACCTCATTTTTTTAATTTTTCGTAAAAGATAATTCGAATTTGAAGCAATTTTGGCAAATATCTCAATGTGTATTGTAATCTGAAATTTAATTTTTTTGTATGTTGTATGTTCACTAATTAATAGGATATCTTGTAATATCATATAGTATAGGAGCAAATGTAATTCCGCTCGATTGGAGTCCCGAAATTGATTTTTTAATAATTATCGATTGTTTACATCTTTCTTAAAATGACCTGACGTGCCTTCAATTATGTTGGTGGCCATCTTGGAAAATATGGCGGAAACGAGCGGAAAACGTGCATTTTACAAATTATTTAATTGTTGGTAGAGGAAATGTTGAAAAATTATGAAATTATTCATTAAAACGAACTCAAAAATGGGGACTTAAATTAAAATAAAAAAACGCCGTAAACCAATTTTGTTAAAAAATTTAATTTTTTTTAAATAAAAAAACGCGTATTGTTTACAATGAAATTGTCTACAAATTGTAATTCCACATATATTAGTCTAAGTCCACTCGATTCGTAATAAATTGAGAGCAAAAAAACACAGAAACGTGATTGGTAAATTCCAACAATGAAAAAATAAAATTCGTTCACGGCGTATTGAGTTAGTTTTAGTGAATTCAGAATTATTTCATAATTTTTCAACCTTTCATCTACCACTGCCAACAATTAAATAATTTGTAAAATATACGTTTTCCGCCATATTTTCTAAGATGACCACCAACAAAATTGAAGGCACGTCACTGTAAACAATTTCGATATATGCAAAAATTAATTTCGGCACTCCAATCGAGCGGAAAGCATTTTTTCTACACTTGAACCTACACAGATAGGTAATTAAAATTAAAATTTGGTAATTAAAATTATACTATTATTTTTGTCTTTACTTCATATAACTTTGAATTGTGTAACAGTCACAAGGGTTGATGATCTGAGAGTGTTTTATTTTATATTGTAATTTGTAATTGAATTTAGTAAACCTGCCGACAAGCCATTGTTGGTTTAGCGGGGCTATGCTGAAATGTATTTCATTTATAATAAATTAAAATTAATTCAAATTAAAAAAATATATAACAGGTATTGACAATTCTGATAGAAATCTCAATTTATTTCTATTGGTCCTTGAGATTATGTTACTTTACTTATCTCTGTGCTGCTCCAAGCAAAAATGAGTAGTGGGTGGGTTCACATTACTTAAATTTTATTTTTAGCCACGGAGAAAAATCGTAGACACCAACAATACCTTGCTTGTGATTGGCTAATGATAGGAAAATCGTTCCGTTGTACAATTAATTACTGTGTGAACCCGGCTTATGACTATAAACAACCAACGATTCCACTCAACTTAGACAAAATAATATTTCATCTCTAAGAAACAATGCCGTTTCGTTAATATGGATAGTGGCGTAACTTCAGTCCCCCCCCCCCCCCCCCCCCCAGCAAGATATTTTTTGGGACCCCCTTACTTTCTTAATTGCCTGTACCGTAAAAATATTTATATAAATGCATCTTTTTGTGTAAATGTTTAAATATTTGATGACACTTTTTCAATTATTGTCAATCCTGCTGCGTCGCCTGTGGATTTGTGTAGTAACGTGTCAAATAGCATCTGATTATATCAAGGGGAGGGCACCAGAGCATCTCGCGGGTAGGCCTCCCAGGCCCTGGAAATTTTTGAATTTCACTGCATAATTTAGTGCATTTTAAACGCGATTTAAACACACATTTTGGTCGATGTTTTCATAGAAATTCTTCAAATTACTTCTTAATTTCTCTTACTATCGATTATCGCCATATGGAAAAATTGGATGTTTGTGAAAAAGTTTTTCTAATGGTATTTATTTTCAGGTAATACAGAGCGTTATAATTTCTTGAGTGTGTCGATCCTTTTTGACGCGCCTGAGTCGCTCGCTGAACAATAATAACTAGGAAAACGCTCAGTGACGGTACCCATAATGGTAGTATGTACTAGTCTACGGGATAATAATGTAAAATAAAATACAAAATAAAAAAAATATCGAGCACGGGAACGTACAAATTCTCTAACCGGAATTCCGTACCAAACGCACAGAAAACATATACATCCATATTGAATTGAAATATGATCCACTCAATCAACATAAAAGTATGCTTTTCATCGAAACTTGAAAATAGCATCTAAGCACCCTGGTACACTCAACAAATGATAAAACGGTATTTGAAAGAAATTGATTGGCTGAAAAAATGTGAAGGCATCATCTGATGAAGTTGACGCTAACTCGACATTATACCTCTAGTAGTTGAGCTCTGATTTCATTGATAATAACAAGGATTGATTGTCAAGGAACCAGACCAGCAGCTAATCCGTTTCGTTCAAATACCGTTTTATGATTTATTGGGTGTACCTAAAGCAAATCAGATTCAGTTGAAGTGGAAAACATTCATTTCGTTCGATACTTCATTTCTGACAGATATTAAAATGTCAATAAGTGCAAACGTTCTTAACTGATTGGGCTGAAAATGTGTAAAATAAGAGACAATGTTGGTATTAATTACCATGCAAAATGTGAGTTTGATCTGATTTATGGAAGACAATTCATTTTTTTTTACTCTATAATCTATATCTTACCCACCCACCATATGTATAGGTAATAATGGTAACAACCCGACTCGAACTATTGGAACAAAGTGATTATTGTAATTACCTATGTTGTTTGTGCTCTACCTCATCCATTTTCACTGTCATAATCACACTTGTACAAGGCTCAAGAGGACACCTATGTAGCCGTCCTGCCTCCGACAGGTAAATTCACAATAACATCAAATTCAATTCAGGTTATAAAAAAGTAAATCCTTATTTAGTTGTGCACTCTCTCTATTTTGATTTGCAAATCTCCTACCCCCCCCCCCCCCCCCCCCCCCTAGGAAAACGTCTGAAAAATCGTTTTAAACCGTTTTCTCTACAACATAAGGAGTTAAGAAATCAAATCAACGTATCAGGTATAATACAACTACAGTAATTACATTTTTTAGTTTTAATTGAAAACGCGTACAAACTTTGTGGTTTCAACACTAAAATCATATAAGTCCATGATGAGATCATATTACCAATGATACTTGGAATTTAGCAGCGAGCCGAGTTGCAAAGTGATAAACAACGCTCATTCAGAAAATGTCACGTACGCAGAATGATTTAATGTGACAGGCGCTCGAGATTGTAAGCGAACCAAAATCCCCCCCTTCCACTATAGGTGCTGGAAGTAAGATTTCCACTCCAAAATAATCGAATCTTACTCAGAAGTTTTCTTCGTCATTATGCATCCAATTGATCTGATTTTTTGTATGTAGATACCCAAAAGAATGAGCTTTGTTGGTATGTTCTTGAAATATTTTTATTCGCTCTGTGAAAGGCACAATATATTACTGAACATCATTGCTTTTTTCTTAAATTTAGGGGTTGTTTTGGGGACTTGGGGATAAAGTTGTGAACGCCATTAAGACAAAATAGCAACACTGAAACATGGGCCATTATTTCAATATTATTCTGCCGCAAAGAGAACGAAATTATCTCAATTTTTGCGTTTGTAAAATTTAAATTGGTAACACTACCCATTTCTAGGCTAAATTAGCACTTTGAAGAGCCGTCTTAACTTCAAATTTTCTGAAATTTGTAAATCTTGCAGATTCACAGGAAATGGACCTCAAACTCAAAATTTACGAACTCTCATTTCTATCGCGTCACACACATTACGCATTTTGTAAAATCTGTAACTTTTAAATAAAACAATTTCATATACAAAATGAAGTGTGTATCAATAAAGTAATCTTCAATCTACAATTGTGCTATCTTCAAATTATTCTAAAAAAATTATTTTGTCCAGAATTACAACTTAAACTGAGAATTTGGCGTGCGAATGTCACACACATTACAGTGGAATCGCCCCTATACATAATGTACCTACCTATATTATTAATTGATAATTAAGGTGATTTCAAAACAAATGTCCAGTAATTCATTCTTGCGTATTCTTTCAAACAAATCAAAAGACCGCATGAAGAAAGAAATTGGTCAAGTGTTCGGTCAAGACTCACTGCAGCAATCGGAACTGTGGTTTTCCTTGATTGTCAGACATGTTGAACAATGATGCTCAATGAGATAGGACGGAAATTGGAATCAAATTCACAGATCGTTAGGAATAAAATTTTCCCATGAAAATCTGGTTCCAGTCGTAAGACTTGAGTGTGCTTACACTCTTCACAGGGGAATTACTTAGGTAATTAGTTATTTTAGACAGTCTTCAGTTTCACCTAAATCTTGATATAGGTAATTGAGGACTGATACACTTATATTCAACCAGCATGCTCAAGCCGTCTGTACACTTGTTGTTCGTTCTTCCTCCTGTTAGCTGCCTGTTATCTAAGGAGAAATTGTAGTTTCGCGCATTCGACGGTGGCGGCCTCTTCCCGGGCCGGCAGGTGGGGAACTACAATTTTTCCTCGGATAACAGGCACCTCACAGGAGGAAGAACGAACGATGAGTGTACAGACGACTGTGAGCATGACATTGTCCACTGAATTCGCTCGTCATTTTTGCACATGGAACGACAAACATTTAGATTATGTATAGTTTGAAAGTAATGTGAAGAAAGAAAAACATTACTTGCTCTGGGGATGAGCGACAAGCCACAACCAGAACATCTCCACAACATATGCTGCAATTGTAAGACGGACTTTACAATTAGAAGTTCCTGTGTGATGCTGAGTTTCTTTTTTTCATCACCATACTTATACTACCAGGGAACTAACAAACTGCACCAACACCACTTGTTCTGATGCCAACATTACTAAAGGCAAGAGTATTTATCGGATTTAATAAATTGAAAACTTACGTAAAAGCTTCTGAATTGGCCTCCTGGCTAGGACTAGCTTATCTTTTGGTGTTGGGAAACCTTAACTGTAAATGCATCTAACATCAACCTGTCTTTTGTTCACTAATATACCTACTCGACATGCTTCTTTCATACCTTATCAAGTAATCGATAATTTATTAGACATGTTGATTTTTCACTTGAGTAATAGTCAATCACTGAAAATTGGCAACCAAAGTGTATTTTGGAATAGCTGTCAAAAGTAATATCGAAAACGAAAAGTAAATACATCACACCTCAATATCTTGTATAAATGGTTGGGTTCGTTTTCTCTCCAGGGTGTTTTGGTGGCCAGTTGTAATGAAAAGCAGAAATCGTCTGCCTTCTGCAGAAAGTCACCTACACGACTCGTTGCATAGGTAGTTCTGAGATAATTGAGGTACAACCACGGTCTAAGGTACAACAAACTTGGCTCGGGAAAAAATCTGTTGTAATGTATTGCACACTTTTTTAAATTTAATTAGATCTCACATCATAGCAGTGGCGGCTTGACCATATTCAATCCGGGCCGTGGCCCCGGTAGAAAAGGGTGGTGGGTGGGTGGTTGGGATGAAGGTATGAAGGTGTTAAAGATCTACCTAGTGAATTATAATAAAATAAAAGCTGTAAATATGTAGGTATTAATTTTGAATATAGTAATAGAGTTCTTTGTACATTATAATCTTTGTAATGTTCCAGACGAATGAGTGGGTTCAAATGAAAAAATTTCAGAATACGCGCAGTAGGTAGATTGAACTTGCCGCCTTTATAAAGCTGGTTTCCTGTTGATGGAAATAGTATAGCATAGTGATCTTTGTTTATTGTGATAATGTTGTCGATTTCACGTAAGCCAGAAAGGAAAGTATGTATAAGATTATCAAATGCAGTTGTAGAATCAGGGCCCAGTATGGCCGCCATGGCCACAGCTATACCTAATGCTGATGCCATGCAGGCTGTAGGCAGGTTAAAATACTTGTGTATTTAGAAAAAATAAATAACAAGGGGGTATCACACTTGCCACTTTGGTCAACCCGTAGGTGGAACCCTCGTACGGACCAAATTATCAATTGCGCTTGTGCGAAGACTAAAATTGGTCTCTGCACATGTGCAGAACGATTACGTGAGAAATACACATGGTTCCAGCATAGAGTTTTAATAATATCTTTGGTTCCAGCCACGAGTTGCAACTCGTGCAGTGAGTGCAGCCAGTGTGATACCTCCTTTTTGAGAAAAAATTCCTTTAAACCCGCCAGTTGGTGTGAGATCAGGTAAAAATTGGTTGAAAAGGATTTTGAAAATATTATTTTTACTTTGAGCACACTTCACTTCCCTTACCCCACTTGGACCCATGTAAATTAAACCCCCCATTTTAAGCCCGTCCTAAGGTATAGCCAAAAAACAAAAAATTCGCTGTGCAGCATTTTTATTGTACACTTTTTTTAATTATCAACACTTTTTTGTTTTCTTTCAAAAATAGTACATGTAAAATCATTTTACATCCGCTCTAATATAGCCAAAAAATAATCGCTGCGCGGCTATTTTAGGCGTGATTTTATTGCTAATGTAAAATCCTGTTAAACCCGTCCTATAAGGTATAAAAAAAAAAAAAAAATCGCTGTGCGGTATTTTTATGCGTAACTACTTTTTATTCATTTTATGAACTTTTATTTTTTTCTTTCAAAAATATAGTACTACCTGTAAAATCATTTTAAACCCGCTCTAATGTAGCCAAAACAAAAAATTTTGCTGCGTTGCTTTTTTATGCATAGTTTTATCACTTTAACACAGAGTAATGTAAAATCATTTTAAACCCGTCCTAAGGTAGCCAAAAACCAGAAACTTCGCTGCGCGGCATTTTTATGTGTGTTTTTTCTATTCATTAATGACTTTTTCTTTTCTTTCAAAAATCAAGTACCTGTAAAATCATTTTGAACTGGTTCTATATTTCTAATGATGCCAAAAACAAAAACTTTTCTGTTTTCCTTCAAAATTATAGTACCTACCTGTTCCAATGCAGTCGAAAACCAAAAAATCAATGGGCGGCATTTTTATGTGTGATGTATGTGTGAATACAAAATAATTATTAATGACTTTCTGTAAAATTATTTGAAACTCGTCCATAGGAAGCCAAAAACCAAAAGATTCGCTGCGCGGCATTTTTAAATGTGATATTTATACCTGAATGACTTTCCTGCTTTCTTCCAAAAATGTCGTACCTACCTACCTACCTACCTACCTACCTACCTGTAATACAATCATTTTTAACTCGTTCTGATGTTAACAAATCAAAAAAATTCGCTTCGCGGCATTTTTTTTAAATTTAATTTCTAATATAAATTACTGACTGTTCTTTTCCTTCAATAATATCGTACCTGCCTGTAAATTCATTGTAATTCCGTCTAGAACCAAAAAAAAATATTCGCTGCGCGGCATTGTGAGGGTACAATTCCTTAAAGAATTAAATTAATTACTTCCCAGTTTTTCTGCCTTCAATTAATGGGTAATCAATTTAAATCAGTTTTAAAGTAGGAAGCTAAAACTAAAATAATTCACAATAATTCACTTTTCTGCTGTGCCTTTATTACAGCAAAAAGTGTTAAATGAAATCGGTACAATGCACCAAAACGAATGACCTTGAGAAAAATGTTCTTGGGGGCTTTGCCCCCAAACCCCCTTTAAAAATGGGTGGTGGGTATATGAGAAAAAGATTGGCCCCGCATGTTTTTATGGGTTCAAGCCGCCACTGCATCATAGACAGTGTAAAGAAGGATAGAAAGTCTCTAAAATATACTTAATTAGTTTTCTAAACACTCTTTTTGTATGTTTTTGTGAAGAATAGTGAAAACTGAAAATTTAATTTTGTGTGCTTTTTCAATTGCAAAATTTGGAATTTTTAATTCCAATGTCCAGTTTGCGCTTTTACCGGACTAGAGAACTATAAGTTTGCTTCAAACCTAATTTCAAAACATGTGAATTTTGTGATTTATGTAAAAATCCAACGGGGTAATAGGTACAGTAATTGAGCAAGCGAAGCAAGCATCTCCTTTTCCCTCTTTTGGCACGAACGCACCTCTGTAATTTTTTTTCTGTTTTCTGACGATATACAGGCCGCACCGTTTCTTCGATCGAGCTGAAATTTTGCACATATGTTAGACCAACTCGGGTGTACTATGTAGAAATTTTATTTTTTTTGAAATCGGTTGATTGGGGACCTAGTATGTAACGTTGAAGAAATAAATAGTCTGTGGGGAGAGTACTTCGAGAATCTCCTAAAGCAGTTTGGAGAGGAAGTGGAAGAAAGTGGAGTGGATGATGATTGTACAAAAACAAAAACTTGTAAAAAAACTGCCAAGCACCTTCCCACTTAAAACAATTGAGATCTAAAAGAAGGGCCAAGCAATAATATATTGTTTAAACATTTTCGCACTTAAAATTAGTGAAATCATTTCGCCCAGTTACTGCCGCCAAGCACAACACTAAAAACCTAATGTTGTGTCCAAATTTGAAGAATACAATCTAAGTGAACCATCATTGTAAATTTAACAAAATTATAAAAATTAAAAACGACTTCAAAATAAATTTAAAATTGAAATTAAAAAAATTAAAAATAAAGCTAGGCGCATTGTGTCAAGAAGAAGGCAACATAAGAAAGAAGATGACGATAAAGGAGCCGAAGAAAGACAGAAAGTAGGAAGAAGATAGAGGAAGTCTACAATATGGTCGGTGCAAATTCAATGCGCCAAGCTTTATTTTTAATTTTTTTAATTTCAATTTTAAATTTATTTTGAAGTCGTTTTTAATTTTTATAATTTTGTTAAAGTTTACAATAATGGTTCACTTAGATTGTATTCTTCAAATTTGGACACAACGTTAGGTTTATAGTGTTGTGCTTGGCGGCAGTAAGTGGGCGAAATGATTTCGATAATTGTAAGTGCGAAAATGTTTTTAAACAATATATTATTGCTTGGCCCTTCTTTTAGATCTCAATTGTTTTAAGTGGGAAGGTGCTTGGCAGTTTTTTTACAAGTTTTTGTTTTTGTATAAACATGTCAAATGGGGTATACGTTTATATCAGCTTTCACTGATCATTAAGTGTTACCTAGGTAAAGTTAACGCCAACAACGTCACTTCTTGTCTAAAGTTTTCTGTTTTTCTTTCAATAGTTCCGAAGTTAGTATAACGAAAGGGTCAATTTCTTTTGGTTGAATTTGAGTTATATCAAATTATAATTTGTTAAAAGTTCACAGCTTTGAGTCATGTGAATAACGTAAATTGTAGGTGTATTGTTCCGGTGTAGACCGGAATTTGTGCGTTCATCTCGTAAAACGCGTATTTGTCGCCACTTGGTAAACTGAAAGGTACACGAAAGATGATTGAAAATACGTTTCCTCATTTTTAAATTCTCCCATGTTCACTTTTTTATGTCAAAGTTCCGAAGTATAAACTCAATTGTTAAAGCGTGCAGGCTTACAGATGTTTACAACACATTTTAAATAAAATCCGGATGGTTTTTGGAAGGCAATGTAACTTAAAAGGAACTTAGTTAAGATTAACTAGCTGAGCTACCTGGTGTTTATAGTGCTGGTGGGAAGGAGTATGACGGGTGATGAAATTTACGCTACCCGCCTTACTCGCCTATGTACACGGATAGCATGGGCCGGCCTATACCTGGCATCTCCACCTCTCTGCCTCTCCCTGACAGGTCAACTTAATGTTTACATTTGTTTGTTCATGGCAAATACGATCGAAGTCCATTTAGTATTGTTGTCTTCTTCTATAGGTACTTGTAAACAGTTATCTAGCTTGCATTTTAATTAGTCTACTGATCTTATTTAGTAATTATTATATTGTTTTGTGATGTTGCTGTGGAAGATAATATTTTCATATTTTCAAACCAGGAAACTACTTCGTGCTATTGCCTAGATACTTGAAGAATATTATTGTATAGAGGGACCCGTCATGTAAAACATGACCAATGTGCACCAGTGAGTTATGCGTAAATATAAAACGACAGCAATATTTGTCAGCAGAGTGTGCGTCGTTAATACATTTGACGTCGTTGATGACCCAATCTTAACAGAAAACGTTAAAAAATGAGGAACGAAGAAAAGCAATTTGATCATACCTATTATGGTAAAACAATTTCATATAAGTTTTCAAATTTACACCAGAGTATTCGTACTAAGTAAAAATAAGAAGAAAAACAATGTATGCGCCGTAAAAAAAAAAATATATATATTCATTACGTTGATACCGTGACCTGATGCCCACGGCCTTTTCTTCATTTGTTATGCTATTACATGTTATCTACAACTTCATTATATTATACGTTCCTCAGATGTAGGGCGGAAGTAAATTTGTTTGATTTGCGGTGCACAATTTTGGATTGTAATCAAGCTCTATCAAGTACCGTTTCACTGATGTTAACAAATAACGTTATATTGAAGTATTCTCTTACAATAACTCATGTCACCATTACAAATGATTGGTTGATGTCAGAAATACTGTTCATATTGAAATGGACTTCAGCCGTTCTACCACTAATTAAAGTATAGATATTCAGTTAACAATGTAAAACTTAAACATTGGTGCTTCAAACTTTATCAACAGCAACATGAATTCGTTGTCAATACATGACTCAATACAGACCACTCTACGAAATAAGAAACGACTGAAAATGATTAATCTAACAACATTATTTAAAAACTTCGTCGGTTAGTTGGTTTGAGGGTTACAGAACCGTGTTGATTAAATGTAGGAAGAAAATAATACGTTTGATCGTTTGCAAATTGCATCTTGAGGCCAATGTTAAAAATCAATCGGCTTTGTTTGGTTTTCATGGCCCTCTAAAATACAGATCAAATGAAATTTTGTAAAAATTACACTTTGACGTTTCTTGGAGTAAAGAAGTTTTCTATGTAATGTCTCTTTTGAACGGTTATTATGTGTTATAGTAGATTTTTTACACACTCAAAGGGATAAGGATTACGTTTTAGGTAAGTTATGGTTATTTCTTTACTTTGCGAAGGCAAAAGACGTATTTTTAGACACGATTGGCAATGAAAGGCCACCATTTTAAATACAAAATAGTGCCGTTTTCAATATAATGTAAAGATTTGGACAGTTATTCTGTGTTAAAATACATTTCTTATAAACACAAAGGGATAAGGATTGCCATTTAGGTAAGTTTCAGTTATTTATTTATGCACAAAGAGCAGAAGATGTATTTTGGACATGATTTGGGCAATGTAACGTCGACCATTTTAATTTTAAATACAACATAGAGAGTGTGCGCGCGAAATTGAGAGGATGCGCGCGCAGGCGTTCCTGACACACAGACAGAACTGCGTAACTATAAGTAAGATTGCCGATGTAAACAAGCCAGACCACTTCCGTATATAACGTTCGCATCAAAACCAATGTTTATTTTATTAGTGTCGGATTAGGAGGAACATCAGTTTCAGTTTCATTTATTTCCATTAAACAATGTCACTTGATGAGACTTTGACTCACAGTTTGGAAATAAATCATGATAATTTCAAAGCGTTTTATTATTCTAACTTTTTAACGTAAGCATTGTTGGATGATGAAATGAAATTTAAATCTCTCATACCCACAGATTTCCATTAATTATCATGGACCATTTAGTGTAGTTTCTTGTTTATTGTAACCGAGCTTCTAAGATTGACAGATTACAACATCTGAAATAATGAAATAATTTTTACTAAGTTGTAAACACCTAATAAACCTAGTAATGGAGCCATTTTGTGTGGTTTCTTGTTTCGTATCTGAACCATCAAGATCGACAAATTTGCATAATTAAAATAATTAAATTTATTTTAGAAACTTAAAGTTGTGATCACGTAATGGATGCACGTAATGGAGCCTTTTTGTGTGGTTTCTTGTTTCGTGTTGTTCTTGTTTCTTGTTGAGCCACCAATATTGACAAATTAACTCTATTTTAAATAATATATAAGTGTGACAAATGAAAAGTTGTAAACACGTAATACACTGAATATTAGTAATGGAGCCTTTACTGAATTTTACTATTTACTAAATTACCTGAATTTTACATAATTAAATAATTCGGATAAATTAAAAGCTGTGACAACCTTATGCACCCAGTAATGGAGCCTTTTTTGTGTGGTTTCTAGTTTAGTAACTGAGCCACCAAGATTCTGTTGATTAGCATGACCACGAATTGTTTTATTGCACAACTTTACGTACAACGTGTACATTGACAATCATTATTAGAGTCCAATGAGTATAATATTAAAAAGAGTTGCTATGTAATCGTTGAATGTATTCGGATTAACATTTTGAATATATACACAAGAAGGTTAAACATTTTTTAAGTAAAGAAAAAGATAAAAAAATAAAACATTTGTTACGGGGATCGAACCCGGCAACGCCGTGATCGAAGTCACTTGCCTCATGTGACCGAGCCAATTCGCCACACTGAAATTAAACCTGTGTAGTATATCAAAGAAGAAAGGTAGAGCGTAAAACGACGTGCGCAATTCCTGTTTCCCTGATATCTTCACTGTTCACGATGGCAACCGGCGTGCCGCGATGGCGATGTTTCTGTCTATTGATGATCTTCACAGCATCCATTGGTAGTCTCATTTATTAAAAATGTACCAGAGCACCAGAGCATTAGTCTCTTAGAGTATTGGGAGCAAAGAGCACCTAATATACCTAGTAATGGAGCCTTTTTGTGTGGTTTATTGTTTCGTAACTGAGCCATCAAGATTGACAAATTAGCATAATTAAAATAATTAAATTAATTTAGAACCTAATGCACGTAATGGATGCACGTAATGGAGCCTTTTTGTGTGGTTTTTTTGTTTCGTGTTCTTGTTTCTTGTTGAGCCACCAATATTGACAAATTAACTCTATTTTAAATAATTAAATAAGTGTGACAAATGAAAAGTTGTAAACACCTAATACTCTGAATATTAGTTATGGAGCCTTCACTGAATTTTACTATTTACTTAATTAACTGAATTTTACATAATTAAATAATTCTAGTAAATTAAAAGCTGTGACAACCTAATGCACCCAGTAATGGAGCCTTTCTTGTGTGGTTTCTAGTTTAGTAACTGAGCCACCAAGATTCTGTAGATTAGCATGACCACGAATTGTTTTATTGCACAACTTTACGTACAACGTGTACATTGACAATCATTATGAGAGTCCAATGAGAATAATATTAAAAAGAGTAGCTATTGTAATCGTTGAATGTATTCGGACTAACATTTTGAATATATACACAAGAAGGTTAAACATTTTTTAAGTAAATAAAAAGATAAAAAATAAAACGTTTGGTACGGGGATCGAACCCGTCAACGCCGTGTTCGAAGTCTCATGCCTCATGTGATCGAGCCAATTCGCCACACAGAAACCAAAGCAGTCTGTATAGTATCAAAGAAGAATAGCGGAACGTAAAACGACGTGCGAGTTTTTCTGTTTCCCTGATATCTTCAGTGTTCACGATGGCAACTGGCGTGCCGCGATTGCGATGTTTCGGTCTATTATGATCTACACAGCATCCCTGGACCTCTCATTTGAATATATATCCTTATTTATATCATCACTTATACAAATTAAAAAATAATATATGAAAAAAAAGTTTTCCGGGATCGGGAATCGAACGCGTTATGCAGAAGTCGAAGCCAGCTACCTTCCTAACTGAGCTATCAGCACGATGGAAATTAAAGCCGCTGTTTAGTGTATCAAAGAAGAAAGGCGGAACGTAAATATTGATAATTTTCCCACTTCCGGTTTAAATTTATTGATTTTTCTTGAAGTGGAGTGTCTAGCAATACATTGTCTTTATTGTTGCCAAATTTCAAAACTCTCGATGGACCCGTTTGACTTTTAAAATATTTAAAATTTAAAATTGTAATAACTTCACTTCCGGTCAAAATTTTTCAGATTTTCTTTCAAAGGGCACTGCTATAAATATGACTCTATGTCTCTGCCAAATTTCAACTCTCTAGACCAAACCGTGTAACCTGTGGAGATGGGCAAACAAACCGGCCGTGCCTAACTAACTAACTAACTGACTAACTAACTAACTAACATGAAAGTCAATCCTTGCATGTTTGAGGCCCAAAATTCACCCCGAAGGGATGATCGCAGCACTTTGATATTTGGTTAGGTGTTGTCAGGTGGCTAAATATACCCGATAACCATGGTTTTCAACTTTCATTTCTAAATGCTTGCATGCGTACTGACACCCCGAAATCGGGCCCGAAGCGCTTGCTGTATACAGTCGTGGTAGTAAGCTCGCACGTTGTATAGAGCGGTGCTTGGCACGTCGAGCTAACGCCCGACTAGATCTTACTGAGGTGGAAATAACAAGAGCCCTCAAAGAGATGATGAATGGCCGAGCACCAGGCATTGATGAGGTGACGATAGAGATGGTGAAAGCAGCGGGGGATGCGGGTAAAAGATGGCTCTACCGTGTGATTAAAGTAGCGTGGAAGCAGAGAAGATTCCGAGTGACTGGGAGAAAGGGGTAATTGTCCCTCTTTTCAAGAAGGGGGATCGCAAGAAATGCAGCAATTATAGGGGAGTGACATTACTATGCCAGTGTGCAAAGGTGTTTGAAAAAATAGTGGAGTGTAGATTGAAGAATTGCGTGGAAGAGGGATTGAGAGAGGAGCAGTATGGATTTAGGAGAGGGCGGTCTACAATTGACGCAATTTTCACTGTGCGTCAGATGATGGAGCAGCAGTGGGAGAAGGGTCAAACTATGCATATGGCCTTCTTGGACTTGGAGAAAGCATATGATAGGTTGCCAAGGGAAAGAGTGTGGGAGTGTCTGGTAAAGAGAGGAATAGGCAAGGAGTTGGTTGAGCGGATCAAAAGTATGTACCGGAACAGTGTGAGTTGTGTGCAGTCGGGAGTGGGGAGATCGAAATGGTTTAATATTAGTGAAGGGCTTCGGCAAGGGAGTGTTCTATCACCAATGCTGTTCATCATAGTAATGGACGAGTTGCTGAAGAAATTGGAGCCAAATGAGGGGATGATACACGAACACTAATTTATGCGGATGATGTGGTGGTGTGGGGAGAAACTAGGGAGGAAGTGCAGTTAAAGATTGATAAGTGGAGTGAAGAGACAGAGAAGATGGGTTTGAGAAAAAGCAAAGAGAAGAGTGAAGTAATGACAATGGAACGGAAGAAGATAAGACAAGGACATGCCAGAATCAAGATGAGAGATGGATGGTTGAAGGAAGTAGAGGAATTTAAGTACCTGGGGAGCCTGCTCACCAACAAGGCAAAAGTAGATAGAGAAGTACAGGAAAGGAGAAGGAAAGCGGAGTGTTTCTATCAGGTAGTGAGGAAGTTGCTTTGGCATGAGAAGTTTCCAAAGTGTGTAAAATGATAATGTATAAAATGTATTTCCTGCCAATTCTAACATACGGGGCAGTGACGTGGTCAGCGGGAGGACAGGAAATGGATCAGCTTCAGGCAGCGGAGATGAAGTTCTTGAGGAGTGTGAAGGGAGTCACAAGAATGGACAAGATCCGAAGTAAGAAGATAAGAAGTGAGCTGGGGGTAGAGAGATTGGGGTTTAAATTGGGCAGAGAGAGGCTTCGGTGGTTTGGCCACATGAAGAGGATGGGAACAGGGCGAGTGCCACGGCGGGTGTTTGAGTGGGCTACTTCGGGACCACGTAGAGTAGGATGACCAAGAGAGAGGTGGATTGGAGTTATTAAGGACGATGTTTTGGAGAGAGGAGGAAGTTGGAATGAGTTGGAGGCTGAGAGACAGTGGGAGGACAGAACAAGGTGGAGGCAATTTGTGGAACAATTGGAAGTGGAGGAAGAAGAAGAAGACGAGGAGGAGACGCCAGGCGTGGCCAGCCGGTCTCCAGTAGTCCTGCGGCCCTAGTGTTGGTGGGAACACCCACCCCCTGACCCATTAAATTGGAACCAGCGGATAGATTATTATTATTATATTTTCTGATGGGTTGGTCCAATCAATTTGAACTTTTTATAAGTTATTGTGACTTCGGACAAATTTTACAATGCTTCAGCCAAATCCTCCTAGGTATACTCGTTAAGATTAAAAAATTATCTTTCGATTGTTTGAAAATCAAAAAGCTTTGTTTGAGTTCAAATTTGGCATTGTTCAAGATTCAAGACCAACATTATCTCATATACACATTTTCAACTTAATCGGTCTTGTATTTACAGACTTGTTGCCTTTTATGAGTTTAGAAAGAGAGTCAAAAGAAATTTTTGGAAAAGTACCTAAGTCTTGACTCATGAATCAATTATTCAGTTCTCCAGTCCAGAGTGTATTATTGCGAAGACAATCGTTTTGTGTATTTTGATTGGTTCAGACAGTGAATTCCAGTTTCTTAGTGATTCACATGGCAATGCTCGCTCATCAATCATCATGTTTACTGGTATGATTTTCTGACTTAATTTGATGTCATAAAATCCACTGCTGTTAATAAAGTCCAATCCAATTAGTAAATAATGGGACTATTACTCTTTGTTACAGAATAATTTGTACTTTATAACAACTTGAAATTATCACTTGAAAATTTTTATTATGACATTCCTATTTTATAAGGACAGTTTAAGAAGCTCAATACCGTTAGGGTTGCCAACTGTCCGGAATTGGACAACATTGTCCGGAATTGTTCAAATGTTACGTATCATTCAAACGTTGTGATTTTTCATATAATGATCATACTTGTTTTAGTCACACTAACAATTAAATTCGTTTAAAGCATTTACTTACAACATGAAAAATTCGCAAACCGAGGATGTAATGGCTGCAATGCTATTTCATTGATACAAGTATTATCAGCATTTATTAATTATGCATTTTTCATTTTAAATCTAAAATATGAATGTTTTTTTTTAATTTTAAATTTTTTGATATGAGTTTTATTTATTAGTCATTACACATTGTAATTTGTATTACAATTTACAACATATCTGAAACATCTTTAGAAGGGGAATTGAAAACTTCATTACCAATTAGTTGATACTTATTATTCATGATATAATCTATTTCGATTTTTCATACAATGATCTTATTTATTTTAGTCACTCTAACCATTAAAATTCTGTTTATTAACTATCAACTAACAACATTAAAAAATCGCAAATCTAGGATGTAATTGCTTCAATGTCATAATATTGATTTAGTCATATCAGCAAATTTATTAATTATGCATTATTCAATTCAGTTAAATCAGAAACAGAACATTTATCTTAGGTATGGTATGCGTTAATCTGTACGTTATCATTAACAAAGATACAAGTATATGGTCATTAATTCAAGTGTGCAACGTTCGATGCTAGCGATCACCGTCTCGAAAACTGGCACCCTTGATGGCCTGCATAAGAAGTGTATAAACTAAACAAACAAAGGGCAACCTTCTTCCTGGGGGGTGAGGGAGGGAGGAGAAAGGAAGCAATGCAACAGGGCGCCAAGCGACCACCACCAACTCAACCAACGACAACCTAGCGTGAATTATTCATAGTAGCTCGTTGATCTCAACTTTTTTATTTAATACCGGATCTTTCTCAATATCTATAAATCTATATACTATATTTATCAGAATATTTTTATAAGAATTATAATATGTATATCAATATATAATTTGTAGTATATTATTTTATGTGTCAATAAGCGCATTTATTAAAAAATAACGTAGCTTCTTCCTAGCTAATAAAAAAATATCTCTAAAATAATCTATTGACACTTTCTCAATCATTAGAAATGATAACAAATCCTCCCTGACCTCTCAGATTTTGAACTACACTTAAATAATGAAGTATGCACCAAATTTAAACATGGCTAATACATGACCAAGCATTAGTTGAGGTACAGGAGTGTGCGTGATCATGAGTGAAATGAGGGTTTTTGTACTGAATGACCAAGCATTAGTTGAGGTACGGGAGTGTGGGTGATCATGAGTGAAATGAGGGTTTTTGTACTGAATGACCAAGCATTAGTTGAGGTACGGGAGTGTGGGTGATCATGAGTGAAATGAGGGTTTTTGTATTGAATGACCAAGCATTAGTTGAGGTACGGGAGTGTGGGTGATCATGAGTGAAATGAGGGTTTTTGTACTGAATGACCAAGCATTAGTTGAGGTACGGGAGTGTGGGTGATCATGAGTGAAATGAGGGTTTTTGTACTGAATGACCAAGCATTAGTTGAGGTACGGGAGTGTGGGTGATCATGAGTGAAATAAGGGTTTTTGTACTGAATGACCAAGCATTAGTTGAGGTACGGGAGTGTGGGTGGATCATGAGTGAAATGAGGGTTTTTGTACTGAATGACCAAGCATTAGTTGAGGTACGGGAGTGTGGGTGATCAAGAGTGAAATGAGGGTTTTTGTACTGAATGACCAAGCGTTAGTTGAGGTACGGGAGTTTGGGTGATCATGAGTGAAATGAGGGTTTTTGTACTGAATGACCAAGCATTAGTTGAGGTACGGGAGTGTGCGTGATCATGAGTGAAATGAGGGTTTTTGTACTGAATGACCAAGCATTAGTTGAGGTACGGGAGTGTGCGTGATCATGAGTGAAATGAGGGTTTCCGCAAGACAAACCCGCATCACGCGCTCACCTCTGTAAATCAGCAGTGAGCCTAGTTTTTCTTCATTTTAATTTCTTATTTCAATGTTGAAAACAAACCCAGCATGTAATGAACAAACATCTTCATAAAGTTTCAACAGACAATATGAATATGAATATGATGCATCCCTGCATCAATGCAGCTTCAATAAATCTTGGTGAAAACAATTGAATCGAATACAATAAATGAAAACATTGTGTTAAAATCATCTGAACAAATTAAATTTGTTCTATTTTGTTAACCCAACATTGTATTGGAAACAACATGATCTTGAGAATAAATTGAAAGAAATGATCCGTGAATGAAGCTCGACCTGAAATCGGCATGTTGTTTGTTATTATATCTTCTTGTTTCTGTAGTTTGAAAATGTCATGTTTACATCTGTTTTAGAATACGACTGTTCATTGTCAAACCCCGGTGGCTTCGTGGTTCCAGAAGAAGTCTGTGGAAACATGACCGAGTTCTAAGAAGACATTGACATTAAGACGGCCGAGTAGTGAGTTTGACCTTGAAGAGTTTTTTAATCAATTTTTATCAATATCTTTGACCAATGTAATTGTTAACAAAATAAGGCTTTGTACGAGTATTCAGAACAGTTCAATGAAAATAATTCCATAGCTTGTAATGGTTTATTAGATTTACTTTGTCCTACAGGTGTTTAGTGCCCGAAAATTAGTAAAATTATGGCACTAAACATCTGTTGGACAAAATAAAACTAATAACTTATTCCAAACTAAGAAATTATATTCATTGAACTGTACTGAATACTCATACAAAGCCCTATATTGTTTATATTGATAAAATTCGGTAAAAAATAAACTCATTAAGACCACGCTCACTACTCAGCCCTCTTAGTGAAATAGAAATAAAATAAAGAGAAGAAAACTCAGAAGATGAGAAGAATCATTGATGTTTTAGGAAAGAACAGGTCAGACACTTGGACAAGTATCACATGATTGTATCTTCCGCTTTATGTTGCTTGAAATATGTGGCCAATAAATGAAATGTAAATCTATCTGTAGCGGACATTTCTTTACCTGGCTGTGGATTCTATTGCACGAAACGTGACGTCAACTTGGTGAAAGTTTCTCCTAATGTTTCTTTGAGAGATTCAGTAATCTTGAATTACCTGTTTGTATTTTGTAATACATCTACTTAGCATGTCCAGGAATAGATCGACTGTGAATGGAGTCAACTCTGCATGTCTCATAATGTAGGAATAATATGAATATATTCTTGTGCAGAAGCTCTTACAATTGCAAGGAATTTACATTTATTATGCAAAACGACATTTGTAGTGTAATTTACCATTGTACATATGTCAATGCACTTCATCCCTTGCTCTGGTTTTAGAGATAGGTAGTATTATTGTCAAGTGCAAGGAAATAGCGCGTTTGCTTATTCTGCATACTTCTGTGGTGGTACGGCACTCTTAGTGTTATGTAAACCAGCGGTCACCAACCGGTGGTCCGCAGAGAAATTTGGAAGTTTACTTTTAAGTTTCCATGCAATTTATTCAATTTAGAAAAATGGCAATTCAATACAGATGTACGGAATTCGGATATGTTTCAATACGTAATAATGCCTTTAATGACAATACCTATAAGAGTCATTTTAAACGCTTTTTCTGGAAAAAAAGTTGGCTGAAATAGCGTAGAAACGCGCCAAATGACTTCCTGAAAACCAAAAATTTCCGGGGCTAAGCGCCCCGGACCCGCTTGAGGCTGGGGGGCCCTCCACCCAGGCCCCCCATTGTCTCCCTCACCAATCGTATTTCCCGTCATACGTATTTTACGCGCCTAAGTGGTCCGCGAGATATCAAATTGTCATATAAGTGGTCCGCGAGGTCCAAAAGGTTGGCGACCGCTGATGTAAACCAACGCGGGTGGTAAAATATCACTTCAGCACTTATCAACTATACTTCTCACAGGCAATGTATTGATGTCTAAGAAACACCATTGTCTTTCTTGATTAACGAATTGCAAATGTTTGACATTTTATTGAATAATAATAATCTTTCTCCCGGTTCCAAGAGTTGGGTCGGGGGTGGCGAGGCCACCATTTACTAGGGCCCGGACTCCTAAGCTAGCTGGCCAGGCTTGGCTCTTCCTCTTCATTCTTCTTCTCTACCAGTTTTTTCCACTTCTTGTCTTCCCACTACCTTCCTTCTTCCACTTCTTCCCACTTTTCCAGTCTCTCTTGTACATCTTCTGCTACCAGCTCTCTCCACTTTTCACTCGGTCTTCCTACTCTCCTTTTATCACTTCTCGCAGCTTCGAACTCCCGACGCGGTATTCTCTCCCTCTGCATTCTCTTCATGTGGCCAAACCACCGTAGCCGCTCTCTCCCCATTTTAAGTGCCAACCTCTAGCTGTTTAAAAAATGCCGATAAAAACAATGGCACAAATCTAATTTATTTTCGATATTTTTATAGGTATTGAGAGTTGAAACAAAGTACCTAACAGATCATTAATTGTTTTCATAAATGATTCATTACTCTCCAGATCATTGAGATATTGATTTAGAAAAAGAATTGGTCTCTTGGTTTCATTGGAAATCTGATTGACATTAGTTGATACTTCACTCTAACTGTGTGATAATTTGAAAGAAAGGTCGGTGGCTCAGGTATGTTGTTTGTGTTGAACTTGTTTAATGTTTTATGAAATAATGTCCAAGCTGTCTTTGTGCTTGCTCATTGAAATCGTTAGCCTTCGAAATGCAATTAGCTTTCTGGTTATCAGCAATCTTGAAATTACATTTCAACTAACGAAGGTTGTACAACCTTACCTGGTAGGTATTCTACTTTATTAGGTTACTTAAGAAATCACTTTCCGATGAAACCGATGCACCAACCTTGCCAGAAATAAATATAAAGACAACATGGTTAATGAATATTTTGTGAAAACATTGTCCACATTTGAGCTTTTTGAGTAAATGCGAAATACACACAAGAGTTAAATAGGTAGTCTCGAGCCATGAATTTAATTTTTTAATGAAAACGTTTGCTCAAAATGGTCAATGAAATCTATTTGAGAATCAGACTTTTATGAAGTTTGTTTAGAAAGTTGTAGAACTTTTTAAACAGAGAATCAATTGTAATGGGATGCAGTTTGTCACATTGTTCACTGTTGTAAATGGTCTGTGTAAATGGTCTGCATTTCTGTTTTTTGATACTTGAAATAGTTTCCAAGCTTCTATGTTTGTCAACTGCGAGTTTTCTTAATTTTCATAAGGTTTCTCAGCAAAAGAACTTAAATCTCAAAGTAGACAGAAAAGTGCTCTAAGTTCTTCTAAGTGTTTCTTGGCAACAAACTGAACTGTCAAGAAGCTGAAGAGATATTAATTAGTTTATCTGCTGAACAATGTGGCTGACTGGATATCACTGAATGAACTAGGGCTGGGCAAAGATGTTTTTAAACGTTTAAACAATCCCTAAAGTTAATTTACTTTATTCATGAGTGGAGCAAAAAATCAGATAGATATGTTATTTTATTGCCTCTATTCGGTTTTTATTCACAAATTTAAGTGAATTTGTCATTAGAGCTTATTGTTACCAACACACTAACTGACCGTAATTGTACACTGCCAGGCTATTTTCATCAATATCTTCATAGGTATCTTGACTTTTGTCGTTGATTTCAATGGTGGTCTTCTTCAAAACACAAATCAACAGTTGCTACTTGATACTCAATATAATTTTTTTTTTGTAGGGATGGCACTTTTACCGGGTCTGAAAAAATCGGTAAATTTACCGGTAAATTAACCGGTCAGCGGTATTTTGAAAAACGATGGCAGATACCAATTCATGACTATACCAAATACAAAAATTACCCTACTTTATTATTTGACCCATTTACAAAGATTACCGCAGTCAGGACAATAACAATACCTACATCTCTAATCAATGTTAATAATGACAATACTCCATATTGATAAGGGATGATATAGCCAAATAGCATTGATTCGACCAATCTAGTGTAGGCTATGCCATGCTGCCTGTGCTATTCTCCCATAGGAGGAATTGTCTACCACCAATTTAATCAAGTTACAATCTGTGTCTTAAACAAGCAAACCTGAATAGAGATTCCGACATTGGAAGTAATGGTATATGGATGGAGTTATCAAATTCTGAATGATTGAGGACAACCAAAAATCAACGTAAAATATGCCTAACTGCTAATGTTGTCACACTGATGTTTACTTATAGTTTTTACTGAAAATTTGATATCTCCATTCATAGATTGGAGAGGATAAAAAAAACAAAATTTACAATTTTTTTTACCGGTAAATTAATAATTGGTAAATTTTACCGGGTGCCATCCCTAGTTTTTTGTACTTGCCACAATTCAAACTAATCATTGTATAATATCATTTCGGAGTACATTTCAAGCTGACGGGACTAAATGTAGCCACATAGTCGAGTATACATTATGACCTATAGTACGTCCCCAGAGTATTTACAATTGTTTTGTGTTGTGTTGAGGTCGTATCAGAGGTCTTAATGTACTTCCAGTGTGTGACAATGCGTAGACAGCTTGAAATGTAGGTATGCTAATATATGATTTTATGAAGTTCTGTTAGTGGGAAAGCATAACTCAAAATGAAATACTTGCATAAACTGTTCATGACATTACTTTACGAGGGCTCATCAACGTGTAAACTACAATGTGACGTTTAAACATTTATTATTATTATTATTATTATTATTATTTTTTATATTCTTAACAGAGCCGAGGCCCCACAAGTGAGAATGTAATAGAGAAGGGAGGAGAGGAAACCAGGTGCCGGCATGTAGCATACTCCTGACAAAAGATACCAAGGGGGCCAACGGCTTAACGTCCCATCCGAAGGACGGTGTAACATTCACAGCACAGGCCTCCACAACCCGTGCCGTCGATAGACTGATAGCAGGTGGAGGGAGGTCGTCAAACTAACCCCCAAACACCCCAGTCTCTCTGGCCCAACGGCAGCAACTGGCAAGGCAGAGTTGAATGGTCACCCATCCAACCGCTCACCCTGCTCAATGTTGCTTAACCTCGGTGATCTGACGAGAATCGAGGTATCCAACACACCAGCCGTTGGGTTATTTACCCATAAAGTATGGTTGGTATTTACCTACCATTTTTTGTTTAATGTGTAATTGTTTTTCTTTTTGATGGAAATTTGATACATTAATTTTTGTCTTGTAGATGATTTTAAAATAAAAATCGAAACTGCTGACTGCCTATACATATAAAGTAGTTTCATATAAAATAAAAAGCGTGACTAAATGTCCCACTAATAGGTAGTATTTAGTATAATGATAATTTATTAGCTCTATACTGGCAATGTTGAATTTTTTTTTTCGGTACCTACCTACTAGCCCAAGTCAAATTCAATATGCGGGTTGCAAAGAAAAAGCCACAATTTTTTAAGAGCTTAAAATACCTCAAAGCTTTTATTTAAATATCACAAATTTTATACTAGGCAATAAGAAAGACAATGGAGTATCTCGAAAGATGCGTCGGTCTGTGAGCAGTAATTAGCAAAGTGCTAATGTAATTAAACATTATGTAATAGAATTATGTCCAAGCAAAGCTTTGCATTCTAATGAAGACATTTTTAGGTACTTCACACAATTCTCTCCAATATTTACTGATGATACAATAAGCAAAGGCGCACATTGCTATCGTAACGAAATGCATTCCGGCTAATTAACATTGGTGTGACGTCACCATTTGCATAGCTAGCTATAGCTAGGTTGTTTGTGTTTCGTGACCTTTATAGTCATTTACAAACACAATGGGATTCTTGTTAGGGAAGTAAACACTTTCATCAGTTTATGACGACAAAGTACACCATCTCTTGCTAACTTAACAACCCAATTGGTCAACTTCCTTGGTGCGACGGTTGAAATCGGCTTACATTTTACCAAATTGCAGGGAAACCTGATACTTTAAAACATTGCTTCTTATGTGATCATATATCAAATAGACATGATCTGATCATAAAGAGATGGAATAATGTGTCTTTATAAAGCCAGAATGGTATTAAAGTGCAGCCTTCAACAATAACAAAAACATTCAGTGCTGCAGCTAAGGGTCAGTTTGGTATCCTCGGATGGGACAGTCGATGTTTAATTATTGCCACAATGTGGTCAAGGCATAATGACAGTGTAATGATTAGAGACAGGATAGTTATGCAGTTACATACGTAATATTCAAATGCATTTTAGAGTCATGAGACTTGAGATGGATGCGTTTAATGTCTCAAAGGTGTAAATAAAGCAAACTTGATGTTGCATATTTTGCATATTTTGACCCTTTTTGTAAAAACGTGCATAAAACGGCTATGATAGTGCATATTCGTGCATAAATAAGGGTTTTAAAAATTTTAGTAATTTTCCCTTAATTGCCAAAAAAAAACTTTAACCAAGAAACTTCCAATATATTAGATCATGATTAGAAATTAGATCTGGAATTTTATAGAGTAGAAATTATTATTATTATGTGTCTTTATTTGCATTGAAATTATAGGTACAATACAATACAAACAGGCGATATTCAGACATTGGGCCTGATCTTCCATATAACCTTTACTTTACCTATACCTAATAATAATATCTATGAATACATAACAATTTGTAGCACTCAGTAATTGACTTAGATTAAATAAAATTAAATTAAAATTAAATAAATACTAAACATAAGAAAATTTGAGATACTGGAATCAAGTAATATAATATTATCCTAATATGGATAATAATAGTAGGTAAAAAATATAAAAATATCTTAATTATTTGTAGGCAGTACATGTACATTGTTATAATGTTAATAATGATGAACAGTCAGTCGATAATTCAATACAATGCCATGAATAACAAGAATAGCAAGTAAAAATAAATTGACATATATAAGACAGGCCAGAGAGGTCTTTTATATTTTGGCAACTCTTTTAGGACTATTTTTTTCTCTTGTTCTCTCAGCAATAAAGCTTTATATTCAGATTTAAAAATTAATACGGACGAGGTATCTTTTAAGGTTGATGGTAAATTATTCCATATCCTCGGTCCATTGATAGAAAAAGAAGAGGAGGATACAGAGTTGTGATGATTGAAAACCAGGTTATTATTTTGTCGTGTATGGTGATTATGTAAATCTCTAGAGAGTTGAATTTTATCATAAAGATAGGCTGGTGACTTGGTATTTATCAATTTATGCATAAAAGTTGCAAGATGTAGTATTCTGCGGTTTTCCATGTTTAACCAGCCAAGTTTGATAAGATGAGGAGAGATCTGTTCCCTGAAGGGTGTATTTAATATGAAACGTACACATGAATTCTGTATTTTTTGTATGCGCTGGGACGTGGTTTTGTTTATTCCCATGTATACTGCATCACAAAAGTCAAAAATCGATAGAACTAGAGATTCAGCAAGAAGTTTCTTAGTATTTATAGGTAAGTATTTCTTAAATCTGTTGAGGTATCTAATAACACCGAAAGCTTTATTGCAGCACTTATCTACATGAACCTTCCAGGTCATATCCGTATCGAACCAAACACCTAGATTCCTGGCATTATCAACCTTTTTGATGACTACCTGGCCTAATCTCACCATTTGGTTGATGTCATCGATTTTATCTAGGGCCTTTACACTGTTTGGCTTACCTAAAGGTACCAATATTGACTTTGTAGGGTTAAGTCGTAGGCCATTTTTTTTAGAATAGATCTCAATTGAAGCCAAGTCTTTGTTGAGCTCCTCTATGCTTTTGAGAATGTTTTTGACATCATTACATGAGATAAATAATTGTAGATCATCTGCATATTGGCAGACTTTGGTATGATCTACCACAGTAGGTAGATCATGCACATGTAAATTAAAAAGAAGTGGGCCTAATATGGATCCTTGGGGTACCCCATTAGCAATAGTGAGTAATTTGCTCTGTAAAGCAGATCCATTTGCTTCAACCTTGACTACTTGTTGTCTGTTTTCTAAATAGCTAGTGAAGAATTTGTTTGTAAGATTAGAAAAGCCTAGCGCTCTTAGTTTGGCTAGCAGTAGTCGATGGTGAATAGTATCAAAGGCTTTCGAATAATCAAGTAAGGTGAGCAAGCAGATACCCTTGTTTGACATGTTGTGCAAAATCTCATCCGACATATCAAGTAAAGATGTAGTACAGCTGTATCCTGTCCTGAAACCGGACTGTTCTCTAGGAATTATATTATTTTCTTCAACATATCCTATTGTTTGCTGATACACTATCTTTTCCAAGATTTTCGAGAATGTTGGGAGGATGCTAACTGGTCTCAGATCGGTTATTTGAAGAGGGTTTGCTACCTTTGGAAGGGGAATTACAATTGCAATTTTCCATAGGTCAGGAAACGTTGATGACATTATTGCATAGTTAATGATGTTTGTGATTACATTCAAACAGTAGGGGAGGACAAGTTTTATGATTGTGATATTAATATTATCAGTGCCAGTGGCTTTTGTTTCGATTTTACTAATGATTTTACAGATTACATCCTGGTTTACTGGTTGTAGGTAAAATCGTTCCTCAGGTTCTAGGGCATTTAGCTCATCGATTTGATTTTGTATGTCTTTCTGGAAATCTTGTGATGATCCTATCTGTATGAAGTGTAAGTTAAGTTCATTGGGGTCCGATAAGTGACCTGGTAGACTCTTATCTCCCTCCGATTTGGTCACATCAGATTTCTTTAAAAAACTCCATTTATTTGAATTGTTTAATGAGTTCAGTTTGGTGAAATGCATTCTTTTTGCTGCCCCGATGTCACGATTTATCAAATTTCTTAGATTCCTATATGTATCCCAGTCAATGTTGTTCTTGGTCTTTCGGGCTTTAGCATGAGCTTTATCTTTTTCTCCAATTGCAATTATAATATCATCAGTCATCCAGGGGGCGGGAGGTTTTGTAAATCTCTTCCTCGTCAGTGGCGCATGGTTATCAACAAGTTGTACAATTAATTTATTTAAAAGGGTCACCTTTTCATTGATATCTGGAAGTTGGTCAATATCACCCCACTGAATTTCCTCTGCCTCTTTTTTAAACATCTCAACGTTAATCCCCTTGAGATTTCTGTATTCTATATACTTCGGTTTTGTTTTCTGAACACCTATTTTATATCTGAAGTGTACTACATTATGGTCACCATGTCCCGGAGGTGCAAGCTGACCATGTGACATAAAGTGGTTGTTGTTACATAGTATTATGAGATCTAATATAGTTGCTGAGTTGTTAGTGATACGAGTAGGCGAGTCCACTACCTGTAGCATATCCAGGTTCTCCAGTGCATCTGATAGCATTCTTTTCTCGATCGTGTCATGTAACCAGTCTACATTCAGATCCCCCAAGCAAATCACATGTTCATATTTATCTCTGGTTAGTTCTAATAATTTTACACAGTTATGAACAGTTTCTGTACCTTCTCCTGGAGGTCTGTAAATTGTTAATAACGCAATTTTTATGTTTCTTATTGATAATTCAATTAACATGTACTCAAGAGTATTTCCCAGATCTTCCCTGATAATAATCGTTTCATACTTCAGATATGATCTGATATAAATGGCTAAGCCACCCCCTCTTTTCCGTTCCCGATCTTTGCGGACTAGTGCATATCCTGGTATGTGAATGCCTGGTATATCACCAGGTCTGAGCCAGGTTTCCGCCACACAGATCACATCAAAATTATTTTTCGTTACCATTAATTTAAACTCATCAACATTTCTAATTAGTGACCTTATATTAACATGACATATATTGAGGTACGATTTGCCTAATCTAAAAGAACTTTCTGTTACCTTGGGGCAAGTTATGTCTGCTTTTGCCTTACGTTTTGACTTTAATGTATTGTTTTTACGGAGAGCTGTGATTCTCCGTCACAAGTCCATAACTTCCCTTGGTTTCCTTGTGCGTTTCTTAGACGTGTGCTTATAGATCTTAGTGGGAGTGGGTTTCTTCTTCCGTTGAAGTATTTTACGAGTGCCTGATGGCGTCCGGGCAGTGACAGGGACCGGAGACGTCTGGGCCACGACTGGGTCCGGAGACGTCTCGGCCGCGACTGGGTCCGGAGACGTCTGGGCCGCGACTGGGTCCGGAGATGTCTCGGCCGCGACTGGGTCCGGAGACATCTGGGCTGCGACTGGGTCCGGAGACGTCTGGGCCGCGACTGGGTCCGGAGATGTCCGGGCAGCGACTGGGTCCGGAGACGTCTGGGCCGCGACTGGGTCCGGAGATGTCTCGGCCGCGACTGGGTCCGGAGACGTCTGGGCCGCGACTGGGTCCGGAGATGTCCGGGCAGCGACTGGGTCCGGAGACGTCTGGGCCGCGACTGGGTCCGGAGATGTGTGGGCCGCGACTGGGTCCGGAGACGTCTGGGCCGCGACTGGGTCCGGAGATGTCCGGGCAGCGACTGGGTCCGGAGACGTCTGGGCCGCGACTGGGTCCGGAGATGTCTCGGCCGCGACTGGGTCCGGAGACGTCTGGGCCGCGACTGGGTCCGGAGATGTCCGGGCAGCGACTGGGTCCGGAGACGTCTGGGCCGCGACTGGGTCCGGAGCGACTGGGTACGCAGTCTCCGGATCTGGAGACTGCGTTGAGGCGGTGACTGGAGCCTGAGTGCGCGACATTACTGCTATGACGTTATTGTGCGGAGTTGGCTTGATGGGAGGAGGTAGTTTTTCCTTTTCGAATACTTCTTTAAGTGTGATTAATAAGGGTGGTTCTGTTATGAGACTAGGGCTGTTCAGTGGTGTAAAATCATTCATTTTCACCAGAAGTGTAGAGTCAGTTTTGCTTATTTCTTCATTAACATGGTCTACAATTACCTTTCCAAGCTTTGCTTTTCCCCAGTGATTAAGGTGCAAGCCCTGCCTTGTATAATCTTTTTTCTTAAAAATGTTACTAGTTCTGAGGAATGTGATTTCCGCATCATTTTTTATTTCGATAAGTTTCTCTATTTTGTTGTTGATTGATTCTATGAAGCTGTTCTTTTCTGGTTTGTCGTATCTGTCCAGAATGTTAACTATAACAACTTTTGGAATTGGTTTTGAGTTTGTTAAATCTTCTAGCGCAGTTATAATGTTGTCCGTTTTGCGACTGCTGATGTTGTTGCTGCCTCCAATGAATACAATCACATCTTTCTCTGTTAGGTTGGAGTTGGCACATTCCTGAATCATGGCCAGGTTCTCAATGTTGGCGCTAGGCTTAACTATACTCTCAGTCTTTATTTCTCCTACTTGCCTACATGTAATACTGGTTATGTGGTCTCGGAGGTCTCTTCCATGACTGTCAGACACAATCTTTAGTTTCGTGGGTCTATTTATTTTGATTTTGTGCACGTTCGAATTAACGGTGTCAAAGCGAATTAGAGGCGTTTCTTCCTCGCTATTTGTCACAGGTTTTGTTATTGTTGGCATCACTGCTGGCAACGCAGTTTGTTCAGTCGGGCAGGTAGAAACCTGTAGCGATGCCGATAATGAAACATGCTGATGCTGAGTCGGTAAAGCAGTCTTGAGTTCAAGGTCAATTACCTTTTTCTCCAATACATTTATATGGCTCTTTAAGGCTGCTATCTCTCTTACTAATCCATCAAGCCTAGCTATTACAGCGTCAGTTTCGAAGTCTACATCCTTTGCAATAGATTTCTGTACTGAATACCTGTTATTCGAAGTTCGTCGATTCGCGCATGGTGTGTTTGCTTCATTTAGCATGGTGCGGCTCGAGTTCTGCGGATGCAGCCTTTTGTCGGCTCGTGGATTAAACTGTTGGCTATTCACTGTTTGGGGTTTCACTCTTTCTGTATTCCTTCCGTCCAACCATGCCTTGAACCTAATACATTCTAATAAGTCACTGTTTATTACTGAAGAAGGGGGGGCCCGATCTAAAACACACTTCCCCTCGGCGGCCATCTTCCTAGTTTTTTTTCGCGTAGAAACGCACCAAATGAACTTCTGAAATCAAAATTTTTCCGGGGCTATGCGCCCCGGACAAGCATGATACTGCCCAGCAAACACTGTTACATGCCAGGCAGCTCCCATGAGATTTGCCAGTTACATGCCAGGGAGGTGCCAGGCATGTAACTACGACTGGACAACGGGATGCCAGGCACCTCCCAAGGTAGCTGCCTGGCACATGTCTGGGAGCTGCCTGGCACATGTCCATGGGAGCTGCCTGGCACATCCCAGCAGGTGCCTGGCACATCTCTGGGAGCTGCCTGGCAAATCCCAGCAGCTGCCTGGCACATCTCTGGGAGCTGCCTGGCAAATCCCAGCAGCTGCCTGGCACATCTCTGGGAGCTGCCTGGCACCTCCCAGGTACATCTCTGGCACATTCCAGCGAGTTCAGCTGCCTAAAATTAACGGTTATTTTGAATTTAAACTGTAAAAAGTAAACTATAATAGCGATATCTACACGGGTTTTCATCATAATTACATTACGACAAGATATTCACAGAGATTATTACAATTGCGAATAGAATCTGAAATAAAACGCAAATGGATTAGACGTGATTTCGATGGCAGGACCTCCAGGTGGCAGGCAGACGCGCTATCCAAGGGACCACGATGGCAGCTGAAGGTTTGGTGCGTTGAAACATAGGTAGTTGAAACGAGCATTTGAAAGGAGATAGGTTGCGGCTGTTATGCTCACGTAAATAATTGATCCACAAAATTAATATGAAGTTAAACTAATAGGCAAATTAAAATGTATTATTTTTAAATAAATCAATGTTATGCCTGGGATTGGCACTTCTAGTGTTATCACTATACTTATAGTAATACAAACACTGGGCTATTACGACGAAGGAATAACATTACTAGTTCACTATAGTTATGTTATTATAATATATAAAAATTTAAGAATGTTATGTAAAAATGGGTGCCTAATCTCGAGTTTGTTGAAAATGTTCACCATGCGGAAATGAGCACATTACTTTATCTTTGATAAAACAAAAGATTTCCCTTGGTATCGCATCTAGTCTCATTTTCACATGCGGCATCAACTCGAGAATAGGCCCCAGCTGGAGCGCCACACTTCTCTCCTCGCGATCGAATTCATTTCACTTCTATTATAAGATTCACGCCGAATGAATTACGCCGGTCACGACGAAATCAGAAAAAGACTCCATGGTGCAATGGAGTGCTATCTACTCCTATCTATTTTCCTTCCTTGCAAATATATAAAACCTTTTTTCCGTCGCCATTAGCCTCGCTGCAGAACAGTGCGACGTTAAGCCCCAGGCAAAAAAATAAAACCTTGAAGTTCGAGGTGAATAGGTATTACCTAATTAAGTTTAGGTTATGCTTAGTTCTTATAGCAAACTAATTTTAGAATTATCTATAAGAGCTACTTGTTATTTTAACAAGTACCTATAGTATGGCAGTACCTCACAAATATTCAAACTAACTTACAAAATGAGTTTGAACATTTGGGAGGTCCCCGCCATGTAACAGGGATGTGCCAGGCATGTGCCAGGGATGTGCCAGGCATGTGCCAGGGATGTGCCAGGCATATGCCAGTTTCATCCCAGGGAGCTGCCTGGCACATCCCTGTTACATGGCGGGGACCTCCCAAATGTTCAAACTAACTTACAAAATGAGTTTGAACATTTGGGAGGTCCCCGCCATGTAACAGGGATGTGCCAGGCAGCTCCCTGGGATGAAACTGGCATATGCCTGGCACATCCCTGGCACATGCCTGGCACATCCCTGGCACATCCCTGGCACCTCCCAAATGTTCAAACTAACTTACAAAATGAGTTTGAACATTTGGGAGGTCCCCGCCATGTAACAGGGATGTGCCAGGCAGCTCCCTGGGATGAAACTGGCATATGCCTGGCACATCCCTGGCACATGCCTGGCACATCCCTGGCACCTCCCAAATGTTCAAACTAACTTACAAAATGAGTTTGAACATTTGGGAGGTCCCCGCCATGTAACAGGTATGTGCCAGGCAGCTCCCTGGGATGAAACTGGCATATGCCTGGCACATCCCTGGCACATGCCTGGCACATCCCTGGCACCTCCCAAATGTTCAAACTAACTTACAAAATGAGTTTGAACATTTGGGAGGTCCTCGCCATGTAACAGGGACCTCCCAAATGCCACCACATTCCTCTCGATAAGGTTTGAACATTTGGGAGCTCCCTGTTACATGGCGAGGACATCCCAAATGTTCAAACTCATTTTTTAAGTAGTTTGAACATTTGGGAGGTCCCCGCCATGTAACAGGGAGCTCCCAAATGCCATATCCCAAATGGTCAAACTGGGATGTGCCAGGGAGGTGCCTGGCATGTACCTTGTTTGCTGGGTGGGGGGTCCTCCCCCCAGACCCTTCCTTTGTTTCCGTGAACAATCGTATTTTCCATCATAAGTATTTTACGCATCGAGAGAGGTCCGCGAAGTCCAAAATTGGCGACCTCTGTTTTAAATGATAGCGCATAAAAATGCATATTTCAGATGATAGTGCCTAAATCCAGCATATTTGGGGGGGTTGATAGTGCACAAGTGCATGCATATTTTAGGGTTTTATACTGCATAGCTATCCTGACCCTAGTAATGATACACGAGGGGTACAATGTACCTACCTGCCATCTGCAGGCACCAAACTCTCTTCTAGCCATAGACAAATCCCTAACCGAGCAAATTCCAATGTTATAGCAAGCAAGCATGTAGCCTTTTGGACTTGGTGAATACTTTCATGAACAATGGGCATTCAAGTATTGTTTGACAGTTAAGCTCTGACAAGATACAAACCGTTTAATGACTGTCTACTCATTCCACTTAACTGTTCATGTTTTGCACATTTTGCGAGACATGTATAAAGACATTTTACTTGGCACCACAGCACATGCACCAGAGTGGTTCATGTGCTTCATGTGGTTCATGTGCTTCATGTGGTTCATGTGGTTCATGTGCACATGAACCACAAGCTAACTCTTTTTTTGAATTGTTCAAGAGAGAGACTTTATTGTAAAAACACTGCCATAATAACATGGTTGCCACATGGACACAGTATAATATAAATGAAAATTACGTTATTGTAAATATATAGATGCATAATAACTATGAAGTATCATGAAAATATGTAGGTAATGAATAGAATGAACGAAACAACAAATATAGTATTAATAATTAATGAAAACTTAAATCTACTGAGTTGAATTCTGGCTATATAAATGATTCCTTAAAATTGCTACTGATCCTTTTAAAGCTAATATACTAATTGATTTCATGAAATTCCTATCTAACTTAAACTTAGTACAAAATTGTTTAAAAAAAGAATATCTGATACCCCGAGTATTGTTGTTATGATCGCTGGGTCCAGACTGGTTACCAACTCAAATGACAAAATTAGCATCACTTTCACAACACGAACAAAATCATCGAGGATCAAGAATAATCACACACACAATCAAGTGTTCAACACTTATCTAATAGATTGCAAATCCTTTTATTGATTTTTATTCCAACCATAATAACGGCGATATATGACACTGATCTTATTTCACCACCTGAGATTAAGGCCATTGGAAAAATTTGTTTACGAATAGGTATAGGTAGTCTCATTTCTCTCTGGGTTCTTTATGTAGCTATTATCACATTTAGAGCAAGAAAATCATTTTAGTTTTTGTGTATGTGGTTCTCGTAATAGAATGTAGACACTGTCTACGTTCTACGTTCTACGTTCTATGTTCTCTTGTAAGTAGAGAGTAGAAAACACGAAAAATAATGAAATAAAGTAAAACAATACACATGAATATTTCCAGCCTTTTCTGAAATTTATAAATAAATGAATTAGGTAACACGATGTTGAAATTTTGAAATAATATCATATATTATTTCATTGCTAAAACTAGTAGAAAAAATCAACAAAAAGTCACACATTTTATATTTTATATTTTGAAATTTTTGACACCTACATCGAATTTATTATTCTTAAATGGAATGGTTGGAGTAATGATAACGGTCACAACAATTAAATAATTATTCGCCGTTTGTCTGACAAATCATTGCTATCGGTGACCTACCTGTGTTCGGGATTAACGTGTGAAATATAACACGTAAAATGTAGGTATAATTATCATTCAATTGCTATGATACACATTGCAACCAAAAATATTTCTTTACCTTTATAACATACAGTTTTCAGTTATAAATAATAAAATGGTGCATACAGTAGAGACACACATTGATGTGCTCTTAGCGAGCGTCGAAATCATCTGCTATTCTGCACTAATAATTGTAGACGGGAAACCTGTTCGACATTGTTGTCACATTGAGAATAAATACACATCGTGACATAACCTTGCCGAGATTGACTCAAGAATATTAGATAGCCCGAGATGCTACTATTTACAGTGAATTATTATGGATGCTTAGAAATGTGTTGCCGATTTCAACAGTTATTCAATTAGCAGAAATATTTTTAAATCTTAAAAAAAAAACATAAATCTTCAAATAAAAATTTAAAAAATAGCATAAAAAATAATATTAAGTGAAGTCTTTATCAATACAACAGCGAATTTTCTTATGATAAATTAAATTGTTGGGAAGATTTGTTCATGGCTGTTTTGAATATCAACATTCTATATTTATGAAAATTTTCATTTACATTTTATCAACTTACAATGAAAATTTAATTTTAGGCCATTTCCAATCATTTTAGACGGTATACACTTTGCAATAGATAGATTTTTATAAATTAGGTAAGATGATTTAGACAATTCTGAGGTCCGTCTGTCTCCAGTCGTCGTTGATTGCGTAAATGCCGGGGAAACTGATGATTATTGTTGACATACAAACTCTCGCTATCAGTGCACTATGTAGGCATAATTATCCATGATGTCTCTTAGGACCCTCCCATCATCCCCTTCCACACCGTTACTGGAACTCCCAGATGTTTATACTTGCGACTTTAGTCGATTATAGTGCCCCTGGTTTGATGCAAAACTCATAACATTGATGGTGTGAGAAAGCAAATTGTGCCTATACCTACCGATCAAGTTAGAAAAAAAGTTTCAAGAGAAAAGTTGCTCGAAATTAAATCTAGTTTAAGCGTCGTTGAGCCAATTTTTAAAATTATTAGTTTTATTTACTCAATAATTACGCAACATATAACTACTTATAACTTTAAGGTGATTAAAAATTTCAAATAAGTGGTCAACGCTGCATAATCTGCAATTCATTCTCCACAACTTTGTCGCTTTAACATCTAGTCTATCTTCAACGAGACGGGGCGATAACTGCTTTCCAGCCGAGGTCCTCATTCAGAGGCTCTTCCTTCCCCTTAAGCCATATTAAAATAGAATGTACCTAGATGTAATTAGTATCTATCAATGTATTATGTGGGTAGATACTTATCTAATTTACCTAATAATATCAAGCCAGATTAAAATAGATTGTAGAGATGTAAATTAGTACCTAATCAATATATTATGTATTTAGTATGTATAATAACATTACTAGGAAAACGCTCAGTGTAACGCGTTGATGAGCGAGCACAGAACATGCAACATCCCCAGTCTCGATAAACGACATGGCACAAGACGATTTTCTCTGTGCAACTTTCCAATCTCCATAGAAATACTCTGGCTGAATATCAGATCCATTGTGTCGTGACTTTCCTACATACTTTTTCCAGCTTTTGACAACCCATACTAAACTCGTAAAATGACAATAAATACTTGATTGATTGGGCTTAACATGTGTAAAATTTTAGATTATGTTGGTCTTGAATCTTGATCACCATGTAATATTTGAACTTATTTGGAACATTTTGATTGTCGACCAATCTGAAGATATTATTTAAACTTAAACAAATTGGAGGATTTGGTCTTCGTACTGCTAAAGATAATTATTAGTACTGCATCCGATTTACAGCAAATCCGACGTCCGACGGAAATAGAGCTAATAAATAATATATTATAGATAAGTACCTAGTCAGATGTTACTACAGTACAGACGCACATCACATTACATACATACCTTGAAATTTAATTAATCATGAAGTTTTCAGTTCCTTCAAGTATCTGTTGCTATTGTCTTTGTTATTATTACTCTAATTATTCATATGTTTTTTGTTCCTTAATGTCAATCAATAATTTATCCATGTAGTCGAATTATACATTGTAAAATTTTCCTTTTATTCACATATTTACTTGGCACTGTACCACTTATGTTAACAAAAGAGTTAAGTGGAAGAGAAGCCACTGGCTTAACTTCGCTCTAAAAGTAAAGATATTATTATTATTATTATTGTGATATGAATTTATCATTCTCAGACCTTTGTCTGGCAATTTCGTCGGGGGATTTTTCCCCAAAGCCTTCCTAACTAAAATTCATGAATTTACGAGTCAAATGACATGTTTGGAGGAGAACAGCTTTCTGCATCAAACCTATGAATCGGGTGGGTACATCCAGACGCTCTAAGTTCCTCTTCAGAGACAATGGCACCACACCGGTGGCTGACAGAACCAGAGGCACAATGGTAACCGACTTTTGCCGCCACACTCTTTTTATTTCCATAGAAAGGTCCTGATATTTCTGGATTTTCGCCGCCTCTGTTGACGCTACGTTGCGAGTGAGGGGTACTGCTATGTCTATCAGAGTTGTGGTTCTGGCTCTCTTGTCAACGATAATTATATCTGGCTTATTGTACGCTACGGTTTTGTCAGTAATTACCTGCTTGTCCCAGTAAATGATGTACTTGTCATTCTCAGCTACAGAGGGAGGATGGTACTTGTAGTATGCCACAAATGTTTGCTTGATCTCACAGTTCTGGCAAAGTCTTTGATGAACAATCTTTGCCATTTGATTGTGTCTGCCAAGGTACTCACTCGCAGCAAACATCGTACATCCAGCAATTATGTGGTCGATGGTTTCACTGACCTGATGACATAACCTACACATACCATCGTCGACGGTCTTGGCTATGTACTTCATATAGTTCCGGGTTGGTATAACTGCAACTTGAATAGCACACATGAATCCTTCAGTCTCTGAGAAAAGGTCTCCTTTTCGAAGCCATAATACCGACCACTCACGATCGATACCTCTCAGTTCTAAACTGGCAGGATACTTGCCATGCAAAGCTTTACCCTTCCAAATCGCCAACCAGTCTGCTACTCCCATCCCACGAGGCTCAACAACTGGAACATTCAAACTCAGCGGCGTATACCCATCATCCAACCCGCACAAACATGCTACGACTGGATTGCTCAACGCACACATATAATTGTGTAACTTAGCTACTTGTTTCATTGCCATGGAGTGAATGTTACCAAACCACGCCCCCCATCCGAACGGGGGATGTACAGTCAGGGAAACTAAATGGTTCATACTCTGCCTCTCCTGACCCATAACATAAACATGTTTTTATATGGAGCAGAGAGAGATAGAGTATGAACATTCTAGTTTCCTTGACTATACATCCTCTCTACCGCTGATTTGGGATGGTGACTCCTAAATTTAGTCATGGTCACTCTCGTCACCGTGTCCATTGCATGCAGGTCGGTCTCAGACATGGTCTCAGACCATTTGACTATTCCAAAGGAGTTCGCGAGAGCTGGAGTGGCCCAGGTATTACTTGCCTTAATCTTGTGCCGACCACTGAGCTCGGTATTCAGTATTTTGGCTATTCAGTATTCAGTATTATTATTATTATTATTATTATTATTATTATTATTATTATTATTATTATTATTATTATTATTATTATTATTATTGTCTTTATTCACAATATATTATAATACAGTACAATACACTATTATAACATATTGGCAAAACATCCATTCATGCAGCGGAATCACACCGTGATTCTATGCTGCATTGGGTTTTGTAGATTCTGTGGTTCAAGTGATGACTCGACGGATGATGTAGGCCGATCCCAATAACGCGTGCTTTTGGAGGTCGGTGCAAGAAAATTCTCCTGGGATCATTTTCGCATAATCTTGGTAGTGGTTGGTGATAGTTCCAAGCGCTCCAATTACTATAGGACATACCTTGGTTGACAGTTTCCACATCCGTCCTATCTCAATTTGGAGGTCTCGGTATTTCAATATTTTCTCCGACTCTTTTTTCAGTACATTTCCATCCATAGGAACAGCAACATCAATAATTAGACATGTGCTATCTTTTATATTTTTTATAATGATGTCAGGTTTGTTGGCTAAGATGGTCCTATCAGTTCGTACTTGTTCATTCCATATTATTGTAACATCTCCATTTGCACATACTTGAGGTGGATGATGATCATAGTGATGTGTTGATTTTGGGAGGTTGAAATGTTGACATATTGCCCAGTGAAGGGAAGCTGCTATCTTGTCATGACGTTCGATGTACTATTATTATTATTATTATTATTATTATTATTATTATTATTATTATTATTATTATTATTATTATTATTATTATTATTATTATTATTATTATTATTATTATTATTATTATTATTATTATTATTATTATTATTATTATTATTATTATTATTATTATTATTATTATTATTATTATTATTATTATTATTATTATTATTATTATTATTATTATTATTATTATTATTATTATTATTATTATTATTATTATTATTATTATTATTATTATTATTATTATTATTATTATTATTATTATTATTATTATTATTATTATTATTATTATTATTATTATTATTATTATTATTATTATTATTATTATTATTATTATTATTATTATTATTATTATTATTATTATTATTATTATTATTATTATTATTATTATTATTATTATTATTATTATTATTATTATTATTATTATTATTATTATTATTATTATTATTATTATTATTATTATTATTATTATTATTATTATTATTATTATTATTATTATTATTATTATTATTATTATTATTATTATTATTATTATTATTATTATTATTATTATTATTATTATTATTATTATTATTATTATTATTATTATTATTATTAGATATGCGCTAGTTTTACTATAAATTGTGGACCGCTTGGCTGCTCTACAGGCCTTGGAGCAGAAGCCTAAAGAAGGCAGGGATGAAAGTGTAGTATACATTTTACCAAGATTGTGGAATAAAATGTCCCTAAAATGACAAAAACTTTTGAAAATAACGACAGATTAGACTGAAAATTGGCAAAAATACCTCAAATGTTGGTACCAATGACCATGCGAAGTTTTAAGTTGGTCGGTCAATCGGTTCTAGTTTAAATTTCAAAAATCACATGAAAAATGGTTTTAAATTTTAACCAATGTGAGAATTTGGCTGAAACTTTGTATGATTGGGTATAATGTTGGTTGCAATGTTTTTGCTAAATTTCAAATTGATCGGAGCAACCAATCGAAAGATATTTTTTTTTAAACTTGAACCAATCACAGGAGCCCGTTCAAAAACGATCCCAGGGACCGCATAGATTACGTTAGCATGTGTGCAAAGTTTCAGATCGATTGAATGTGCGGTTTAGTCTGGGCTGTGCGGCCAAAAAAAAACAAACAAAAAAACACAGAGTAAGTGCCATAAGAGTGAGTACCGCGGTGACGCTCGCTACGCTCGCTCAATTATTATTATGTATCTAGTATGTATACATTTTGACATTTCATTAAAAAGTGTCAACTTTAGGAGTCCAAACGTGTACATGTAGGTACATTGTTTAATGGAAATAAATGAAACTGAAACTGAAACTGAAATTCATGCACGATCATACACGAACATGAACGAATTAATACGAATTGCATCTGATTTTTTCCGAATGTTTCCCCGGAAGCTGCCGTGCCGTACCGTTGAAATTCCCAGACATAACTTGTGTTAAAATCTGGATTCTCACTTTACCTAATTCGTAAGTCTTACCTTCAAAGTTAATATTTTTTGTGAGATTTTAGATAGGTATATTAGCTACACATTTATGCAAATCCTTTGATATGTTTATTTTCGTAAAATGTTATGGATTGGGCAGTACTTCCGGTCAGGTGATTTGGTTTAGCCAATGGGCTTAGCGTTCGTGTCCTTCCCTTATAGAGACTAGACTCCTGACGCATTCATACTACTGCCATGCCATCCATGATGCCATCTTAGTTTCGACAAATATTTTGGACGGACGCCTTTAGAATCACTCTTTTCGATCTGCGTCCATCGCCGTAGATAAACTAAATTAATTGATATTTATTACAAAATTTATTTTTCCATTTTGTGTCGAACATCTTTTTGGTAATGCTGGGTTGCAATGCGTCCGCCTCCTTGAATAATCAGGTAAGAAATACAGACCATTCACCATTATCATTTGCACATTTTTGTGAAAAGAAATACCGACCAATTTTATGCAGGTAATTTGTAATGCAGGTAATAATTAATTTTGTACTAAGCACAATTATACCGATGTTTTTAAATGTGATTCTCTTGTATGTAGTGCCTAGTATTATTTAATATTTTCATATTATGTTTGATGCACAGATAAAGTGGCAATACCAAAGATAATTAAAGCAAGAAGATGTTTCATGTAATGTTAAAATCTGTCTGTGAGAATTTGCGAAAAAAAAACAGAGTCCCATGTCTCATAATAAACCTCACCAATAGATGTCTCTGTGTTTGGGGATCATTCTGGCAGCACTGTATTTCAAGATTTCAAGGTGCATAGACTGTTTTTAACTATCTCTACCAGCATTTTCTTATGAAATATTCCATGGCCAGCTAAAATTAAAAAGAGCAAACAAAACGTTTCTTTGCCATGAAAACTTAGGTTTTATTTAATTTCTCTCTCAATACATTACGAAATGACATGAGATCAATTGCACTTTATTCAGCTCGAAATTGTGTACATGAAAAGTTACATTTAATAAGTAAATTACGATTACCAGAGCCATGGAACTTGAAGCAACTTCAGAACCAGCTTGGACTTTTCAAGGTAAACTGTGAATTGTATTAGATAGACATTGCAACATTGTATTTGAGGGTTTTGAAGTCCAATAACATAAGTGGGAGAGAGACAGACATATATGAATCAGAGACATCTATTGGTGAGGTTTATTTATGAGACATGGGACTTTGATTTTTTTCGCAAATTCTCACAGACAGATTTTAACATTACATGAAACATCTTCCTGCTTTAATTATCTTTGGCAATACGGATAGTTTTTTTACATTTTTAAAATGCTCGGATTTTTATTTTCGGGACACACTAGGTATCAGTTTATCAAATTACCTACTCTCGGCATCATAAGCGATCATGAGCGAAGCGAATAGCAGAGGCAAGTAGGTCACGTGATTGCTGTCAGCCAATGAGAGAGCTGCTCTTCATTCAGCTTCTTGACAGTGTGTCTCGGTGAGTTTTTTTTGGTTCGGCTCGGACGGTTGCTTGCTACAGCGTTCGTTTTCTTCTTCATACCGCCATCTTGGTTTCGTCAAATTTTGTAGACGGACGCCTTTTGAATCACTCTTTTTGATCTGCGTCCATCGGCGCAAATAAGCTAAATTAATTGTTATTTATTATTAAAATTATACATACATTTTGTGTCGAACATCTTTTTGGTAATATTTAGTTGACATGCGTCGGCCTCCTTGATTAATTAGGTAAGAAATACATACCATTATTATTCTGGTAGGACATACCTACCTAGGCCAAGTTTCATGGGAGCATGTGTGTGCACATTTTCGTGAGAAGTAAGACCGCCGAATATTTTCTAGTTTATATGGGTCATTCTCAATGGGATTGACGATTTGGTAAAATGCACTAAATTAAAAAAATATATTTTTAATCCGAGAAAATGTTATGTGGAATGATCAAGGATTATGTTTTATACATTACCTAGAAAGGGTTTATGCAGTTTTAAATTTGGGTGCATTTTATGGCACAATTTAGAAAATGGTCATGAATGTTAATTTTACATTTGGCTCAAATATGATTAAATTAATATTTGATCAGTAAAACTAGCACTGATTTAGATACATTATTGAAAGGCACATACAAAATTATATAATTATTGTGTAGTTTCACATTGACAAAATCTTAAAAGAAATAATCTTGACTCAGGGTAGGTACCTACCAATCATGGAGGTCATGAATGTTACCAACATTCATGACCTGAGTCTCCTTACTAATAGATAAATTAAACATTTATGATACATTTTCTGATTGGATACTTTATATACTACTCAATACATGTTATATTTGAATATATTTGAAGTATATTTGAATGTTACTTTTTAAAGTAACATTCATGACCATGATAATCTAGGCTTTAAAAATCAGAATATCAGTTTGTATAAAACTGTTCAAAGTTTGTTTATGCCTACCAACATGAGGTTATAGAACACTTCCAATGTAAGATACTTCAATTAACATTGCTAATGCAATTAGTTATTTTTAAGAGGTAACATTCATGACTTTGAATTAAAATACGCACATTGGAACAGTCTTCAGATGAGGCAAAGTACCATTTTCTTTTCAAAAGAAATCGCCAAAAAATATTGACTCGACAGGCACCAAAACAAGAATCACTGCAGCCTAAGTCACATCCTTCTTGAGTAGTCTTATCTTCATTTTAAAACGGTACCATTTAAAAAGTAACATTCATGACTAGTAGTGTGGGACAAAAGTTATTATAAGATTAAAAATGAAAATCACTAACTAATGCTACATTTTCTTTAGTAGTCTGAAGAAGTGTGTTTCATAGATCATTAATAATTATTGCTTGTCCATAATTAAAAACTGCAAATGTGAAAAATATCATGAAATATAATGAATATCATGGTGTGGGACAGCCTATTTTCAGGATTTTCCGAGTTTCAAAGTCCTACAAAATCTGCGTGAGGTATTTAATTACCTCAAAATTTTGCCAACCACTTCCCAATTGTTCAAACTAATATAGGTATTCAACAAGAAGAATGTGAATATGAGTGCAAAATTTCCAAATAAAAATTTCTAAAGTTTGCGGACAGCAAATAGTCAATCCCATTGAGAATGACCCATATTTATTGTGTACCTACTAATACATGAACTGAAGTTAATCAGTGTTATCATTTTCATATTATGTTTGGTACCTCTACCTAAAGCTGAAGTGGAAATACACGTATAGGTAGGTAGTAGGTAGGTAGGTAGGTACTAGGTATTTTAAAAATAGTTAGTATACCTACCTACCTATACCTAGGTACCTAGTGCCTAGGCTAGGTATAAAAGGTACCTCTATAGGTAGAGGTTAGGTCTTCGGTAGGTACCTAGGTATATTTGCGTTTTCATTACCCACGAAATAATTTCGATACAAGTTAAAGTAAAATCAGATTTAGTTGTACTATCTTATCTGTGAATAAATAATTTTATATGAATACTTATTAATTAACCTACAATTGAAGATGATTAAAAATGCACTGGAGTTGTGTGTAGTTTTCATTTGAAAATATGTTAGTAGGTAGGTAAGTTAGTAGGTTAGTAGGTAGGTTAGTAGGTTGGTAGGTACTACCTACTAGGTGCATATACCTTATTGTACCTAGAGAGAATAATGTTGTCTAATAATCTCATTCCATTTGCCTCCTCCTTTGCCTCCTTATTCTTCCATCAGCTCCTCCATGGTATTTTTATTACCTACTTCTTTCTTCCATTCTCCTCCTCTTTTGTCTCATTATTTATCCATCAGCTCTCAATTGTCTTATTATTCCTCTCTTTCTTCCATTTTTACCCTCCTTTGTCTCCTTATTCTCCATCATCTCCTCATTTGTCTTTTTATTCCTTTCTTTATACCATTCTCCTCCTCCTTTGTCATCATATTCTTCTCCTTCTTCCATTTTTACCCTCCTTTGTCTCTTTACTCTTCCATCATCTACTCCTTTGTCTTTTTATTCATCTCTTTATTCCATTTTTTCCTCCTTGATCACCCAGGTCTTCTCATTTTCTTCCATTCTTTTCCTCCTTTGTCTCCTTATTTATCAATCCTATCCTTCTAGGTACCTATTTGTTTTTATTCATTTTTTCTTTCATCCTCTCTTCCTTTCTATCTTCTTCCAGCCTCCTCCGCTTCCTCCTCCTCATTTGCCTAAATTCATCTTCTTAATCTTGCCTCATCCTCTTCCCTTGCCTTTTCTATCAGGAAGATCTGCAATCTTGTTCCCAAGGATTGATCCCCATCCACCAACTGAAAGAGCTACAACCAAAATGTTATCCATGTAATTGTTAATCTTCTTGTAATTGTTATTTTAATTTAGTATTTTCTTTGTTTTCAGATGTGCCAGTGAGAATGTCTGAAGCTACAGAGAGCCCTGCCAAGGCAGCAGCTGATGCTGATGCGCCTGGAACAGTTCCGTTAGACGAGCGTCCAATCGGAGTAAAGACGCCAGCTGGCAATCTGTTGGACGAGCAGCCTGTCGGCGTTAAGACGCCCGCTGCCAATATGTTGGACGAACAGCCTGTCGGCATTAAGACGCCCTCTGCCAATCTGTTGGACGAGCAGCCTGTCGGCGTTAAGACGCCAGCTGCCAATCTGTTGGACGAACAGCCTGTCGGCGTTAAGACGCCAGCTGCCAATCTGTTGGACGAGCAGCCTGTCGGCGTTAAGACGCCAGCTGCCAATCTGTTGGACGAGCAGCCTGTCGGCGTTAAGACGCCACAGTTAAATCTCTTTGACGAACTGCCAGTCAATAAAGCCAAGTCACCAGGCACAGCACCTTTAGATGAGTATCCGGTGGGAAGAAAGCAAACGGGAACAATGCCTCTGGATGAGCTGCCAGTAGGGAAGTCGTCCGGAACGTTCGGAATCGATGAACTTCCTCCAGGAGCGATGCCGGGCGAAGGAGGAGGAAGCACCGACTTTGCCGACCTCCCTGTCGAGCTACGAGTAGGACATAAGGTACTAGTACAGTTTTAATCTTGGTTTCCAAGGATCAGCAGGGAAATGTCGGTGAAATTAGAGGTTAATATAGTTCTTAAAATTGTTTTTAAGATTTTTGATTATCGTTTTTGCCAATTATTTGTGAGATATGCGGATGTTCTTCAATACTTCTATAATGTTTCAGCTGTGGAAAGCAAGGCTCCATGGCTATGAAGAGGCGTTGAAGATGTTTCAAACTCCTGAAAGCTGCGATGAATTTGCCAAATTCGTGCCGCTGGTGATGAAGTTTGTTATTGATCCGAACGCCTCGGCCCAGGAGAAGGGACTGGAAGCGACACTTGCATTCCTCGAGAATGCGTCCTCCGCTGCTAAGTAAGTGCTCAGTTATTCCAGCCAGGAACTTTAAAGAATCCTCATTCAATTACAGTTGAACATTATGAGGGAAATTCAGGCTATTTTGCACCATTACTAGTACAACTTACTGGAGACTCCATTTCCTTCTCATGTTGTGGTTTGTTTTTCAAGATTTTGTTTTTTTCTAAGTTAGTTGAATGTAAAAGTGCATGTTATGCACTTTTTTTAAGTTATGAAACTAAAGTTTTGTCAACATTTTATATCAATAAAATATCAACATCTTCTTCTTGATGTGTACTTATTGGTGACACTTGAAGAAACTTAAGATTAATCTGTTGATCCGTTTTTAGCTGAGGATTGAAGTAGGTACCTACCTAAATATCAATAAAAAGTAAAAATGCATTAAAACGTGAATTAATACAGCTCGTAACATGTTAAAACAGATTTGGAGATCAAATCTTACATTGCCCACTTACAAAACATGATCTTCTATTTTCGGGAACAAGTTTGTGTCCATTCCTGAATCTCGTGGAATTGTCATTTGTCTCGATGCACCTGGTAAGATAGGTTTGATTTCCAGGACGGCAAATGACGTTGTGAGCGGACTGGTAGCGAAGTGCATCTCTGCGCCCAAGGCTCGGACTCGGGAGTTGGCCAATAAGATCATCTTGAAGTACGTGGAACTGGAGCGGGCAGATGCGGTCTCCGAAGAGCTGTCCAAGGGCATTGAAGTGAAACAGCCCAAGATCTGTACAGCGGCTCTTCAAATCGCCACCCAAGCTATCAAGTATGTCAATAAACAGTCAGCAGCATCAAGAGCTAAATTCAAAAATGTTTTGTAAATGTCAGCTTTTGAACAATTTAGGGCCGGTTTTACCAAAGGTAATCAATGCCGGATTAACTAGGTAAATATTGGACTAAATTGGCGGCAAGTCAATCAGATTTCAAAACCATTGAAACAGTTGAATTAAGTTAATTTTTCGTTTTGGCAAACGGAAGCGAACGGGAATCTCACGGTTCGTCAGAGCGTTTTAATATTTTGTCTTCCCACTTAATAATTTTAAAAAATCAGATAGTAACGACCCATAACAGCCTAGTAGACTAAATAATGCCGGACACTGGAGTTCATTATGACCTCTGGTACGACCTCAAAGTGTTAAATACGATATATTTACTATCTGATTTTTTAAATTATTTAGTGGGAAGACAAAATTTAAGAAAATCACTTTGAAGAACAGTGCGTTTCCCGTTTGCTTCCCCAGACCTCTTAAGGCGGCTCCATCGACCTATAGTACATACAAAAATATTTTTTCTTGAAATTACAAGTTCAAAAAACGTTTTCCTACATTTCAACTATATTTAAGGTATAAAAGAATCATAAAATGTCATTTAACTTGCAACCCATGTCTTATAGTAGTGGAGTAAAGATGTCTAAAATTAGTGCGTTTGTGATACCATACGTGAAAATTGGCACCCTTACTAATTCGAGTATAAGGAATCCAAAAATCGATGGTACCAACCTGAGCATTTAATACTTTCTGAAGTATTAGCATAATTAGCATAATTAATAAGCAACTAAATAAAATAATATATTATTTTATGGTCTTTATGGGTATCCATCGAAAGCTCGTCATGTGTACAATCCATATAAATCATAAAAAGTTAATTTTTTTCATTCACATAATAATTAACCGTATAATTAATTATTTTATAAAAATCGCCATTCAACAGCTAAAGCTTAAAATAACCCTCTCCGATTTTGATAAAACTTGGTAGGATTGGTCACAAGCCCAAAGTAAAACATACATATTTTTTGGTTTGTCTATTTATTGAGTACTTTTGGATTTCCAGGCCCTCAAATAATCAAAATTTTGGTTTCCATTCCTTCACTTGAACTGTTCTGACTTTTACACCGTTCAAGTCAGAAGATTAGTATTTTTTAAATTTTGTTAACTTATTATTGGGGACTAATTAGTATGGTCATTAAATTTAAAAAAAAATTAAAAGTAAAAAAAAATAAAATAAAGCTTGGCGCATTGAATTTGCACCATCATGTTGACTTCTTCCTTCTTCTCCTTCATCATCTTCTTCTTCTTTCTTTCTTTCGTCATCTCCTTGGTCGACATCTTCTTTTTATGTTGCCCCCTCCTTGACACAATGCGGCAAGCTTTATTTGTATTTTTTTTTATTTTAATTTTGTTTAAATTTAATTTTTAATAATTTTTTTAAATTTATATTTTAAGTTATATAATTTTTTTTTATAAATTGATTTAGTTAACGTTTTTAAAATTTGAATACTTTCTATTTTTCGTTTTAAATGATTATAATTGTTTTTAAGTTTATACTATGATGGTTCACATAGAGATTTTCTCAATCTTAAATTTGGGCCCAATGTTTGGTTTTTAATGTTGTGCTTTGCGGCAGTAACTGGGCGAAATGATTTCACGAATTTTAAGTGCGAAAATGTTTCAACAATATATTATTTAAGCACCTTTTAAGGGGAAAGGTGCTTGGCAGTATGTATACAAGTTTTTGTTTTTGTACAATTATTTTGTCTGTGATTTGTGTATTATATCATGGATTTGTAAGTACCTACTTATAAATCCATGATTATATAATGTTACTTCTGTTGTGAAAGAATATCACTATTAATTTATGATACATTATCCAACACAAGTAACATAAAATTATACCAAATGGCAATGTCAATTGTAAATAATCTGAATACACGTGCATTATAAACAATTTTGGCTATGTATTGAGTCTAGAAAACTGGATAGATTTTATAGTTTTATTCTGGAAGCTTTGCAATGAGGAATTTGATAACTGTGGAGTTAATTTAATTGAATATAAGCTGTAATTGGAAAAGTTCCAATCAAACTGTGCAGTATAATACGTTAATTCGTATAATTATATGTTATAAGATGATCTTAGTTGCGATAAAGTAGTACAAAATAACTCACGAAGATAAAATATACCTTTAACACAGTCATTTGAATGAGATACGCATGATTTGAATGTAAACGCTAATGTGTAGTTTGAATGAAACAAGCTCTTGGATTGGCTACTTGCGTCAAGGGGTGCCCAGGTAGACAGGTGGCGACGGTCAACAAGTGACTATTGTGTTCTCACGTCCGCTCTCGCCTCACGGGTCTCCGGAATACCAAACTGTCGGAAACTGAGATGAGAACTAAATGTGAGAACATTTTATCACTTGTCACTTGTCGCATATCTCGGGAATACGGCTCCAGGTTATTTCATTATTGTCTTATACATCTTGATGCTAAGAGGATTGTTCAATAATTTATCTCTAGCTAAGGATGAAGGAAAATAGTTCTTGTTGAAACCAGTTGTGTTGGGACTTTCAAATCACAACATTGATCTGCACACAAGCCTAATAAGAACTTGCTTGATTTGGAGGTGTGTTGGGAAATGTGTTGAGAATGAGATTCAAATCACAACATTGATCCTCACACAAGCCTAATAAGAACTTGCTTGATTTGGAGGTGTGTTGGGACATGTGTTGAGTATGAGATTCAAATCACAACATTGATTTGCACACAAGCCTAATAAGAACTTGCTTGATTTGGAGGTGTGTTGGGACATGAGTTGAGAATGAGATTCAAATCACAACATTGATCCTCACACAAGCCTAATAAGAACTTGCTTGATTTGGAGGTGTGTTGGGACATGAGTTGAGAATGAGATTCAAATCACAACATTGATCCTCACACAAGCCTAATAAGAACTTGCTTGATTTGGAGGTGTGTTGGGACATGTGTTGAGTATGAGATTCAAATCACAACATTGATCCTCACACAAGCCTAATGAGAACTTGCTTGATTTGGAGGTGTGTTGGGACATGAGTTGAGAATGAGATTCAAATCACAACATTGATCCTCACACAAGCCTAATAAGAACTTGCTTGATTTGGAGGTGTGTTGGGACATGTGTTGAGTATGAGATTCAAATCACAACATTGATCCTCACACAAGCCTAATGAGAACTTGCTTGATTTGGAGGTGTGTTGGGACATGTGTTGAGTATGAGATTCAAATCACAACATTGATCCTCACACAAGCCTAATGAGAACTTGCTTGATTTGGAGGTGTGTTGGGACATGTGTTGAGTATGAGATTCAAATCACAACATTGATCCTCACACAAGCCTAATGAGAACTTGCTTGATTTGGAGGTGTGTTGGGACATGAGTTGAGAATGAGATTCAAATCACAACATTGATCCTCACACAAGCCTAATAAGAACTTGCTTGATTTGGAGGTGTGTTGGGACATGAGTTGAGAATGAGATTCAAATCACAACATTGATCCTCACACAAGCCTAATGAGAACTTGCTTGATTTGGAGGTGTGTTGGGACATGAGTTGAGAATGAGATTCAAATCACAACATTGATCCTCACACAAGCCTAATAAGAACTTGCTTGATTTGGAGGTGTGTTGGGACATGAGTTGAGAATGAGATTCAAATCACAACATTGATCCTCACACAAGCCTAATAAGAACTTGCTTGATTTGGAGGTGTGTTGGGACATGAGTTGAGAATGAGATTCAAATCACAACATTGATCCTCACACAAGCCTAATAAGAACTTGCTTGATTTGGAGCACCATTCAGTTCCAAAATCAAGAACAATAGAGGGATGGTTCCGACAACACAATTTAACTTCCGCCTCTACGGGGAGGACCTTCACCAAACCAGAAGGTTTGAGAAGCTTCACATCAAGAAATAGAAGACTCTGCGGCCTGAGTATCTAGCTACTTTGCCGAGGACATGAAGTAGTCCCGAACTTCAACAAGATGTCATCCTGAAGAAGGTTGGCTTTAGAGACACTTTCTCATGGACAAACAAATGATTCTTCCATCTACACCTCGAGTTAAACAGTGATCTGCAACCTCCGCTCTACAATCGAGTTTACTTCCCAACACACAGACCACGCTGGAGAAGAGTTAGTGAGCCCTGCTCCAGGGTTGCCAACTTTACACGAATCCAATTCCGGAAATTGCAGCTCTAAAATTTTTGGGGTAATAAGGTTTCACAAATCCGTTATATTGGGGAAGACACGTATGCGTACGAAAAGACGATCTCACACGAAACGAATGAGAGGTCAGTGGGCAGAGCCTTCCAGTACTTTCTGGTGTTTTCAAGCATCTGCTCATGTATATTGAGGATGCCGCCAAGAGAGTGATGAGTTTACTAAGGGGTTATTATATTATACTAGGAAAACGCTCTGTGTAACGCGTTGATGAGCGAGCACCGATACGTTCAACACCTCGAACCCAAATTCTGTGTCTATCGTTTTATTCGTCTATACCTATGCAACTTTTGATAATTATAAAAGATGGTTGGAAAGGAGTGGAAGGAGGTTAGAAGGAGATCGGCAAGAAATCGAAGATGGTAACTTGGGGAGGACCAGAACAAAAATGCAATCTTTGAACCGCAATTAGAGAAAGACTGGGGAAGATTATTTCGAAAATGAACAGTACGGGACTGGAATGAATTTGGGGAGGAAAATTAAGATTTTTTTCATTTTGATGCGAATACTCTAAACTATACTATAAACTCTAAACTCTAAGCTATAACTACAAACTACTTTATATTAATTTAAAAAATAGCATTATAAAATTATTTACTAAATATTATTAGTAGTATTTTTGGCGCTAGTGTAGCTACATCCACTCTCAGCCTTAGCTCCGGTCCATCATCCACACCCGATCCCCGTCGCATGTTCAGGGGGCACAGGAGGGCAAGCTGGCCGCGAAGATCTAGCATATTGAGCATGTGCCCACCACACTACTTTATGAAATGCGTGCGCGTCTAAGTACTAATATGTAGGTATTAATGTTATTTTATAGCTTTAGCTCCGGTCCATCATCCACACCCGATCCCCGTCGCATGTTCAGGGGGCACAGGAGGGCAAGCTGGCCGCGAAGATCTAGCATTGAGCACCACACTTCTTTATGAAATGCTTTTGTGTTTCATTTTTGTGGCAACTTGTGGCAAAATCAATTGGAATTAATAAGATGGTTGCTGCCTCGGCCGCAGACAAAGCCCAGTGTCAAACTTCAGTAAAACTTTATGGAAAAATGTACTTTAAAGTACATAAAATCGTTATGATGGAGTTTAGAAAAAACGTCGCTCTATTTTGATGGCTTGTTAAACATGAGTCAATGGAATAATGGTAATAGATGCGTGAACGTGAATATTTTGTTTCAATTTTACGTTTCTCATTGCAGAGGGGATATTTCTGATAAACTGATCTTGTGACGACCTTCATGACTTGAATTCAAGTCTTCAATAATACATTATGCTCTGGACACTGTTATATACTCTTGTAGAAGCTTGTAGTGTCGTTATATGCCATTTCGGTTGGCGTTAGTTTTGGCTAAGCCCCGCGACCACGTCAAGGTCCCAACCGTTGCGCAGGGTTCGCTTTTTTTTAACGTGGAAGCGCACTAAGATCAGAACTTTAAACCACGGGCATATTTCTTTGATTGAGCAAGAGTAAATTTGAAGTGAAATTATGTAGCATGTTGAGACTAAGGAAGTGGAATCGTTGAAAGTCTAACTTCTTCTTTTTTGCGTTGACGCATTGAATTTGTGTTCTTCAATGAATTAATTCTGTCGAATGGAAATGGCGGTGAAAACATTATGTCTTTGAGTGATCGTACACGGGATATGCCCACGAAGCTCATGCCGGTGGCGAACTCTTTGGTTCCCAAGCCCAATACTGCAGAGTTTAACGTCATCCCTTGACACTTGTGAATTGTCACAGCCCACGCCAGTTGGAGGGGGAACTGCACGCGCGTACACTTCGTGTTCTTTTCGGTCCAGCTTCTAGTCACGGGGCAAATCGGCATCACTTTGGGCAGATGAAATGAAAGGCCTTGGTATGCGTCGAACTCGACCAACACACAGAGCGGATGGTCGGCAGGTGGCTGAGTGTTGGGAAGGTAAACTATGTCGACGACTGTTCCTGTCGCTCCATTCACAAGTCCCTGTGCGGTCCAAAGATTTGTTTTAAGCATGACACGGCTGTTGACGGAGAGGTAGATCACTGGTTGCAGGCCTTGAGCGTTGCCTTCACTACCGTGAGAGGCTGCCGGGCAATTGTGTTTTGCTGAGATCTTAGCTATTGGATATCCCAGTGATGTTAACATTTTTAGGTTTCTGTCTTGAACGATATCTTTAGTAGGGCCAAGGTAAAGGGAATTATCGAATCTGGATTTATCTGTAAAGTCAAGGGAGGTGTTGAATCTTGTTTTAAGTTTGTTCCAGTCTTCAATTGTTGAATCTCCGTCGCTCAGTCTGATCAGCAAGTCACGGAACTCTTGCTGTTCAAGACTTTCGCCCGATTGCCTCTGAACAATTGAAAGGATATGGCAATGCTGGAAAGATTGATAAGCTAATAAGCCGTCATTTGCTAATCCAAAATTGGTGAACTTGTCGCTATAGATAGCACGGTCGCAGACAGGAGGAAGTTGTTTGATGTCTCCAAACATGTAAACAAACAGGTTTCCGAAAGAGCAGGGAGCTTCTCTTTGCTTTGCTTGGCGACACCTTTTGTCAATCATTGCTAATAGATTGCATCCTATCATGCTGTACTCATCTATGAATAAAAATGTTGTTTTTTCAAATGCAAGTTGAAAGGTACGTTCTGCTTTTCCAGAAAGGTCATGAAATTTAGATGTATTTGTTCCTAGATGAAAAGTCGAATGAATAGTTCTTCCGTTTATGTTGAACGCTGCAACTCCTGTCGGTTCTACCAGCTTGTAGCACTCGGCACCGAATGTCTCCCTCAGAATCCGTGTCATCTCCTTGATGATCGTGCTCTTGCCCGTGCCGGCTGTTCCTTGGACGACTACACGACGCGGGACCCGGTTGTAGATGTGTGTGGTGGTGTCGAGGAGATAGTCGATTTGATCTTGCAGTAGATCTAGTAGTCGCTGTTGTTCGGGTGAGAATGTCAAGATTGTTTCAGAGTCTTCAGAAGCTGGAAGATCAACTTGTTGAATATGATTTAAAAAACTGCCCACAGATTCGATGTTAGCATACTTTTCGTACGATTCTGCCCACTTGAAAGTCAAATCATACTCCCTCGTTCCAATCTCACTCTGCACAGGGTTAGCATGGGGACCCATTCCAGCCACACGCATCCACTCGGTTTGCTCTCTGCCACCCTCCTCGTCTTCCCATTCCACATCACTGTCAATCTCAACATCGGTGGCTCGTGCAGGACGTTCTGGTCGTACGACAATTCTCAAACTAGTGAAGATGTTGTACCATGTGTCGTTGGTTGGGTTCAGGTCGTCAATGTTAGTCCAGGCAGTTCTTAATATTACTTGCTGTTTGTAATATGCTTCATTGACATCATCGTTCTCTCCGAGGTGTAGTCGTGGGAAAACTCGGACGACTGCGGGAGTTCGTTGACAAATCCATCTGTTTTTCCAATAATGTGTAGAAGCGGCATCGAGTTAAGTTAAGTCAGCCATGTTTTCAGGTCGTTGAGGATATCTTGCCAGGAAACTTCGGTCACAGTCTGGTTCCGCTGCGTCTTGTTCGGTTGGAGGGAGGAGTGGAACCCAACTCTCGCCACCAACGTGCAGAGACACAAACGAGCGGCTGCAATGATACAGAGGATAGCTCATGAGCAGGTGGCAGCATTCTTGCGCTGAGATGTTTCTCTCGGACAGTGACTGAATTATAAGTTTTTGAATGGCAAGTTTTGCTGGATCGTGTTCTTGAACTTGTTCCTTTACGACTTTTGATAGAAGATCTTTAAACGATTCGGATTGTGGTTCGGATTTTGAAGCATACTTGGCAATGTAGTTAGTAACGGCATCTGTGGATACAACTGCTTGGACATCAATGTTTGCCCTCCATGTCTGAATAATGAACTTGTTGTATCTGTTTAAGAGAGGGTAATTTCGTTCGGTCTCTAGGACTCATTGGTAATGTTCATTCCGTGTAATGTTAGTTTGATCACAAAGTGCGAAAGGAAAGTGAAATCGACATTTTAAGACATTTGAAACTTTATCTGGTCGCAGACAGTAGCCCTTTGTGCAGCATGTGTGTCGCTGCACCTTATTCAACAGCTCGATGAGATCTTCATCCAGATCAATGATGTCTTCGTAGCGCTTCTGGCAGGGATGTACGAGAGCAGGTAGATCGTTAATTCCTGGGTTTACAGTTGACCCAATTCTACGGAAGTATTCAGCGACATTTTGAATTTCTTCGTCTGTCTCTACATTATCGATATCGAGAGCGTCCTGCAGCCAGAGGAGCCCATGCAGGTGGCTGCTTCCTCTGTGCTGCCACTCGAAGCGATACCAGAAATCTTTCACTTTAAATTTTGTTTCAAGAATATCCTTTACGTAAAATTTGGCTCTCTCTTGAAAGTACCATGAGACGACTAATGGATTTTCACAAAGAAGTTTTCGTCGAAGAGCAGATGCGGCAGCTGGAGTCATGTCTTCAAACCGAACTTCTGGTGCAAGAAGGTCATAAAGTTCGGGCCAGTGAAGATCTGCAGCACTCAGGGTGAAAAACAGTGTTGGTGGTCCGAGAAATTCAACCATGTCTTTGAGTTCACCGCTACGCTTAAACCAGTAAGATTTAGTAATTCTTAAAGACGATGAGAAAAACATCACGCGATTGGCCAGTTGGGGATCAGCCTCTAGTATTCCTTGAAGTTGACCGGCCGTTGTTCCATTTAGATGTTCTTTTCTTACAAACACACTTCCCTGGCTAATGGCGTTTCACCTCAAGATAGAGTTTAAGGCGAAGAATCGAAATCGGGTGTTGGAAAATCTGCCGTCCTGAAATTTCATCAGGTACTGAAAATATTGTGTTGGCTTTATTTCATGTGGTCTAGATGAATCGCGCAAGTCACACTTCCCATATGGAAATAGAGTAGGAAATGCTTGAACAATATATCCTTCGGTAGTGAATTCATTGATTGGATTTGATGACATTTCCGGCCAGGGTATTGGGTTTTCTTGAAGAGCTTGAGCTATGCGTTCAGCTTGGTTGACGGGCAAGAGCTGTGGAACATTGTTGAATTCCAAAATGTTGCTTGGATCTTCTTCAACTGTGTCGTTGATCTCCATGAACTCCATGCTTGCATACACATTTCCAGATACAGGCAGACTGTTTAAAACTTCGTGGTTAATTGTAATGTCGTTATAAAAATGGTTGTTGGACTTCAGCCACAGTAGCGCTCTTCTCAGGTGGTTGCTACACACGTTGAAATCTGCAATGTTGTCGTTGGTGGCTGATGTGCGTCGTACGACGATGACAGATGATAAACTTGAAATCGAATGAGGCAAATTTGAAGCAAAGGAATTTACGTTTTGGGGAAAATTAATAACGTTTCCACTGTAAGCATATTGTTGTCCCTTCACTCTGTAAACAGACACGACCGGTGGATCCGAGCGATCAACATCGTCTATCATGGACAAACCTGTCAGTTCAGCGGGAACAGAGCCAGGATTCATGTTGTTTGAGTCGGAGAATAGAACCGGGGATTTCTTGCATGTAGTGCACTGTCCAAAATATAGTTTTAAGTCAGGGAATTTAATATTGCAAGTGACACATGTCTTCCAATAAATATCTTTAAGAAATGATGTGAATTTATTTGAAAGTTGGCCTCTGCTTCCTCAGGAGTCTCGTTGATGATGGATTGGGTTACACGTTGAAGGCTGTGAGCTCGTCTTTCCTCCGATTCCTCAGCAGTCTCCTCAGCAATGGACCTCCTCACACGTTGAAGGCTCAGAGCTCGTCTTTCCTCAGATTCCTCAGCAGTCTTCTCAGCAATGGACCTCCTCACACGTTGAAGGCTGAGAGCTCGTCTTTCCTCAGATTCCTCAGCAGTCTCCTCAGCAATGGACCTCCTCACACGTTGAAGGCTCAGAGCTCGTCTTTCCTCAGATTCCTCAGCAGTCTTCTCAGCAATGGACCTCCTCACACGTTGAAGGCTGAGAGCTCGTCTTTCCTCAGATTCCTCAGCAGTCTCCTCAGCAATGGACCTCCTCACACGTTGAAGGCTGAGAGCTCGTCTTTCCTCAGATTCCTCAGCAGTCTCCTCAGCTCTTGATCTTCTCACACGTTCACGAATGACAGCTATTCTATCCTCAGATTCCTCAGGAGTCTCCTCAGCTCTGGATCTTTTCACAAGGTCAAGACTGAGAGATCTCCTGACCTGAGATTGCTCAGAAGTTTCGTTTTGCAGACTGCATCTATGTCGATTTTTGTCCGCAGACTTTAAGATGGCATATGATTTTTTTGTCAATTTAGGCATTATTTATGATTAGAAATACAACAAAAACACAAACACACTAATAGACAGACATACAGAGATCACAAAATGTTTTAAATCAATTCAATTAACGATAGTAAACTTTTATATGTGATTGCTGCACAAAAAGCAAAATGCTTTAAATTTTTAAAGTGTTGTCTCTCAGCAGAGCCTCCTTAATACACGGACTATTTGAATCAAGGTCGATTGAACGCAAAAAGCATAATGCTTTTCTCTCAGAGCCTCCACGAAACACACACTATTTCAGTCAAGGTCAAATATAAATAAATATGATTGTAAATATGACGCAATTAATTGTCTTAATATGCTAATAAGTACAAACATGATTGAACCAATCGGAGGACAGCGCTCAAAAACAATCCCAAACTAAGTTAGAATGATATAAGAATGTGTGCAAAATGTCAGCTCGATTGGAAAAAAAATGTGACCTGTAGCGTCTGGAAAAACACAAATACACATAAACAAAAAAAAACAGAGAAAGTGACCAAAAGAGCCGAATGGTGACGCTCGCTCAATTATAATTATATGAATGACAAAAGTGTAAATTTCACATTTTCAAGGAATTGGCTTACATCAATTGTAAGGCCAACATTGGAGTATGCCAGTCTTGCCTGGGTTCCATACCAGCAGGGGCTGAAAGATAATATGTTAGAAAGTGTACAAAGAAAGGTGGCTAGAAAGGTCTTATCCAAGAATGAGCGAAGGCACAACCCCACAGAGATGATCCAGGATTTGGGGTGGATTCTTGGATGAGAGAAGGGTGGTTGCAAAGCTAGTAGCCATGTATAAGATTACAACAGGGAATGAGATGCAAGACCTGATTGAATACTTCGGAAGGAATGATCATTGTTTTAAGTTAGCCGTTTGAGGATGCAACAACAATGTAGGAATGTTTTCTTTTCTGGGAACAACTGTTCCAGAATGGAATAGTTTTTTCAATGTTAACTTATGGCCACACTCGGTCGAGTCATTTAAAATAAGACTGAGGGCTCTGATCACTGACAATGGAAAGCTCTGATAGACTGATTTGAGCTGACGTCACGATCTCGGCGTGGGTCAGGCCCATCAATGTTAATAAATAAATTGGAAATATATCTCCTTAAATGAGCATTCTGAGCTGGTTTATGCATAAGGATCAGTATTGCCTATTCACACATATAATTTGTTTAAATATCTTTCTTGCACAACTTGATATAAACTAAGAAAACAATCACCCTAAATGCATGTTGTTGCTGCATCTCACTGGCCTGATGGCCCTACGCCGAGATTTCAAGAGGGAGGAGCCTATTCCTATTGTATTCAGAGGGGGTGAAATCACTCTATAGCATTGTTTTGGTCAAGTGGTTTGGTGTTTTTACTTTCTAGTTTTATAATTCTCTTGTATTCTTAGTTTTTTTTAGTTGTTTAATTCTGTTTTATTCTTAGTTTTGTTAAACTAAGTATGTGCTGAAAACAATAAAGACATACATTATGCTGTCCGGAATAAGGTTATTCCGGCATCCAGACAATGTTGCCCAATTCCGGAGTGCGCATGACAGCGCATGACAGCATCCGCCTTGTACATCCATGTTGACAGCGATCAGAAGATCTCCGAGCTCCTGGGACAAGATCCAGCTCGAGCAAGCTACGAGATCCCCTGCTCAGACTGCATCATCGACTAGGTCCAATCAATACAAGCGCATGACAGCATCCGCCTTGTACATCCATGTTGACAGCGATCAGAAGATCTCCGAGCTCCTGGGACAAGATCCAGCTCGAGCAGAGAAGCTACGAGATCCCCTGCTCAGACTGCATCATCGACTAGGTCCAATCAATACAAGCGCATGACAGCATCCGCCTTGTACATCCATGTTGACAGCGATCAGAAGATCTCCGAGCTCCTGGGACAAGATCCAGCTCGAGCAGAGAAGCTACGAGATCCCCTGCTCAGACTGCATCATCGACTAGGTCCAATCAATACAAGCGCATGACAGCATCCGCCTTGTACATCCATATTGACAGCGATCAGAAGATCTCCGAGCTCCTGGGACAAGATCCAGCTCGAGCAGAGAAGCTACGAGATCCCCTGCTCAGACTGCATCATTGACTAGGTCCAATCAATACAAGCGCATGACAGCATCCGCCTTGTACATCCATATTGACAGCGATCAGAAGATCTCCGAGCTCCTGGGACAAGATCCAGCTCGAGCAGAGAAGCTACGAGATCCCCTGCTCAGACTGCATCATCGACTAGGTCCAATCAATACAAGCGCATGACAGCATCCGCCTTGTACATCCATATTGACAGCGATCAGAAGATCTCCGAGCTCCTGGGACAAGATCCAGCTCGAGCAGAGAAGCTACGAGATCCCCTGCTCAGACTGCATCATTGACTAGGTCCAATCAATACAAGCGCATGACAGCATCCGCCTTGTACATCCATGTTGACAGCGATCAGAAGATCTCCGAGCTCCTGGGACAAGATCCAGCTCGAGCAGAGAAGCTACGAGATCCCCTGCTCAGACTGCATCATTGACTAGGTCCAATCAATACAAGCGCATGACAGCATCCGCCTTGTACATCCATATTGACAGCGATCAGAAGATCTCCGAGCTCCTGGGACAAGATCCAGCTCGAGCAGAGAAGCTACGAGATCCCCTGCTCAGACTGCATCATTGACTAGGTCCAATCAATACAAGCGCATGACAGCATCCGCCTTGTACATGCCTGGGCAACATCCATCGCAAATCCCAGCTCTGTAATTGGTGCTCTGGACCAATAGGCAATCCTTAAAATGAACATAAATACGACCATCCAGCTGTGTAATCAGCAAAGGCCAAAGACGTTATTGCCATCGGAGATACTGAGAAGCTTCACACAGCTTGACTTGTCATTTTTGTTGTAGGTAGGCATTGGTTTTCTTTCCACTTGTACTTTCTTATTTGAAAGATTGGTTAATCTTAACGTCAGCTGTTGGCTATTCTATTGGCTTTTCTTAGCTAAATAATAAATAAATACAAAAATACAATTGCTAACAACATCAAAAATTAAAGTGTTGTGGATCTCCTTCTTGTTTCATATGTAAATGTGATGATGTTCATATCGATGGCTAAGAATCAGGACCACATATCTCCATTTTAGACAGAAATTAGTTTGATATCTAAATAATTTAAAAACAAATACTACATCTGTTGGTAAATAGGTTTTATCTCACATTCAAAAAAATAGAAGCCGGCTAAATCCACATGTTGGTCTATGGGAAACCGGTATACAAACAAACTATTGAATGTAGCTGTACTACTAGGTCATAAAATACAAATTTTACCGTCGCAAGATGTAGTATGAAATTTACATTATGTGTACAACATCGTGACATTTTAGGGCTGCTAATTCAACTCATTTTTTATTAGGATGTATATTCAATTATTTTGATTCCTTTTTAATTTGGTGCCAACTCGAAAAAGATTTAACCCATTTCGACTTGATTCGCACCCTGAACTCGAAGTTTCGAGTACTCACACACCCCATTTGTGAATGATGGTGAAGGGATCACTTGATTGTTTCTATCACGTTAATGTGTTTTAATGTCTGCAGGGAGTTCGGTACTCATGTTGTCCCTGTTGACCCTCTTCTGAAGAAGATTGGATTGATGTTTGAGGAACGGGAAAAGACTGTTCGAGATGGTGCAAAAGCTTTGATCCTTGAGATTTTCCGTTGGATGGGATTATCCATTAAGCGCAAGTTGTCCAGCGTTAAAGCGTGCCATGTAAGTTCACTTTCCATCTTTGTGTGTGATTTGGAATCAAGTGTTACTAAATTAACCAACAGCAGACTATGGATTGGATTTATAAAACAAGTATTTTGTGAACCCATTCGATTTATAAAACAAGTATTTTGTGAACCCATTCGTGAGCTCAACCTAAGAACGGCTTGATATAATAAATGGGGAAGGGTCCCTCATTTGAGAGGGAATGATAGGATGGTTCCTGCTAAAGGGCCCAAGGAGCAATGTGCTCTTTACCTATTCTTAATTCATTTATTCTATATTCATTAGCCTCGCTGCCGAACAGTGCGACGTTAAGCTCCAGAAAAAAAATTAATATCTCCATATCATTACATTTAGGATGATATGGAGATATTGATGGATAATAACGTCGAGATTAGCAGAGTTGCAGAACAGTGCGATGTTAAACATGACTATTCTCATACTTCATATCCACACAAAATTTTGTTGTTATTTCGTTCGACTTTAGAGCGTAACTATTTTGATTTGTGAAGTCCGTGTTTTATTCTTTGATCTTTACCTGCTTGTCCAGGCATTCTGCACCTTTTATGTTAAGAAAATGGATTTATCCATTTTCTTATCTGATCCAAAGATTCTAGTTACACTTAACTAGAAATACATAGGTAATAATATATGAAGTAGTTGCTTTGCAATTGGCCAGGTTAATTTCTAGCAAAGGCATTAGTAGGTACTGTTGTATTATGATTTCTTAAATAGGAAGAGAAGCCATCAGTTTGGAAACACTTTCGGAATCTGAATGCTGTAATTTTGTTTTTGGAACATGTGAGGAAAAATGATCCCATTATCTTTTCCAATCCTTTGTAAATAAACTTGTAGAACAATGAATTTGTACGTTATGCATTTCTTATTGCAGATGGCGGAGTTGGAGCTTGAATTCACAAAGATGATGAACGGCGGTCAGCCTCAGGCCACGAGACTGATTCAATCAGTGATGAGACTTCCCAAGTCGAAGAGACCACTGGTGAAGACGTTCATCGACCATGAAGGTGCGTTTACCCCTTGCATGTCTCTTGGGGCCTTTTGAGGGGCCAGTTCTTCAACGTAGTGGTATAAGAGTCTCACAGTGATACTCACTTAATAATCACTTAATAATAAATGATCATTGAAACTATTAAAATCAGTAATCATTGATCACTCCTGCATTAGATTGCTATACACTGATGTTTTCTGTTTTAAATTCAGTTGTTGAAGAAGAACCGATGGACTTGGACGAAGAGAAGGACATCTTGACCGGAATGACCAAGAAGTTCCTTGAGGATCTCGAGGCACCGATCTGGCAGGAGAGGAAAGAGGCCCTCGACACATTGATCAAGCTGGTGTCAGTCAGGAATCTCAAAGTCGGAGACTACACGGAAGTTATGAAAGTTCTGAAAAGGGTAATCTTAATATAACTTAACTAAGTTTATATTTTTTTTTCTTCTAGGTCATCACTTGGTTTTGTTTTAATTACCCACCCCAAGACTATTTTTAATATTTCATAATATAATTATTATTTAAGTAAGACCCATTGAGATGGTACCAGTGGATGATTTATTATTATCAATATTATTTTGAGGGATATTCAATGATTCTTTTATTCAAAATCGCGAATGAATTTGAGTTTTTGTGAATATAATTGATTATTTAATTGAATTAAAAAACTTTTAAAGTACTATGTTATGCGTTTCTCTTGTCAGGTGCAAAAAAAGGGAAATTGAAGCAATCAGATTTACCAATATGCTTATTGGGTTTCTTCCCTTTTCTAATTTCTACACTGAAATAGGTATCTACTGGAATATTATCCCCTTTAAAACAAGTTAAGAACATTTTTTTTAGAAAAAGCTGCCGATTTCAAAAATCTCAATCTCCTGGTGTGTTTCCACCGCTAAAAGAAAGTTATCATTTTCATGTTAAAACATTAGGATGATAATTAAAAATCGATGATATGATTAATAGTAATCGATGTCTGTACTCTCAATAGAATCAAGGAATCTACTTGAGGTAGATGCATACCTCAAGATGCTCATACCGTGCATCTACGTGAGGATGCATTATAGTGATGGGAGGAGGGCAGACCGGAAAATCTTAATTCAGTATTGGCTTGGAAATGAAAATTATATCATCTGAATGATAATTAAATTTTTTTCTTTCAGATTGTACAAGACGATTCAAATGTTATGATGGTTGTTCTTGCTTGTACCTGCATTGCTGGATTGGCAAACGCCTTGAGGAAAAACTTTCGCCAATATGCTCTCTCATGCTTGCCGGTCGTAATCGAGCGATTCAAGGAGAAAAAACCATTTGTTAATAACGCATTGCGAGAAGCAGTTGATGCCTTGTTCAAATGTGTAAGTATCTCTTTTTGTACCAGGAACTTCATGTTTTAGGCATGCTATCCCTATGTTCCCATCAAACGGGGATCTAAAGGAGAGACTAGCGATATAATCACAGTCATCTAAATATATCCACAAATTTGCAAAGAAATACAAATTTCTAGAAGACCGTTTTACCATGGCAAACACAATGTCAATTTTTTATGAAAAACTGCACTTTTCATAAGGAAAAACTCGAAATATGGCAGTCAAACCCTCATAGAGAAGTAAATCATTCTCATTCATGAATGTGTACATTTAAAACTGTTAGAAAAAATATTGCAAAGTTCACGATATCGTAGTTCCTACCTCGTAGTTTTTCATAGAAATCTATAGGGAGGAATGCAGCATAATACTGTTCTGAAAATATCAGTTAAAACAATGCTAAAGACATTGTCTTTTTCTGTATGGTCGCAATGTTAAGCTGAAAGAAAAACTGTAACTTTGAAGTTATATCTCGAAAATCAGTTCAGCTTCCTACTTTTTCTTGGCTTATGGCGCAGAATGAAATTTCTATATAAATGTAGAATTTCAACTATTTCTTTGAAAGGGGAAATATGATGGTCCATTCTTTATAATACAAAAGAAGAATTGATGAACTTATCTTGCGTGATTTGCTTTCAGGTTACGATCGATTCAATCCACGACGAGGTGACGTCTACAATCGACAACAGCAGGAACCCCCACACGAGGAAAGAGACGATGGCATTCCTGATGCGATGTTTCTCCAAGTGTACGCCTCCGCAGCTGCACAAGAAACTGTGCCAAGGATATGTCAAGTCACTCGCCAAGCTGCTTACCGAGCCAGGTCAGTTAGAAAACGCTCTGTATAATGCTTTGATATATGCCTTTGCAAGTTTCTGCTCTACTGACCTTGGAAAGTGCCAAAACGTAGTTCGTCAAAGAAGCAGGGATAAAATATCTGTAATTTCCTTCAAGAAATTTTACAAATATTTCCAAAAACGCAAAAAGAATGTCTGTAAGATGTCAATAGCTTTTGAAGTACAGATTAGTCTGAAAATGTACAGAATAACCTAAAATATTGGTTGGAATGATCATGCAAAATTTGTAGTGATGTGAGTCGGTAAATTTACGGTCAGGTAAATTTACCGTAAATTTACCAAAAAAAAATTACCATGGTAAAATTTTATCATGGTAAAATTTTTAAAATTATCATCATTATATTATATGGAATCAGCCAAGTGCATAGGTCAAGAAAACAGAGAAATTTACACCCTAAATGGAAGTGAATATCAATAAAATGTTGCATTATACAATGTACCTATTGGCTATTGCACACATTCTCCGATGTGAAACCAAGGAAATAGTAGGGAAATACTTTCAGGGAATATGCATGGATGTTGTCAATGTAATACATAAGTACAGCAATACACACTAGCAGTGGCAGCTCGTGACCTAAAATTGTGGGGGGGCACAACCAACAATCAATAATATAAAGTTGCTTACAAGACACTCTTACTTTTATTTGTAAATGAAGTCCATTCGTCGGTCTTTCATGGCCACGAATTTGTCTATGGTTAACGAGTAGAATGAATCCATATTTGCGACAATTTCTTTGTTAATGGAGATTCGGTATGAAATTTTCTGTGAATAATTCGTCCTTTTACTGTACAAGCTTGGCTTATTGTAATATTTGGTTGATTTGGTCCCAATATTTTACATTGTTCACGAACAAGGTTTTACTTTGGCAATGACTTCTCTAAGAATAAAATTAATGAATCCGTGTTATTCATATCATATTATTACACTTTGACTACAATGTTTAAAATCAATACAAAACTTCACTTCACAATAAAATATACACAGGTACTATGAAAGCTCAATACAAACGAACTTCACTCACCACGGGCTCTGGGCTACTGAATGTGACTGTTTTTATTTCATTTCAGTCTAGTGTAGGCGATATATTGTCTTGAAAAGCATTTAAAACCAATCGTAAAACTCGTAGTGTTATGATGCAAGTGTTCATCATGTCAGCCGTCATCGGCCGGAGGCTATTACTCGAGCTAAAATCATGGGGCGGACTAGTAGCTGATCTACGTACGTTAAGGCAGTGCCCGAGCGTTTCAGTCAAGTCGCGTGGAAAAGACTATATAATCCCGGTATCTATAACTACTAGCATCTAGACTATCCACGGGCACCAGTAAAGCTGCCCTCGATGCAAATATAGGGCCGTCAGAAATCAACTCGCATAAGAAAATAGGTGGATATGTCCCCGCTATAAATACTAAATAAATCATAGGCAAATAATCACATATATTTATATGATTTATTAAGTATTACTATTATGCGATAGAAATGTTTAAATGCTTCAAATATGAGGGTGATTTTTTGAGGGTGATATTCTTGGAGGGGCAGTTCCCCATGTGCCCCTATTGACCGGCCGCCACTGCACACTAGGTATAGCAAGATGGCTATATTTAAAATTAAAATGAAAATTTATGGTTTAAAAAATCCTTGGTAGAGTAAAACCCCAGGAGAATCTTCTTAAGTCCTATTTTAAAAACTTCATGGTCAGTAGTACATCTCAGAGGTTCAGGTAGGTTGTTGAACAATTTCCTGCCGGCATGCTTTACCCCTAGCGATGACATTTTGAGTTTGCAGTATTGGTGCTTTATAAATGTATGCCTGCGAGTTACGTGCGTTTCTGCAATGCCGGTCTGAAATTCTTCAGGATGGTCTCTCACAAACATACATATGGCAAATATGTAGAGGCACGGAACCGGAAGTATTCTAAGATCCCGGAAATGCTGCCTGCATGACTCTCTAGGCCCTCGCATCAACATATGTCTAATGATCCTCTTTTGGGCAACAAAAACCTGCTGGATGGCTGTGGATGCCCCCCAGAATATGATTCCACATGATAATGTGCTCTGTATCAGCGCAAAATATATAGTGCGCAATACAGCTAAGGAGCATTGCCTAGCTAACGTCCTAATTAGGAATCCATTTCTTGCTAGACGTGCTACTAGGTCGGTGATGTGGGGCCCCCAATTTAGTTGATTGTCTACAGTTAAACCGAGAAACTTCGTTGTGGACGAAGTCACTGCATCGGAGTTGGTTAAGTGACGCGTACCGCGGGGAGCGAAGACCATGAACTGGGTCTTCTCCGGGTTCAAGGAGAGACCATTTATACAGAACCATTCAGACAGTTGGTCGGTGACGGTCTTCAAATCTTCCTCGAGCTGCAGCAGAGAAGACGATTCGACGACGGCCGTTGTGTCATCAGCAAACTGGACAATATTGTTTCGTGGATTACTTAGGCTGGTACCTGGAGCCAAATCATTGACTAGGAGGGAGAATATCAGAGGTCCTAAGATGGAGCCTTGGGGAACCCCACACTGTAGTGTTTCCCAACGGGATTTCCCATTGCTGGATGTCTCCACTTTTTGAAGTCGTCCGGTTAGATACGAAGAAAACCAATTGCCTACGACTCCAGTGACCCCGTAGCAGCGTAGTTTACTCAGTATCAGGTCGTGTTTTAGCGAGTCAAATGCTTTGGAGAGATCACAGAACACTGCTCCAGCTTGGTTCTTAGATTCTAGGATGTTCATTATTTTATTTATGAGAGCAAAGGCCGCTGTTGACGTGGAGAACCCCGAGCGAAATCCATGCTGGTGTTCAGATAGCATGAGCGTTGATTCCAGATGTTCCAGGAGGCCTCTCTGCATCAGCTTCTCGAAGATCTTCGAGAAGGACGGCAGCAGCGCTATAGGTCTGTAGTTTGCGCACAATGCTATGTCTCCCTTCTTGTAGATTGGCTTGATTATTGCATATTTCATTTTCGCAGGAAACACACCATTTTCAATGGAGCTGTTAAAAACATGGGCTAGGGGAATAGCAATTCCGGCGGCATATTTCTTAATGAGACTCATCGGAACCTCATCCCAGCCGCCGACGACTTCGGTTGGAGTAGCCTGAGGGTCTTCACTATATCAGTTTCAGTGATTGTAAGTGGGTTAAACGCGGTCGCATCATGGGGCCAGACAGTTTTTAGCTGACGTATGCAATCCTCCACGGCGTTATAAGTTGTTGATCCTGACACCGTTCCGGCTGTCACGAAGTGTTGGTTTAGCAGCATTGCGACTTCGTCCAGTTGGTTCACTTCTTGATTATCAACTAGCAGGGTAATAGGTCTGACTTCTTGTTCCCTGTTCCAGTAAGTTTCCTGGCAATTTTCCAAAGGGCGACGCTTTTGTTTTTAGAGTCGTGGATTATTTTTGAATTACACTTTTTCTTCTCTGCTGCGACTTCAGCTTTAATTCCTTTAGTGAGAAGTCGCAGCTCTGCTTTCTTGTGAGGCGAAGTAGCGCGTTTAAGAGCTAAGGCTAACTCCCTCTTCTTGATGCAGGCCGATCTGATGGATGGAGTCATCCACCCCTTCGATGCAGGCCGATTTCTATTTGACGAGGGTCTTCTAGGAAAGTGTTTATCAAATAGTAATAAGAATGCTCGCAAAAATGACGCGTACTTCTTGTCCGCGGTGTCGGAGCCGTAAACAGAGGAGTGAGTTCCAGGACGAATTCCCTCGTTGCTGTGTCATGGAATCTCCTCTTGAATGCAGCTGGAGATGTCGATTTCCCAGTGCTTACTTGTAGGGGATCGGTACCTGATAGCACCATAAACATGCTGATCTGCGACTGGATTTAGTAAATTTTTACACTTTTGACATTATCATATGCAACCTTGTGATTTTCTCAATATTTTTGGTATTTCAGACTGGAAAATAAGTACTTTCTGATTGTATGGTTACAAACCTAACGAAATCATGTGTCCTGGAATACATTTAAGAAGACGGACAATAATTACAAGCTTATTTATACAAACACAAGGAGGATAAGGGGGTTCGGGGGCATTCAATTTTGATGCTAACTTCACCAGATTTTGTTGGGGGAAAAACCCGATATTTCTATAAAGAATTTTAATTTTGTCTGAAAGTATGAACTTATTTTCGTGATATTTAGCGCCCCCCTAGACCTTCATTAAATAAATTATATATTTTGAAAGTACCCATTAAGCATTTGTTTTCATGATATTGCCTTATATTTTGAACGTGAAATTTTATAAATTTTGTAAATGACAAGACTAAGGGGTCGTAAGCGCCCCCCTGGACCTTTATTAAAGAAATTTTAACTTTTATAAGCACTTGTTTTCGTGATATTTTCTTATATTTTGACCGTGATATATATGATAAATTTAGTACATATGCATTGTCCAGGGGGGCGCAAGCGCCCCCTTGACATGGCGCCCCGGGCAGTCGCCCGCCTCGCCCGCCCTTCGCGCCGGCCCTGGATAGCAATATTGTAACTAACTGTCTTGACCAAATTCCAACTATTACTTGTTTTACTGTATCACTCATATCGAGTTCAAGGTCATGGCAAAGTTTCAGTTTTTCTAAAACATATTTAATAGTGTTTTCGTCCTTCTTTTGGACACGACTCTGCATACGGTTCCATTTCTCGGTCATCCCGTAAAAGAGTTTCTAAATTGTTTCTCAAATTCAGCGAAAGTTTTAATTTCTGCTCTACGAATTGAATACCATGCTTTAGCGGCTCCCGTTAAATTTGAACGTGATGTTTCCAATGTAAAAGCATCTTGCCAGCAATGTAGTATTGCCATGCTTTTAATCGTACTAATCCATTCTTTAGCAATCGAGTCATCAGCTTCCCCATTAAATTTCTCTATAGATTTAGTTAAATCGGGTATCACCTGGTAGGACGTCACGACGTTGCGATCAATTGGCCGCGAATCATCCGGACGCTCAGGCGAACTTCTTACCTCCGTAATTAAACGAAACATCTCCATCATCTGTTTATCTTTCAATGATTCTCTGTCTGCAGCTCGCTTGCGTTCCTCTTCTAGTTCTTTCTTCGTTTCTTCTCGTTCTCTCTTCGATTCTTCTCGTGCTTCATCTCGTTCTCTCTTCGATTCTTCTAGCATGTGGCGAAACATCATTGCCATTGCTACGGATTGAGAATCAGTTCCGGGTGGTGGTGGATCCATGGGTGAAATGTTAAAGAGTAAAATAGATATTTACTTTTCAAGTTCTGTCGATTTTCTTTTCAAATCCCACTTCTGATATGTAAAATGAAACTAAACAAATCTTTTCTTGCAAATGTAATGTCATCAAATAATATATTTTGCATTCACAAAACCACATGTCAAATACATCGTCAAAACACAATTCAAAAAATCAACTCACTGCTTACTAAAGTCCAATCAAAACAAAACATCATGAGTCAAAGACTCATGATATAATATGCAATTATCTTACAGTTGATAGGTTAGACTCAGACATTGCCTACAAAAGCACACTAATAAATGAAAGAGGCTTAAGAGTTCCTAGTGACTCTCGCTTAATTACAAGTACCAGTCAAATCAAATAATAATAAACGGTTTGTTCGATATTTGAGGTCAAAGTTGGAACACTGTTGTAATCACATTAGAATAGCTATAAGTAGGGTTGGGCGAACCGGTTCGTTTTCGAACCGAACCGAACCGGCTAGCTAGGTTCGAAAAACGAACCTCTAAGGTTCGTTTTCGAACCTTTTTCGAACCTCCCGCCTTTTTTTCCCGCCTTTTTTCATTCAAACAATGCGACCAATATCTTGTCTCTTATTTGTCTAATGTTGGCCTCTTGTCTTTAGTGGTGCAGTAAAATGGTAAAACCTGGGTAAATCCAACCCCTGTAAGCCGAAATCCATCATAAATGAAAGTAAACTCAAATCCAGCCACACTATAGGGTGTTCCATGTTAAAATAAATCTTGAACCGAATTTTTAATAAGACGTAATTCGAAGTGCTATTTGGTCCCAAGTAGAAAAGTAGCATTGATTTCAATTTCCCAGCAAACACAGGAGCTCCCTGGGAGGTCCTAATATAAGGATGATGCTCCTTAAATAGGGATATCCTTACAAGGATGTACTGGGGACCTCCCTGGTACCAGTGGCGGCTATTACAGTGTGCAAGGTGTGACAATTGCACACCTGATCATCCAAGAAAATTATTTAAAAGTGCTCCCTAATACAGGAAGTAGGAAGTTAAATATTTTGTCTAATCATTTTGCTCTCCAAAAGACGTAAAAATGCATCAATTTCAAACTAAAGATACAAAAAATCCGGGGTTATGCGCCCCGGCCCCGCATCTGCTGGGGGCTCTCCTCTTAGAGTACTTTCTTCTTCGTCCTTCTATGTAATTGAACACCTGTTGTAAAGCCAAATAGCCGCCACTGCCTGGTACATCCTAGTAAGGAGGACTCTTCCAAATTCAAGATGGCTTATTCTAAAAATGGCAACTGCCTAATTTAGGGAGGAATATCCTAAAAAAAGGCAGAATTCTTCCTAAAAAAGGCAGAATACCTCCTAAAAAAGGCAGACCTTCCTTTTTTTAGGATATATTACACTAAAAATGGCCGCTATTGAAATATTTATATAGGTTTCGTTAGCTGTCAACAGAGTACTCTGCCCTTCAACTTCAATATAGATTTATGATTTACTCAGATATCTTTATTGTTTGTTTTAATTTAGGTAAGTTTTATTATTACCAAAATCTGGCAAAAATTATAATAATTTGTAACAAAATGAGACACGTTGCTTTACATGATAGGACAAATGTGTATTTCCTCTTTAGTAGTTGTCCCCTGCAAGTTGTCCCCTGCACTCCGATCCATATTATTTGTAGGTATGATGCATTCAAACTATGAATGAATAAATTCCTTCAAAGAAATGAATGATAGCAGCTGATCTGACGCTGTCATGTTGGTGTTTGTTGTCGGTGTCCCGCAAGTGATGCAAAAATGCTTCACTTTTTTGGTGGAGTAAGCCTACCCCTGTCCTGTCAGTGTTAGTGTATATCTATCGATCTATATATTATATCGCTCTGTCGTGTATTACATATATTAAATAAGGCATTTTGAAAAGGCACTCATCGTAATTTCGTGGAAAATGATCTACCTAATCTAGGAAATTATGTCCTAATTTAGGAGATGGATATCCTAAAAAAAGGCAGAATTCTTCCTAAAAAAGGCAGAATACCTCCTAAAAAAAGGCAGACCTTCCTTTTTTTAGGATGGTCCTCCCTCCCCAGGATGTACCTGGGAGCCATTTAGGATCCCCATTAGGAAGCTGTGGGGAGGCTTTTAGGATCATTTTAGGAAGGACTGGGGATATCCTACATCCTTAATTAGGAGGGACTGGGGAGGTCCCAGGTACAACCTTGTGTTTGCTGGGTTAGAAGTCGAAGTAATTTCCTTGTTGAGTAAAATTTTCGAAGTATAAAAATGAAATAATGATTGTTGCGATATAAACTGTGCTGTACTTTTGGAACAGAGTGTACTTTTGGGTCCTACAGCTGCTGGCCAGCAGGTACCTGACCCTTGCTGAAGGGAGGATTCTTTTGTTTGTCTCTGTTGAAAGGTCTGTGAACTCACAGCTTTCTCGCAGTAATCAGATGACAAATAACTTCACTTGACAACATATCTTATTTTATTTTGATGATATTGTATGTTTATGGTTATTGAATAAATAATAGTGGTCATTTCAAAACTATTCGCGATCTAATGAAGGGAAGATTATCACGCAAAAGCAAAAGATAAAATATAATGGTGTATATTTGAACTTTCCAAACTTCATTGTAACCCAATGCAAAATCAAAAACAGTATGACGATTGGCGAGATAATTTTTGAAGAATATTGAACTATTTTTGCGTAAAAGTGCAATTTATTTGTAGAGTATACAATCACAGGAATACCATCTCTCAACTTGAGCAAGTATTTTCGAAATGAAATTCCAATTGCGGCGTTGAAGAGAGGAAGTAAAGTGAAAAACAACTGCTCAATTATCATTTGGAATAAAATGAAATGGATTAAAATTTCGAGCAATATATTTCGCGTTTTTGTTCCGATTATATTTGGTATTATGTCAATGTCCCTGTATAAAAATAGAAATAATATCGGCGTAAACAAACACCCCATCAAACAGCTGTTTTCAAGTGTCTAACCACTTGACTTGCGAGGGGAGGGGGAGAATGGTGCTCACGTGCTTATCTTTACTACATATCTGGAAAATATCATTTTCTGAAAAAAAAGGTTCGGTTCGAGGTTCGGTTCGAAAAAAAAATGAGGTTCGCCCAACCCTAGCTATAAGCAATACGCAAAGGCTCGCTACACAAATACCTAAGCTGCTCTGCAATAACATGAAAATATTGGAATGGAATGCAGGGCTGCCACTCAGTCACTATTATCACAGTCACTTTTTTTCCCTTGTCACTTTAATTAGCTTTTTTTTTGCAAATTAGTCACTTAAAGTCACTATTATTGGCTAAAATAGTAATAAAATATAATTATTTTGTTTTTTGTTTATTAATTTTTATCTTCCTTAGGTCTTTTAACAATTAATTCCCAATAAATCTCAATTCTTCAGAATTATTGTTTTAAAAACGATTGATGTGGGGTCGTGTTATGAGTTTTAAAATTGGCTCTACTTTGACTTGAAAAATAAACGCGAAACAACGCGAAACATTACTTTGAAATAAACGTGCAATTTACATAAAATGTCTCTAATTTCATTTAATTTGTCACTATTTTAGACACTTTCCAGGCACTTTTTGTCACTTTTTCCAGTCTTTTTAGTCACTATTTACATAGAGATGTATACGCCGAGAGGGGCATCTTGCGGGTTAGGCGGGCGTACCCAAGGTTGTCACTAGGCTGTGACGTCACGCGCAGGGCTGTCCACCATGTTGCTGAATCGTATCGCAGACTTGGATGCTTAGACGTATGATGTGCGTTGTGAAAAATATCCGACCGAACCGGGGCTCGAACCCGGGACCTCTCACTTGCCGGGCGAGAGCTCTACCAACTGAGCTACCCGATCGGACGGACGGACATTTTGCAAAGAGACATGGTGACAGTATCGTTACCGATGGTCTGATAGCTTGTAATGTCCAATCATTACCTTCATTCCATTCTCCTAGGAGATCTCTAACCCTCATCAGTGCGTTGTGTCAAGTGTCCGTCCGTCCGACCGGGTAGCTCAGTTGGTAGAGCTCTCGCCCGGCAAGTGAGAGGTCCCGGGTTCGAGCCCCGGTTCGGTCGGATATTTTTCACAACGCACATCCCTTCATATCATCCTGACTCCATGGAAGTTTTCCACAGAAACCTACATTCTCATCATTCGAGCTGAAAAGCAACTCGTTAAGTCGAGTAAAAGAGGGTTGCGCACGCAAGTGCAAAGAGACATGGTGACAGTATCGTTACCGATGGTCTGATAGCTTGTAATGTCCAATCATTACCTTCATTCCATTCTCCTAGGAGATCTCTAACCCTCATCAGTGCGTTGTGTCAAATGTCCGTCCGTCCGATCGGGTAGCTCAGTTGGTAGAGCTCTCGCCCGGCAAGTGAGAGGTCCCGGGTTCGAGCCCCGGTTCGGTCGGATATTTTTCACAACGCACATCCCTTCATATCATCCTGACTCCATGGAAGTTTTCCACAGAAACCTACATTCTCAGAGAGTTTTGAGTTATATTTGCGTGCATTATCAGTTTTATTTAGTTATTATGTGACTTGTGTGTGTTATATTAGTTATTTATAAGTTTATACTGTGGATTAGTGTTTTTTTAAGTCAAACAATGTTACCAAGCCGTGGTGGTAGAAATGTCGCCGGGTCAAAAAATTGGAAGAGGCGAACGTATTGTTGCCATGGTATATAAAATGTTGCCATGTTACCATCAACATAAAAGTATATTATGCTTTTCATCGAAACTTGAAGATGGCATCTAAGCCCCCTGGTATACATAAAGCAATTCAATTCAATTGGCACTGGAAAACATTCATTTCTATACTTCATATCTGACAAATATTAAAAATTTCAATAAGTTCATAAGTTCTTAACTGATTAGGATGAAAAATTTTAAAATAAGAGACAGTGTTGGTCTTACTGGCCATGCAAAATATGAGTTTGATCTCATTTATCGAAGACCATTTTCATTTTTCAACCTATCAGGAGATGTTTATTTAAATTTTAACCAATGAATGAATTTCAAAAAAATTAGGGTCTGCAAACAGAAAAGGTTGTCTCTACATGTGTGCAAAATTTCAGCTCGATCGTAGAAAAACTCCGACCTGCATAGCCAAAATATGGGTTTGATCAGATTTATCGAATACCATTTTAATTTTTCAACCTACCATCAGGAGATATTTATTTAAATTTTAACCAATCAGTGGATTTCAAAACAATTAGGGTCTGCAACGCCCAGAGAATGTCCGAACACGTGTGCAAAATTGCAGCTCGATCGAAGAGAAACTCTGACCTGTATATCCTCAGATAGCAGAAAAACGGGAAAAAAACGAGGTCCGTGCCAAATGAGCCAAAAGGAGACGCTCGCTACGCTCGCTCAAATGATATTACCAATAATGTTTTCCAATGGTTTCATTTTTTCCCCATCAATTCTAAGTTTGTGTGACTTCACTATAAAGTCGTCTCCTTTCAGACTTTTGAATGCAAAATCAATGTTTATGGACCAAGATTCCAAATTGTCCTCATTGAAATCTTGTACTTCTTTCAGTTTAAAATGTTCCAGCACTATTGCTGATAGCATTTCCATTACGTTTGTTGTTAAATCTCTGGACGTAATAAAATAATCATTAATATTTGCGACACGAAGACAAACTGGTTAAAGTGTTATTTATCCCTTTCTTCATCTATTTATAGTTCTTCAGATAATTTTGTAGGTAACAAATAACTAATCATTATTCTTATACAATGAATCAAATTGGTATTCGTTTGTGATATCACATTATTTAAATTAAAAAGCTTACCACTTTTATTCTTCGCCATGATCGTATAAAATCACATGTCCTATACAGCTGTCAGGAATGAAAACAAACCAGCTACAGCAACATGGCGGCCGTCGGCCTTGCGTGCGCGCGCATGTCGCACGAGCATGAGTTGCCGCGCTGCTATTTAGTTGCCTCTCTCGGCGTATACATCTCTATGCTATTTAGGTATACTATTTTTGAGGACCAATGTGAGTGGCGTGAAATTAACCTTAAATTAACATTAACGTGACCAATGTGAAATTAAATTTCATTTAATTTGTCACTATTTAAGTCATTTTCCAGTCACTTTAGTCATTATTTATACTATTTTTAGGACCAATGTGAGTGGCAGCCCTGGGAATGTGATGTGATGTTTTCATGTCAAATATCTCCTATTATTACAACATGGGACAGAAATATTTTCTTCATGTTTTGTTTGTCAGAGGGAGTTGGTAACATACCAACATCAATTGAAATTAGTAAATTTTCACTCTCTATGTTAAATTAGCCAAACCTTTATTGCAGTTAATATTCATAAATCATTAGACGTTACTTGGTTTTTGGGGCCAAATTCCTCCAAATTCATTCAATTGTGACAAAGCTTATTCCTAATTTCCTACGGATAACAATAATTCATTGCCAGTAGTAAAGATTTTATTTTTAAAATAGTTTTGCAAACTGAAGAGCTCGAAATGTAAAAACAAAGATTAGTGAAACAAAATGCATGCCTTGGAAAAATTAATTTGTGTATGAGCGAACATTTGAAGTGACAAACTATTCTCCCACAGATCCTACGATCCGAGATCAGGCCTACGAGGCACTAGGTATGATGATGAAGGTGATTGGAGACAAAGCCATGACGTCGTTAGTCGCAGACTTGGAAGTGGCCAAACAGAATAAGGTAAGCAAACCCTCCCGACTGACTTTTCTTTTAAGGGGGTTCCAGGGTTACGGCATAGGAAGGAGAATTTGCTGTAATTCACACCAAAGATTAGTGAAACCATATTACATACAACTAGCAAAAAATATTTGCCCCTTACGGTATGAAATAATTAGATATTCTTGATTAAAGATCATCTTTTCCCCCATAAGATAACACAGGGAGACATGAAATCGTCCTGGAAAATTGGCCTTAAATTGCTCCTAAAACCGCAAGAGGAATGACAAATTATTGAAAATAGTCTTAAATTAAAGATAATAATTTTTAGAATAAGACTGCCGTTTGAAAATATGGGGTCACGGGCCAAATAAGAAAGAAAATGTGTACAATGTGTGAAATTTACCACAAATCTGGCAACATTGCACTACAAATATTAATTATTTTGGGATAGTTTAAGGTAGAGCAATCGATCGACATATACAAAAAAAAATATTCTTGAAATTACAAGTTCAAAAAACGTTTCCCTACATTTCAACTATATTTAATTACAACAGACTCATTTAATGTTCTGTAGTTTGCAACTCCAGTCCAACAATGAGTTTTAAATTTTATGTTATCACTTATCAGAGGATGAACAAAACTTTAACATGGGAGGTATAGGAAAATCATTTCGAATTTGGTATATAACTTTTAAAATAGCACACGTTGGTATTGTTTTCAAGTTTTTTCCTGATAGTATGTCCATATGTCTACCATAAAAAAGGTTTTTGCTCAAATCTATAGAGACAAAAAAAAATAGATCTTCATTTTAGCTTAAAAATGACACGATTTTCTTTTTCGGCCATAAGATAACATGGGGGAGACAAATCAATTTATCTCAGAAACTGGACACGAGAAGTGTTTCATTTTTTCATGGATTGTGTATTGCATGATTATCAATAAGTCACCAAAATTTAAGTTAATCGGAAACATTGAGGTTATGGTGGTTCTACCTTAATTGGAACTTCAATTAAAAACATATAATTGGAGCACACGGTAAGATATAATTGTTTTATGCTGTTGTTTGAGGTATTATTTCATCAGAGGTTTGTATGAATTACGGCGAATTCTAAGCACCATGGCTGGAGCAGTGGGACCACTTTAACAGGGAAACAAATCAGAAACCAGTACCTTCACCAAATGGTTGAATGATCAATTTGAAATAGAGTCTTATATGTGAAAAAATTGTGTACCTATGGTCGGTGACAGGCAAAGATGAACCCTGTTTAGCATTGCCAGGTATAGGGCGGTCCATGCTAGTGCGGGTTCATCTTTGCCTGTCACCAACCATACCTACTCTTAGTTATATTGTTTCTCCTTTGAAAACTACTTGATGGAGCAAGTTGACGGTGGCAGTAATGTTATGTACAGTCAGGGAAACTAGATGGTTCATACTCTGCCTCTCTCTGACCCATAACATAAACATGTTTTTATATGGAGCAGAGAGAGATAGAGTTTAACCATCTAATTTCCTTTACTATACTTGCACTCTAGAGATCCTGATTCAATTCCCACTGCCATTCTCCTGACAAGTATTTCATAGCTTTCCGACAAAGGAAGGTTCCCTTCTAATATGTCACAGCTGCCTCCTTTCCTCTGTCCATTCTTACCACTTTTATCATCATCATAATGATTCATCCATAGCCAATAGTTAAGTTTCTGTATTCAACAGTTCTTTATTTTAGCAGAATCGTTGCTTAATACGAATAATAATATTTTCATTCTGTGTTGTTCTATAAATCTAAAACATTATAATTTATAGTAGTTTAAAAATTTACTAAATGAAACCATAGAGATGTATCTAAAACCAATGACATTTGCTCTCTGTTGGGATTGGCTACTGCTGTAGTGGCAGCGCAGAATGTTTTCGTCGTTGTTGAAGGCCCACATTTATACCATATTTACAACAGATCTTGTCTACATATTTGAAATTTGATAACAAGATGGTAGAGCCATATTGTTGTACTGTGTCAGGTTCCTCAACAATCTGATATAATTAAGAATACTAGGAAAACGCTCTGTGTAACGCGTTGATGAGCGAGCACGGACACGCGCAACACCTCGAACCGAAACTATGTCTATAGAAAATATCATTAAAAGCAAATAATTCTTGAATTTCGTCAGACTCATGTATAACAATCTCAAAATATTCCTAAAACATTAGTCCCAATAACCATGCAAAGCTTGAACCTTTTGAACCTTTCTGATTGAACTGTTCCTCGTTAATATTTAAAAATCACAGGATCTCTTTAAAAAATAGACATGGGACCACTCATGATAATATAAGTGTGTGTTCTTACACAATATTAGATCGATCTGTTGAATGGTCATATCAGTTTCATACGTTTGAAAGTTTCTACTCTAACTACCTTGGAACTATAAAGAGGCGAAGTAGCCGTGATCAACATTTTCGAGAAATTTGACAGCCAACGCGCAAAATGTCCGTAAAACGTCAATAACTTTTGGATTTAAACACAGATTAGTCTGAAAATTGTCAAAACTACAGATAATGTTGGTCTTAATGACCATGCAAAGTTTTAAGTTGATCGGTCATACGGTTCTAGTTTAAATTTCAAAAATCACATAAAAGATTTTTTTAAATTTTAACCAATGGGAGGATTTGGCTGAAACTTTGTAGGAGTGGGTACAATGTTGGTCGTAATGACTTGTCAAAGTTTTAAATTGATCGGAACAACTAATCGAAAGATAATTTTTTAAAAATTTGAACCAATCACATGAGCCCATTTAAAAACGATCCCAGGGACCGCATAGAATACGTTAGTATGTGCAAAGTTTCAGATCGATTGGTTGTGCAATTTGACCTGGGCTGTGAACACAAAAAAAACAAAAAAAAAACGGAGAAAGTGCCATAAGAGTACCGTGGTGACGCTCGCTACGCTCGCTCAACTATTTGGAAAATTCGAAGAAACGACAGGAAGAGTTTTACTCAAACTGATGTAGCTAGGAGTCTATTTGAAGTTTGAACAAACGGAACGTTGTTAGCTAGATATTCTGCTAAACTTTGTGACCAACCGGTTCTCCCTAAATTTATTTGCTGGTAAGTAGGGCTGTGCGGGTAGCATTTTTGGAGGTCAGTAGTGCGATTGTGTAACTATTAATTCCGAGTTAGACGAGTACATGTCTCAACATTATTTTCCTAACAACATACATCTAAGTCATAGTTAGAGTGCAAGTTTGTAAGGAAATAAATGTACGTTGTTAGCAAGCAGGGAAACACGTCACTTCTGGCAAAAGTGAATCAATTAATTTATTCTACATAATGGATTTGTTTTTGATTATAAAACTTACCCAATTACATATCAATAATATTTAAAACTTCCTACCATAATAACAAGTAAATAATATAAAAATAATTATTAAAATAAACATCGTGTGACCTTCAACAACTTAGTTTGACACTTGAGTAGAAGGGGACCATGGAAGAAAACAAACTAGATCATATTGTCACCTGGCTATTTTGAACTTATGTTTTGACGTAATTAATAAACGCACTCTTGTCAAATGAATAAAAACTAATAAAGTAAAATGTCAACACACGAAAAAGTGAGTATGCTTACAATTATTACCTGATTATATGGCAAATATGAGTGTCAAATAGTTAGATGCTGGTGCGTGTAACGCAAGAAGCTGGTAGATTTAGTCTGTCTAACTGTGGCTAGAGATGTAGTACTCCATCTCTACAGTGAGTTACACACTCAGCGTCTAGGAGATGGACGGCTACTCGTCCAACTCTGAGGTGAAGCTTACACAATCGCACTGCTGGTCGGGTTCGAGTCGGGTAGTAAAAATACGTCTAGTATGGTATCTTCAGGTAATTTCTTGAATTTTTTTTTTAAAGAAATTAGTAGTAGGCTCATTCCATTCTACTTCACCCAAAGTCGTTGCGCCTAGAATTTATATTTTTTAAATATTTTGCACAGTTGTTCCTACATATAAGCTGATATTAAATCTCTAGTTTCAGTTCGATTCAAGTCGGCGTACTCAAATTACGTGTAATTAAAGATGGCGCGGACGGAAAAATCGGTGTTTTTAAGCTTCCAGGAGAAATGCTGCCATTTCTATACTATTCAAGTTAACAGAACGATCTTTGCGGCGTTTTGTTAATAAAAGATCGGTCTATAATTATGTTTCCTACAATTTTGCTGTATATGGAACCCTTCATAATGTAATTTGCCCTCAAACTTTGACTAAAATTCTTAAATTTTTCCAATATTTGAGGCATGATTATGAATAGAAGGGAGTGATGGTTCAAACACCCAATTTTATTTTAGTTTCACCTTATATGTAAGAATAGATTTTCACACTTCATTGTTAGTTTTTATTAATTGTTTTTTACCAAAAAAAAGTCAAAACCCTAAAAAGTACCATTTTTGGTCCCATTTTCCTCGGGCGGGGGACCAGATAAAAATTTGCGCTCAACGGCAAAATAACTAGCATTACTTGATGTATAATTGCTGCAAGTTTGGACTTGTTTTTTCAACGGGTGTGGAAATGCATTTTCACGTGCATTTCCAGGTGCGACTTAGTAAAATCTTTATTTAGCATATTTTGCTATTTGTTCTAATACATTATCATTTCAATACAAAAATAGGTAATACATTTAACACAGTAGGTAATAGGTACAGTGCTAATACAGTAAAAACATTACAGTACAAATTACTACATTTAAAATTATCACTTCAGATATCTAATTATAACCAGAATCCAACATTTTCATGTGGTAGTGGAATTAACATTTTATTTTTTATTAACCTACAGCACTCCCTTCTAAACATTATGGGTGTTTTGCTTTCTCTAATTTCTATGGGAATTCTATTATAAATTAAAATACCTTTATGGAATAGTGAGTTTTCTGTAAATTTTGAAAATGTTCGGACAATGCTTATATTTTTTTTAATTCTAGTGTTGTGATTATGTGCATCCACATTCATAGTCAAAATATTGCTTAAATAATTCGGGGTGAATCCTTTAGTCATTTTAAAGATTAGAGTCATTGAGTTTAATAAAATTCTATCTTTTATGTCGAGCCAATACAGTGTATCGAGCATTTTGCTAATATTTGTGTATTTATTAACCCGTAATATTGCTCTCATAGCTTTGTTTTGAAGCTTTTGTATTATGTCAATTTCATTTTTATTTAGTAAGAATAAAACAGAACTACAGTAGTCAATATGAGGTAGAATAATTGATTGATATATAAGTATTTTGGATTCTAACGGTAAACATCCACTAATTCTTCTTAATAATCCTGTCTTTTGAGCAATTTTTTTAATAACATATGATGCATGAGGTTTAAAATCAAGGTCATGATCTATTATAATCCCAAGGTATTTGTATTCCTTCACTATTTCGATTTTTTCTGATTCCATATTAATATCAATTTGACTATCTACCCTCTCAATAAATTTTTGTCTTAACTTTTTGGAACAGATAATCATAGCCTTTGATTTACTAACATTAATTTTCATTTTATTGTCTCGAAGCCATGATTCAACCTTACTTAAATCTTCGTTCAGTCTAGTGAGTATATTATTTATATCTGTGCCGCAGCATGTAATTAAGGCATCATCTGCATACAGCTGGATTTTGCAGTGTTCTAACACACTGCTTATATCATTAATATATAAAATGAAGAGAAGCGGCCCTAACACTGCCTCTTGAGGTACCCCGATGTTATTTTCTATATTTTCTGATTTACTTTTCCCATATATTACTCTCTGACTACGCATGTTTAGATACGATTCCAACCACTTGATAACATTTCCTTTGAATCCATATTTGACTAGTTTTGCAATTAATATTTGCCGATCAATCGTTTCAAAAGCACGTTTCAGGTCAATAAACACAGCTATATCGTTATTAAGCTATCTCTAAGATTTGTCTTCCATTGATTTATTACAAATTGAATACTACTCTCACAACTATGTTTTTCTCTAAACCCAGATTGGTGTTCAATTAAAATGCTCTTTTCAGTAAGGTACTCATTTATAAAATCCTTAACTAAATATTCTAGTATTTTTTCAAAAATGTGTAAAGTATTTATTGGTCTAAAGTTTTCTCCATCAATTGCTTTAGGAATTTTTGGAATTGGAATAATTGAAATATTTGGACTTTGGACTTGAAATATTTTTAGATAAGTATGAAGGTACGGAGAAAATGATAGATGTAGTATGTCTAACGGAGCATTGGCTCAAAGAAGACGAGATAAAATCAGTCAACCTGTGCAACTTCAAAATCGGAGACTCTTACAGTAGATCTATATATAAACATGGAGGGACCGTAATATATACACACACAAAGTTAGGAAAAGAAGTCAAAGCAAGAGCAGATATTCGACAGCTTAGTATAGAAAAACATATAGAACTTGCATCAATAGAAATAAATCGTAGCGAACCAAACAAGAAAAAAATCACAATACTAATTACAACACAGAAAAAAATATTGTAATAATATCGACATACAGATCCCCTAGGGGAGATATCAAAACATTTATCAACACGCTTGACCAAGCATTAAACAAAGTCACAGCTGAAAACAAAGACATCATCTTAGCTGGAGACTTCAATATAAACACAGCCATCCAATCAAACGAAAGTATAGAATTAATTAACTGTTTAACATCACATAATCTCGGGCTAACAATAAAAGAAGCTACCAGAATAGATCTTAGATACAACACAGCAAAAACAATTGATAATATAGCGACAAATCTACCCCTCAACACATTTACAAGTGAAGTCATAGAAAATTGTTTATCTGATCACAGAGCTCAGATGATATATGTCAAAACAAAATTACAAACAACCCCCTCCCAAAAAAAAACAATTGAAACGAGACGCTTCAATGAGGAAAATATCCAATATTTTAGGGACGAAATAAACCAGGTGGACTGGAATGAAATGTACACTATGGAAGATCCAAATGATAAGTATAATAAATTTGCAGAAATACTAAAAACTAAATTTGAAAAAAGCTTTCCAATTAAAAATATTAAAATCGGCCAAAAATCCTCAAAACAAGCCTGGATAACCCCGGGAATAAAATTATCAGCCAAAAACTTAAAGTGCTTGTACCATCTGCAAACACATTTTAATACAGTCTTCCTGAAACAACACTACAAAAACACAAAAAAAAACTTCAGGAAGGTCATTAAAGCAGCCAAAAGGCTGAGCATAAACAAGCAAATTCTAGAAAAGAAAGGAACGGAGAGATCAAAAGTAATATGGGAAATCGTGAAGAGTCATACTAACACACACAAAATCAAAGAGACAAAGAATCTGGTCCTTCAGCACAAAAACGAAACGATCACAGAACCTAAAAGAGTAGCCAACATTTTTAATACAGACTTTGTCAACATCACAAAGGACAGCACTAGCCTAATCAAAACGAATAAACATGCTTTCCAGTACCACCTTAATAAAATTAGTAGCCCAATTAAATCATTTTTTGTGCAGACTACTTGTGAGTTGGAGTTAATTAAAGTAACATCCAAATTAAAAAACAAACATTCCTATGGGATGGACAACATACCCACTAGCTTACTAAAAAAATCTATAAATGAACTAGCCATACCCCTCACACACATATTCAACTCATGTATTGAAAAAGGAATTTTCCCACAAAAACTCAAAGAAGCAAAAATTATACCTATCTTCAAAAAAGGTGATAAAATGTCTACTGAAAACTATATGCCAATATCAATTTTACCGGCAATTTCAAAAATTTTTGAAAAGATAATACACACTCGACTTTCCTCTTTCCTAGAACAAGAAAATCTTTTAACTAATAACCAAAGCGGCTTCAGAAGAAATAAATCCACTTCTTCCACTATAGAAAGATTCATTCAAAATACTATAATAGGACTAGAAAATAAAGAACATACATTAGGACTCTTCTGCGACCTTTCAAAGGCTTTCGACAGCATAAAACATTCAATTCTACTGGCTAAACTCGAACATTACGGGGTAAGAGGTGTAGCTCTCAAATTATTAGAATCATATTTACATAACAGAATTCAATTCGTCCAAATAACTTCAATAGATAGTAACAACAAAGAATTAAGACTGCTTTCTGAACCCCAAGACACTACCTGCGGTGTCCCACAGGGAAGCATCCTTGGACCACTGTTATTCATATTATATATAAATGACCTTCCAGAAACCATTCCACTATCAGAACTATATGCTGACGACACTAATATAACAATCAAGGGGAACACAAAAGAAACCCTTAAACAAAACACAGAGGAAGCACTCGTCAAGGCTACTAAATGGTTTAACGACAATTACCTCATTCTAAACTCACAGAAAACTAACTATATTAACTTTAAAATAAAAAACGAAACAAGTAACACACCAACAAAAATGAAAATCACTAATAGATTCGATAATACTGAATTAAAAGAGGTACAGGAGACTAAATTCCTAGGAATAACTATTGATGAGAACCTTAACTGGAAGAGTCACTGTCAAAAACTATTAAATAAATTAAATTCTGCATATTTTTCCCTCAAAACAATCATCTCGATAACAAATATGAAGACAGCGAAGCTTGTCTACCATGCAAATTTCGAGTCCCACGTAAGATATGGAATAAGATTTTGGGGTAACTCAACAAATGCTAATAAAATCTTTACAGTGCAGAGGAAGGCAATACGGGCGTTGTTTGGATTGAAGTATAAAAACACAAACTCGTTCAAAAAACCAGATTGTAAAAAACACTTTATAAAATACAAAATTCTAACTTTCCCCAGCCTATACATATTAGAATCTCTCCTAGCAACTAAACTAAGAAAAGATGTTACGCAAAACACGGATGTACACACACATAACACAAGACAGACACAAAACATACATGTAGAACAATTCAGAACCAAATGCACTCAGAAGAACTCGCAATACAGCAACACAATACTGTACAACGCACTACCTAACAAGCTCAAGGGAATTGATGAATATGGTAGTTTCAAACATCAACTCAAGCAGTACCTTATAAATAAAGCATACTATTCCATAGACGAGTATTTAGAAGAAAGTAAAAAATAAGTTTTGCCTTATCCTGCGTTATTTCGGAAGACAGTGGAACTAAGTTGTGCATAATCCTTGTGTCATTTTGATGTCATGTGTTACTGATAACATAGTAGGTATTAATAATCTTTAATTATAATGGTATACAATTATCAATTATCATACTGTAACCAACAACCTAGTTTATTATTTTTAAACATTGTCTTCTTCTACTATAATTATTATAATTGTTCTTAATATTATTATTATTTATTATCATTAGATATTCCACATGCCCTAATAAAGCGTAACGGCTTCTGGGTCAATACTTTGTGATCTACATATTGTAACCACTCTGTAAAAATGGATAATAAACTGAAACTGAAACTGAACTGAAACAGTGACCTGTTAAATATTCTAGTTAGTGGAGTAAAGATGTCTAAAATTAGTGCATTTGTGATACCTTTCGTGAAAATTGGTACCCTTACTAATTCGAGTATGAGGAATCCAAAAATCAATGGCACCAACCTGAGAAATTAATACTTTCTGCGTAATTAGCATAATTAGCATAATTAATAAACATAGATAATAAATACATATAATTTTATAATATGGTCTTTATTAGTATCCATCGAAAGCTCGTCATGATTACAATCCATATAAATTATAAAATGTTAAATTTTTTCATTCACATAATAATTAATCGCTTAATTAATTATTTTATAAAAATCGCCATTTAACAAAATGCTTAAAATGACCCTCTCAGATTTTGATAAAACTTGGTAGCATTAGTCACAAGCCCAAAGTAAAACATACGTATTTTTTGTTTTGTCCATTTATTGAGTACTTTTGGATTTTCAGGCCCTCAAATAATCAAAATTTTTGTTTCCATTCCTTCACTTGAACTGTTCTGACTTTAACGCCGTTCGAGTTAGAAGATTCGTCTTTTTTTAATTTGGTTACTCTAATTATTGGGTACTTATTATAGTATGGTCATTTAAGGGGAAAAAGTCAAAATTTTGGCTTCCAAAATGCCTATTCACAAAAACGTATTTCTTCTAATTTTCAATGCATTATGATGAAATATGGGTTAAATGTACAAAGAAAGGAATTTTGTTATCAAATCAATGGCCAATGGGTACTTAATGTAAAAACACTTTTCTGTGTTAAGGAAGGGGGGGGGGGGGGGGGGGGGGCAATGATAAATTCAGACTCATTTCTTAACGGGGGAGAGGACGAATTTCCCAATATTCAGGGTTATTTGTAGGGTGACCAAATATCAATTATCTGTATCCTAGAAATTACTATCGAGAGAAACAAAATGGTGACCCCCCCATCTCCATGTGGGTCCACGGCGCACGGTTTGCACGGAGCGCATATATGGAGATAAATATTAGTTTATGAAAGAAAGGAGTAGGTGGATGCTATAAATGTACAACACACATATTACAACACAAAATACGTTTTTGTGAATAGGCATTTTGGAAGCCAAAATTTTGACTTTTTCCCCTTAAATGACCATACTATAATAAGTACCCAATAATTAGAGTAACCAAATTAAAAAAAGACGAATCTTCTTACTCGAACGGCGTAAAAGTCAGAACAGTTCGAGTGAAGGAATGGAAACCAAAATTTTGGTTATTTGAGGGCCTGGAAATCCAAAAGTACTCAATAAATGGACAAACCAAAAAATACGTATGTTTTATTTGGGCTTGTGACTAATGCTACCAAGTTTTATCAAAATCTGAGAAGGTCATTTTAAGCTTTTTGTTGAATGGCGATTTTTATAAAATAATTAATTATGCGGTTAATTATTATGTGAATGAAAAAATTAAACTTTTTATGATTTATATGGATTGTAGACATGACGAGCTTTCGATGGATACTCATAAAGACCATATTATAAAATTATATATACCTTTTTATCTATGTTTATAAATTATGCTAATTATGCTAATTACGCAGAAAGTATTAATTTCTCAGGTTGGTGCCATTGATTTTTGGATTCCTCATACTCGAATTAGTAAGTGTACCAATTTTCACGAAAGGTATCACAAACGCACTAATTTGCCATTATATAGGACATCTTGACTCCACTAAGTTAAAAATGTTATAATGACAGGAGAAGCTATTCTAATAATCTGTTTGTTGATAGCATCTTCACCTGGGGACACCTCCTTCAGCTTTTTTACTACTTCCTGCACCCTTTGTTCACTAACATGCGGAAATGTATGAAAACCTGTTCCAATATCTATACTATCTGGAATTTTACCTACCACCTCATCTGGTAATAAAAAACTAACTATGCTTTTGGCAATCTCTTCAACACTATTAACGAAATACTTGTTAAAATGTGTTGCTATCTCATTTGTACCAACTACAAGTCTGTTGTTAAAGTTGAGTCTATTTGATGTGTCTGTCTCTTTTCCCTTGTAGAGAAGTTTTAATATTTTCCACAATTCTTTAGGTCTATGTTTATTTTCAAATATTTTATTTTCATAAAATAGTATTTTTTTATTTCTTATTAGTTTTAGTACGTTATTCCTTTTATTTTTATAGTTTGACCATGCAATTTCATCATTTATATTGTCTCTCTTTGCTAACTTATGAAAATAGTTTCTTTCGTTTTGGGCCCTTCTGATTTCATTATCAAACCATACATTGCCACTGTAGTAAGATTTTATTTTGAGTGTTTTTGTTTGTATGTGCTCATTATTTGCATTTTTAATATTTCTAATAAGTTCCTCGATCATTGAGTCAGTATTTTCGTTTTTCACATTACATTCCCAATTCATATCTAGCAGTTGTTCTTTATATATTTGCTGCACATCTTTATCTTTATAAAATGATTTGAAATCTTTATAGCATATTTCTATTGCCTTTGAGTTAACATTACTACCAAGTGCATTTTTTAATACTATCCCTATACATACAGTATCCCTATACTGTATGATAATTAGGGATGTTCACGATTACGATTTAATCGAATCGATTAATCGATTATGATATTCAAAACGATTAATCGATGTTAGTACAAATAATCGAATTACTTAAATTTTAATTCGCCGCCTTGAAAATGGTTCCACTTAACAATGCCTTCATTCTGTCAACATTTTTCTTTGTGTGCGTAATATTTTAGTGATAAATTTATGTTTGTGTGTATTTTCCCAAGTTTCAGTGTGTATTTCTAATTCGCATTACCATTTATCAGTGATGATTAAATTAATTACGGAACATTACAGCTTCTTTGAAGTAAAAATGACTGACTTCCCCGACACATTTCATTATTGAGGTTAATTTTGCCGTAAAAGATGATAATATGATGACCACTCTGAACATGATGATATCAATACGATTTAATTCGATTATTAATCGATTTAAATTAGGAAAATCGAATTAATAATCGATTTAAATAAAATAATCGTTGTACACCCCTAATGATAATACAGTATTACATAATATTAGTGTGATATTCAGTATTCAGTATGTTTTTATTGATTTGCTTTGTGCACAAAACACGGTGGCAAAACATATAATGTAATTAGATTCATATACAAAGATAACAAGCGTCTGCAAGATAACAAAGTGTGTGATGTGATGATTATAATAGAACTAATTATCGCCGTCATTCACACTATAATAAACCAAAAGAATTATTGAAGTTCGCCGCCGAATTTGACATTGATTCAAGTCTAATCGATTTGTGTATGATTGACAAGTGATTGTAATGATGCTCGCATAATTCTGATATTACTTACAAGTTTCAAATATTTATTGTGAGTAAACCTGGAGTGCTCTATGAACGTTGAAGTGTGAATCACGTAGACCACAATCCATGTGATTCCTTCTTGGGCCTCGAACCTGGACCCCCTTTATTTACGTCCAAATGCTCTGCGCTGGACTTTGGCTGGACATACTGTCTACACACACACAACACACACATCCGTTAGGTTCTAGCTAATTGCCCCGTTATACCTGTTAAAGATATTTCTCAGAGATGTCAAAAAACCGATGTAGCTGTCATCGGCGAAGTCGATAGTTTGTATTGTTTGGTGGAATGTTTGTCAAAAAACTCTAAAATTTGCACAGAAAGCGGCGTTTTTCAAACAGAGCGTACATTGAACCCAGCACCTGTAGATACCAAAAAACAGAAAAATTTGAAACTAATTTGGTGTTTTTGGACGTAGTCTCAGAAGAGTTTTTGGTTTTGAAGAGTGCACATCGTGTACTATAAGTACCTATCAGACGAGAATATCGATATTATATAATGCAGCTAAGTAATAATCCGTCAATATTTCAGGTTACTTTTATAAATCAAAAGTTTAGTATTATTTGAAAATTAGTTTTCAATAACGAAGCACAAGCGCACTGGTTTGAAATAAATAGCATATTGTAACGAGTTTTTCAGGTTAATAACAATGTTATTTTATGTGTAAATATCAACTACTATGAATAAAATGTATCCAAATAGCCACATCAATTCTTGCTAACCTGAACACTCCACAATCTCATTGAAAGTTATAAAAATAGTGTCTTTCTAATAGCCATTTCACTGCTTTTGCCAAAATTATAATTTTATAATGATAATGATAATGATTATCTATCAACAACGATCATCAAAATGATCACAATTAAAAAATAGGTTTGATCGTAATGTGCCTTAGTGGAGTGCGAGATTTCAATAACTAAATTTATGGTTGAAACCTCCCTCTACATTTTATGAGGGGGTATAATAAAGATTATATTTTTATTAGGGTCGACCGAGACAAACAAAGAGAACTCAACTAGCGGGCAGAGACCATTCGACTGCTTCCCAAGTGTGCTGGTTCATACCGACACAAAATTACAATTATTTTAATTTCAGTATTTATTTTTTTCCTAATTAAATAATAATGACATTATATTGTAACCTAGTCAAGTCACAAATTATAATAATTTCGGATGTGCACAAAAAATACCGAATTTTTATAGTCATCCGTCTTCTCTGTGATGCGCATAAATGGAGTTTTCACAAAAAGTGTGCTCACCAGAAGCACATCAACTCTAATTAGAGCAAATTGATAGAACTCAATTAAATATCATAAAATAGCCCGATAATGCCCGGTGTGACATGACTAGGTGACATTGCCGTGAGTCTTCAGGTTCAACTACAAATAATTGTTATATGTCCAAATCTGGACCACTTTTGGGTTTTAAAATCTCATCCGCTCCAGCAACCTTAATGGGTTGTTTTATTTTCAGATCTACGAGTTCAGCGAGAGGGCTGTTGTGCTGTCGAAGTACAACTCGGCTGTCAAAGAGGAGTCTGAGTCGACGCCGGTGGCTTCCTGCTCGACTGCCAGCCCGGCCTGCGTGATGATGCCTGCGCTGGCGCCAGCACCATGGGTCAAGCGAGGGCTCTCTCACGGAGAAGTCTATCAGATGGGCGTGGAGCTCTTCACAGAACAAGTCATGCTGCAGTTGTGGGACTCGGACCACAGGATTCGTCTGCCGGCACTCAAACAGTTCCTTGAGGTACAAATATAACACTTACTCTCTATATATTATGGCTGTGCAAGCCTTGAAGATCAAGATTAAACCAAATCACGATCATTTGTGCTCAAAGTTTCTCAAAAAAACTCTCAATAAAACTCTCAAAGTTTTATTTCGAATTTTCAAGTCTCGCTGCCATCCAGATTTATAGGAATGAATGTAGCACCTTACTTTCTTCGTATCTCCGTAGCAATTCCATAAATATTATTTGTATTATGGTTTATGTATAAAGAACATAGCTCTGCCAGTTTTTTTTGTGTGGCTGGACTATTTTTACATTGTTTTCTCTTTCACCACAAAAGTCTTTACAAAAATAGTGTGGTCTTATTTTTTAATCAGGGTAAAATATTTCGCTTCTAGATATATCACTATTTTTTTTAGATAATCTCGATCTCGCTTGACATGGAAAATTCCAATGTCCACGGCCTGTTCAGTATTACTATTTATAGTGTATCTTAGTTTTATAGTTTTACTGTGCTCGATACTGTGTGACTTGTTCGATATTATCATTTGCCATCTGGGGCTAGATTCACAAATAAGTATATTATCTCCTAATACGTAGGGGAGAGGGGGGCACATTCGGACAATTTTTTTCTTTTGCAGATAAGATTGTTGTTTTAAAGAGAAATTAATTTATTTTTGTTGTTTATATAAGTTCAATCTATTACCTTTAAATTGCTTTCCAAGCAATTTTGTCAATATGTATATTTACATATAATAATTGCATTTTTTAAAAATGTTTTTTTGTCCAAATGTGCCCCACCGGGGGGGGGGGGGGGGGGGGGGGGCAGATTCGGACATAAAGTAATTTGCATTGAAAAACAATTAAAAATGAAACTCTGTAAGGAGAAAATGTACTAAACCATTCTCTTAATCAACAATCCCAATAATTACATTTATTTCTTGTAATATTTACTTCAAATTTCATAATTAAACCACTTCTTTATGACTAGGTCTCAACGGTTAATTCCAACTTAAATGTCCTCTTTGACCAGATGAATATCATTCCAGGAATCATCTTTCTTATGTAAATACATAATTTCAAAGAAAGATCTACCAAACCATGCTGTAAAAATCAACTTGTAAAAATAGCATATAAAAAGCATGTCCGAATGTGCCCCCTAGAGATTGTCCGAATGTGCCCCAAACGCATTGAAAAGAAAAATATTTTTTCCTGATGAGGGTATGTGCTTCAAGTTTCAGGTTAGGGGCTTAATATATTGCTAAAAGTATTGTTTTAATGAATGTATGAAGTCAAAACAAATAACTGTCATCACCTAATCTAGTGGAGCGGTCGCTCCACGCCAGCCAAGTCGTACGGCGCGCGCACACACTCATTTAAAAAGGCTGGAGCAAACCCACTTTTACTGTAAGCATCAAAGTGGCATTTTCGGCCTACTGGATCTTAAAATTGGAAAATCTCACATTGTTGCGATATATCTTAATTTCGAGCTATGGCCCACCCTACAACATATACCAAATTTGGGAACAATAGGTTACGCCCTTTGCGCGCTAGAGGGCCGTGAAAACAGTGTTTTAGGGCGGTTTTCATAATAATAATAATCTCAGTAGTAGTAGTCTCCTGGAATTTAAATCTGGTAAACAGGCCACAGCCTAAACGGCTGAACCGATTGATTTAAAATTTTTACCACATATGCACTTTTGGCGTCTGAGGTGCCTTTTGCTATAACTGGTTTTATGCCGCCATTTTGAAACCGGAAGTGACGTCATATCTCGTCAACGGCTGGACCGATTGGAACGAAAATTGCGCCAAACGATCCAGACGGTCATCTATATGCATGATAAGTAGCAAAAGACTAAACATTATGTTAAAGAAACCGGAAATGACGTAATGAAATTTGAAATACATCGATTGGCTTTTTGGCAACAAAGATTGATCCGATTATTTTGATATTTATGTAACGTATGTACTTTTGACGTCTCATGTGACTTGTTATAAAACCAACCGGAAGCCGCCATTTTGAAACCGGAAGTGACATCATATCTCAATAACGGCTAAATAGATTTCAACGAAACCAGCGCAAAACAATTTAGACGGTCAACTTTATGTATTATCATCAATAATATTTGCAGTTTCCCATACCTAAACCGGAAATGACGTCACACATTTTAATAATCTCACAAATTTTTATTTTGATGCAATAAATATACTATTTGAGACAGCTTATAAAATTATAATCATGTTTCAAATATACTTCAAGGGGTCAGAGATTTCAGCCGCCATTTTTAAACCGGAAGTAACGTCATATCTCAAAAACTGGTAGACAAATCGGTATGAAACTAGCGCCAAACGATTCGGATGGCCATCTCTATGGAATATGAACAGTACAAATAGAATTTTCCTATTTATGAGACCGGAAATGACGTCATTCAAATGTATAAATTATTATAATTCCCTCCTATACAATAAATACATATTTAGAAAGCTTAAAATGATACACATCATTTATAGAAATAAATTCTATGTGGCATTGCAGAAAGTTCAGCAGCCATTTTGAAAACCGAAGTGTTCCATATCTCGGAACTGGGTTGACTGATTGGAATGAAACCTTTGCTATTCTTCGTGAAAGATCATTTAAAGCAATTATTTAGGACCATACGCTGCTATTCATTAGTGGTAACGAAATTGTAAAGGGTGATGATTTTTTAAAAGAATTTAGTAATTGTTCATTTCATATGTGTCACAAGTTGTTAGAATAAACTAAAAAAAGGAGTGATATCCCCATAAAAAACACTTCGTGTAAAAATACCAGCCAAGTCTCTTCAACTAAAAAAAAATATGAAATCTAAAAATTCTGCACTGAAAAGTAGTGATATCAAAAAATTAGCCAAGTCAAAACTTTATTTGAAAATCAAAAAATACTTGGCGCATCGTTTATTTTAGGGCAATATAGGTATACTATGTATATGTATATTTCATGTATAATTTATAATTGGCTTATACTTCCAAGCTATTTATGTACACGATGCGCCAAGTATTTTTTGATTTTCAAATAAAGTTTTGACTTGGCTAATTTTTTGATATCACTACTTTTCAGTGCAGAATTTTTAGATATCATATTTTTTTTTAGTTGAAGAGACTTGGCTGGTATTTTTACACGAAGTGTTTTTTATGGGTAGTTATAACAACAAACATAAAACAGTTCAAATTTACTTTTGGCATCAAAAAGTGACTTTTCACTGTAATTTCTGCTGTGTTACAGCTGCTCTTCTCAAACTACATAGGGACAAGGTACACACTGCTGCCAACTTTCTGTATTTATTTGAAATTTTTACATATATGTTTAGGCTGGAAAATCAAGCTGTCCAAATGTGCCCCCTTTCCGAATGTGCCCCCCTCTCCCCTACTATATTTTGATTTAATACCAAAAACACCATGTTAAATAAAAAGATAACAACAAAGATAGTACGTATTTGGAGATACTAATACCTTTTGTGAATCTTGCCCCTGAAGACTAGGGACCTTATTCTATAAATATAATAAGTACGTAATAACTTATAAGTAATAACTAATAAATGGCATGGAAATTATTCATCAGCAATCATAAATAGAAAAAGGAACTAAACTTGTTGTTTGCATCATAACAATCAAGTTGGGTGAAATGAATTTCAATATCGTGGCATCATGTGCTGTCACAGTCACATCATGGCATCACGTGCTGTCACACTCACATCATGGCATCACGTGCTGTCACACTCACATCATGGCATCACGTGCTGTCACACTCACATCGTGGCATCACGTGCTGTCACACTCACATCAAGGCATCACGTGCTCTCACATCATAGCATCACGTGCTGTCACACTCACATCATGGCATCACGTGCTGTCACACTCACATCATGGCATCATGTGCTGTCACACTCATATCGTGGCATCACGTGCTGTCACACTCACATCATGGCATCACGTGATGTCACACTCACATCATGGCATCATGTGCTGTCACACTCACATCATGGCATCATGTGCTGTCACACTCACATCATGGCATCACGTGCTGTCACACTCATATCATGGCATCATGTGCTGTCACACTCACATCATGGCATCATGTGCTGTCACACTCACATCGTGGCATCACGTGCTGTCACACTCACATCATGGCATCATGTGCTGTCACACTCACATCATGGCATCATGTGCTGTCACACTCACATCGTGGCATCATGTGCTGTCACACTCACATCATGGCATCATGTGCTGTCACACTCACATCATGGCATCATGTGCTGTCACACTCACATCAAGGCATCATGTGCTGTCACACTCACATCATGGCATCACGTGCTGTCACACTCACATCATGGCATCACGTGCTGTCACACTCACATCATAGCATCATGTGCTGTCACACTCACATCATGGCATCACGTGCTGTCACACTCACATCATGGCATCACGTGCTGTCACACTCACATCATGGCATCATGTGCTGTCACACTCACATCATGGCATCATGTGCTGTCACACTCACATCATGGCATCATGTGCTGTCACACTCACATCAAGGCATCATGTGCTGTCACACTCACATCATGGCATCAGTGCTGTCACACTCACATCATGGCATCACGTGCTGTCACACTCACATCGTGGCATCACGTGCTGTCACACTCACATCATGGCATCACGTGCTGTCACACTCACATCGTGGCATCACGTGCTGTCACACTCACATCGTGGCATCACGTGCTGTCACACTCACATCATGGCATCACGTGCTGTCACACTCACATCAAGGCATCACGTGCTGTCACACTCACATCAAGGCATCACGTGCTGTCACACTCACATCATGGCATCACGTGCTGTCACACTCACAACAAGGCATCACGTGCTGTCACACTCACATCAAGGCATCACGTGCTCTCACACTCAAATCAAGGCATCACGTGCTCTCACATCTTGGCATCATGTGCTGTCACACTCACATCGTGGCATCACGTGCTGTCACACTCACATCATGGCATCACGTGCTGTCACTCTCACATCAAGGCATAACGTGCTCTCACATCGTGGCATCACGTGCTGTCACACTCACATCGTGGCATCACGTGCTGTCACACTCACATCATGGCATCACGTGCTGTCACTCTCACATCAAGGCATAACGTGCTCTCACATCATGGCATCACGTGCTCTCACATCGTGGCATCACGTGCTGTCACACTCACATCATGGCTACGAGACAGATTGTGATTGTTCTAGACTCTGAAGAGACTGCCTGAGTCGGAGATCAGCAGTGAAGCGTTGATCCGAATGCTGAGCAAGAATGCAGGTTTCAACGACATCCACTCGGAATCCATGGGAGTTCGACTGGAAGCTGCCAAGCTGATCGCCCAAGCAGACACTCTCGACAGGTCTGTGATTACACTCATTGTTAGCTCATTCTCTTACAATTATGTACCTACCTACTTTATGCTCAACCCATCGCTGTATGATTTTTAAAGAGAAAACATTGTCTGGAAAGTAGGGTGTGTAGCTGCCTCGGTATGTTCTGATAAAATCCAGTAATATAACCAGTCTTGTAAGTCACCCCTCTATGTTGAAATACCTATATATATTTTAGTTGGACAACTCACACCACGTCTGTGTATGACTGCTAGTCCTGAGGGGAAGTGAGTTGTCTATGCATAGAACTCCATATGAATGATAAACATGGCCATTATGAAGTTTGAATACGAGTTAGGAAAACTACAGGCTGGCAACCACAAATATTGCGAGTTACATCAATGAGGTAACTTCATTGAGAGCCACACAATTCTCAGGTTTTATTGTCTGTATGGCTGGAGAAGCATATTTGAACCACTTTTGGACAAAAATATTGTCAAAATGATAAATGGAATAATTGTAATTGAGCGAGCGTCTTCTTTTGGCACGGATCTCTGTTTTTTTTCAGTTACCTGAGGATATAAAAGTCAGAGTTTTTCTTCGATCGAGCTGAAATTTTGCACATGAAATTTTTGTCACATGTAGAGACAACCTTTTCTGTTTGCAGACCCAAATTTTTTTGAAATTCATTCATTGGTTAAAATTTAAATAAACATCTCCTGATAGGTTGAAAAATGAATATGGTTTTCGATAAATCTGATCAAACTCATATTTTAGCTATACAGGTCGAGTTTTTCTTTGATCGAGCTGAAATTTTGCACACATGTTAAACCAACCTTCTCTGTTTGCACACCCTAATTTTTAAATCCATTCATTGGTTAAAATTTATCTCATATATATCTTATATTATATATATATATATATATATATATATATATATATATATATATATGACTAACATGGTTTTTTCTGATGACCTCAGAGAGGGTGATGATAATTAATACCAACTGCAAATTGAAAAGATTTGCCTACTGTGGGGATCGAACCCACGTCCCTGAATTGCCGGTCCAGTGCTCTAACCACTAAGCTAAGCAGGCTATTCAATCTGCAGTGGTTTTGTTTCATATAAACTGTATTTCTACAGTCCGAGACGAGTGATGAAGAGGTCAGAAGACCGTGGAATCCTTTCCACGTTTGACAACTGACATTCACCTTCTCGTATGGATTTTTCTCATATACGATGAGTACTTATAGGTGACTAACATGGTTTTTTCTGATGACCTCAGAGAGGGTGATGATAATTAATACCAACTGCAAGTGGTTAGAGCACTGGACCGGCAATTCAGGGACGTGGGTTCGATCCCCACAGTAGGCAAATCTTTTCAATTTGCAGTTGGTATTAATTATTAGCGATGTTCACGATTACGATTTAATCGAATCGATTAATCGATTATGACATTCAAAACGATTAATCGATGTTAGTACAATAATCGTATTACATCAATTTGAATTTGCCGCCTTGAAAATGGTTGCATTTTACAACATCTAATATGGCTGCCTTCATTCTGTACACATTTTTCTTTGTGTGCGTAATATTTTAGTGATAAATTTATTTTTCTGTGTATTTTCCCAAGTTTCAGTGTGTATTTCTAATTCGCATTACCATTTATCAGTGATGATTAAATGAATTGCGGCACATCACAGCGTATTTGAAGTAAAAATGAAGACTTCCCGGACACATTTCATTGTTGAGGTTAATTTTGCCTTAAAAGACGATAATATGATGACCACCCTGAACATGATGATATCAATACGATTTAATTCGATTATTAATCGATTTAAATTACGAAAATCGAATTAATAATCGATTTAAATTAAATAATCGTTGAACACCCCTATTAATTATATATATATATAACTATATGATAACGTAAACTTACATGGCCACCAGGTATTAAAATCAAAGTGTTTTCGGAATTGCCAAGTTTATTATATGAATTGCTCTCAATTCGACGTTTCGAACAGATTTGACTGTTCATAATCATGAATCAAACAAAACTAATAAAATAACTACTAGGTACTACAAAATGACAGCTTATGAAAAAAGATAATAAAACGGTAACAAAAGCAAAACACTGCACACCAATAGAAAACGTAATCATCCAACAAGCTTAAACAATAACATGAAAGTAGCATCAACATGAAAAATCAAGGTGGTAAATATTTTTATGACTTCTTTTTCATCTTAATGGATCGAGTTACCCTCAGCACGTTGCTATTTGAAGACGCAGAAGATGTGTCATCTTCTGGAGATGAAGAAGTGGTCGAATCGATCTTATATCGTCTTGGTCTGTAACTTGTCCTCCTCGTCAATGATTCTTTGACGCTTCGAGAAATTCGTCCTCTTGCATGCAATGGCGAAGATAGTGAGATTCTCCCAACACCTTGTGGTAAACAAGTTGTCTTTTGGATTGCTCCCCTTGAGCGAGTTTGAACTCTTTGACGTTGATTGTTCGTGTTCACTTGCCTATCACATGGTATAACTTTCATGGTATAACTTTAGTCGTTATTTTATTAGTTTTGTTTGATTCATGATTATGATCAGTCAAATCTGTTCGAAACGTCGAATTGAGAGCAATTCGTATAATGAAATTCGCAATTCCGAAAAAACTTTGATAATAATAATAATAGCGGGTTGTCTACAGCTCTAGACCGGCCATTTCCCGCACTCCAGACGCCACCTCTCTCTGTCCGTCCAGTCATCATCACCAATTCCTCTTCTTGACATGTCCAGCAGCACCTGTTTCTTCCAATCCTCTTCTGGTCGCCCTCGTCTTCTTCTACCAGGAGGTATCCAAGACTCTAATCTTTTTGGCCACCTCTGAGGTCCCATGCGCTGAACATGCCCATACCAAACAAGTCTATTTGTTTCGATACAATTAACCACCGTCTTTTCCACTCCCATCCGTCTTCTTATCTCCTCATTCCTCACGTGCTCTAATCTTGGGACTCCACAACTCCTTCTTAAGAAATCCATTTCCACTGCAAGCAGCCTTTCTCTATCCCTCTGTGTCATCTCCCACGTTTCTGCACCATACAGAAGTATGCTTTGAACTATCGTCTGGTATATTCTTTTTTTTGTGGTTTTACCTACACTCCCGGACCAGAGTAACGAATTGAGCTTCTGTATTGCCTGTCTCGCCTGACCAATACGACAGGATATCTCTCTCCTACTGTTTCCTTCTTTATCAATTACAGTTCCCAAGTACCTACCGTATTAACTCGTGTATAAGACGCACTCGTGTATAAGACGCACCCTTGTTTTGAGAAGTCTATTTTAAGAAAACACTTAGCATGCATGCGTGTATAAGACGCAGTAAAATGATGAAAAGCATTGTGTGTTTGTATACATGATATCCATCTAAATGTTGGTTTTCCAGCTAACTGAGCTATTTGAATGATAATCACTGCCAACTTGTTGTAAACAAACAGTAATTTCCTTTTTCTGTGAAAGGGGGGAGGGGAGTCTCTTCCCAGCAGCTGTTGCTTGCTCTAAGAGGCACGCACCTGCCTTTCCTCTGCATTCCAAAACAAACCCAACTCCTCTCCTCCCCTTCCATTAAGATCGCCAATCGCCATTCAACAGTGTTTAGTCTATTTATGTATGTCAGAGCAATGCTTTTCAGACGTAAACATATATTTTGTCTCCTGATCTAAATGCAAGGGAAAACATTTTGTTGCACAAATTTAATATGTTAATAGTGTTGTGTCTAGACACAGTATGAGTAGTCCAGACAGAGTGAGAGGGAAAGGCAGAGATAGACAACATGTGACAGTCTACCACAGCTCTGTTTACAAACATCCACCTTGGATTTACTGGGAAAAAAGCTTGGTATGCATGTATAAGACGCAGGGCTGTTTTCAGAATCAAAATATTGACATATAATTGCGTCTTATACACGAGTTAATACGGTACTTATATTGCTCACACACCTCGATACACTGTCCATTCAAATCCAAGCCCTCCCCAAACTCCTTGCCAACCACCAAATATTTCGTCTTTGTAACGCTGATTCTTAATCCAGCCTCCTCATATGCATCATTAAGCTTACTCAGCATAAAATCAATGTCATACTCATCTGAGGCCATTAATATCTGATCATCAGCAAAGAGGGGAGTATGAAGAAGTTCACCGCCAACATCAATTCCCATGCCCCTGCATTTCCTCTGCCACTCTTTTAAAATCTCGTTGACATACACTTTGAATAGAGTGGAAGATAAGCAACACCCTTGTCGTCGACCTTTTGTTATTATGAAAGGTTGCGACAATTTATTTCCACTTTTAACAACACTCTCCTGTTGGTAATACATACTCTTTATAGTGTTGATATACTTGCTGCTGATTCCACTCTCATCCAATATTTTAAAGAGGTTCTTAAGAGGTACCGTGTCATATGCCTTTTCCAAATCTATAAATACAAGATGCGTATCGGTGTTCCTTGCCTTTCGCTTCGAAATCACTTGCTTTATGGAGAAAATATTGTCCGCACATGATCTGCCTGCTGTGAAACCACATTGTTCCTCGTCAATATTAATCTGGTCTTCAAGTCGCTTCTTGATAACCCGCCCATACAATCTACCCACTGATGAAGTCACGCTTATCCCCCTGTAGTTCTTACATTCGAGTCGAGATCCCTTCTTGAAGATGGATGTAACATATGCCAATTTCCACTCCTTGGGTATACAATCCTCTTCAATTAAACACTTGTTAAATATACAGGCCATTATCTCGAGAACAACATCTGGGGCATTCTTGACCAACTCAATGTGCACACCTCCAGGGCCTGGGCTTCTCCCATTCTTGATGCCTTTCAAAGCGAACTTGATCTCCTCCTTTGAAATCCTCTCCACTCTCTCATTTGACTTCGTAGCTCTGAGCACAAAATCTTTGATTTTAATATATATATGTGAAATATGGTTTTCGCTGATAACATCAGATCCTATCAGATCCTATCCTATCTGATGTTATCAGCGAAAACCATATTTCACACATATGCGCACTCATCTGCTTATGAGGAAACCAAGTCGAGTGAAGTTAGTCAGTTGTCAAACGTGGAACATATTCCAAGGTCTTCTGACCCTATCTTCAAATCTCGGTAAGTTGCTAACGCAGCTTATATTGGAACACAGCCGCTGCAATGTTAACTGCCTCGATAGCTCAGCTGGTAGAGCATCTGACTGGATATCGGAAGGTCGTGGGTTCGAGTCCCACTCGAGGAAAATCTTTTATATATATATATAATTTATATATTTATATTTCTGATAGGCTGAAAAATGAAAACGGTCTTGGATAATTCTGATCAAACTCATATTTTGCACGATCATTAAGACCAACATTGTGTCTTATTTTACAAAATTTCATCCGAATGAGTTTAGAATGTATGAACTTATTGAAATTTTTAATATCTGTCAGTAATTAAGAATCGAAATGAATGTTTTCCAGCGCCAATTGAATTGAATCTGACTTGCTGTATGTACCAGGGTGCTTAGATGCTATTTTCACGTTTCGATGAAAAGCATAAACTTTTATGTTGATTGAGTGATCACTGATCATATTTCAATTCCATATGGATGTAGGTATATGTTTCTGTGCGTCGTGTACGCAATTCCGGTTCGAGAATTTGCACGTACCCGTGCTCGCTCATCAACGCGTTATTCTGAGCATTTTCCTAGTTAATTCATACAGATCGCGATGATGACGTAGATTATTATCAACTCTTCCCTCTGCGCTCTGCGCTCACTCGCAACAATTGTGAGCGCGGAGGGAAGGTTGATAATAATCTACGTTATCATCGCGATCTGTATGAATTAATTAAAATTATTCCAAGTTTCATTTTGACTATATTTTTGTCCAAAAGTGGTTCAAATATGCTTCTCCAGTCTTACAGACAATAAAACCTGAGAATTGTGTGGCCCTTTAAAGGACTGCTTACATAGGTCTTAGTCAGGAGAAATGTTCTAAACGTTGTTCAAACTAATTATCTCTAAAAGTAAAATGTCTTAGTTTTAACGTTGTTCAAACTAATTATCTCTAAAAGTAAAATGTCTTAGTTTTTTTGAATGCCAGATTTTAGACCATTACTTTTGAAAAGCCTTCATATTGCTATACATATCATCTAATTTGTTGAGCGAGCAACTCCTTTTGGCTCTTTTGGCACGGACATCCTTTTTTTTTTTTTTTTTTTTTTCTGTTACTAACCGATACACAGGTTGCACCGTTGCACCGATCGATCTGAAATTTTTCACACATGTAGAGACAACCTTTACTGTTTGCAGACCCTAATTTTTTTAAATCTCTTCATGGTTAAAATTTAAATAAACATCTCCTGATAGGTTGAAAAATGAAAGGGTCTTTGATAAATCTGTTGAGACTCATATTTTGCATGGTCATTAGGACTAACATTGTCTCCTATTTTACAAAATTTCGTCCCAATCAGTAGAAACTAAATGACATTTTTAATAGCTGTCAGAAATTATGTATCGAAATGAATATTTCCTGTGCCAATTGAATCGAATCTGATTTGCTATATGTACACTCGACAATTTATAAAACGGTATTTGAAAGAAATGGATTGTCTGAAAAAATGTGATAGCATCATCTGATAATGTCTATACTTACTCGTCATCTACCTCTGAGCTCTGATTTCATAGATAATAAAAAGGATTGATCTTCAATGAACCTGACCAGCGGCCAATCTGTTTCGTTCAAATACCGTTTTTTGAATTGTCGAGTGTAACAGGGTGCTTAGATGCTATTTCAAGTTTGGATGAAAAATATATTATACTTTTATGTTGATTGAGGGTAGAGATGTGAGCCGAGAATATTCTTATGAGAATATTCTCCGTGCTCGAGAATATTCTCGAGAATATTCTCAAAGAGATAATTCTCCGAAAATATTGGACAATATTCTCACCAGAGGGATGAAAATTATTGTTATATATAAAAAGTTCAAGTTTGAATATTTTGGTGCCATTTTATGGCCTTGGAAGGCTGAGCACAGTGCAATCAAGATTGGATAGGGATAATACGTCCCGTATAAAATACAAATAGCCTGTCACCAATTTTCCCAATTATCTTCTACCCAAATGGTAAAGAACTAAGTAGTTCACAATAACATTGCGGTTTTGCACTGCTTTGCCATTTTGGTGAGAACTGAAAAGTAGTGACATGACAGCCGAATAGACCTTGTGATTACTGGTTTTCATAGCAACTTTCAATCTATAAACTCTGAAACATTTGAATAAGAGATCAACGTATCATGAATTTGGTAATTACTAATTACCGATAAAACTGTTCTCTTTAAGCGATTTCTAACTCATAAAATGTCAATAAGTCTGTAATTACTTGACTGATTGGCCTTAAAATGACGTGCAAAATGCTAGATAATGTTGGTCTTGATCACCATGCAAGATGTGAACGTTTATCAAAACATTTTGATTTTCGACCAATCAGAAAACCAATTGGCGGATTTGGCTGAAACTTTGAAGATTTTAGTCACTGTGGGACACAATGACTTGGTAAAATTTCAACTTGATCAGACAAACCAATGGGAAGACAAATTTTGTAAAATTTGAACCAATCAATGTATTTCAAATAATTCGGGTCTGCGACGCACAGAGATGGTCCGTGCATGTGTGCAAAATTTCAGCTCGATCGTAGAAACAGTGCAATCTGTATAAAGGTACGGAATTTTAAAAAAAAACGGAGGTCTCTGCGCCAACACCTTCATGTTTGACACCCGATTCCCGACATGTTCTCCATAACAATATGTATGCAAGATCCCAAAAAGTACATAATTTTTGGAATTGAGCTAAAAGTTCGAGTTTTTATATGCTTATATGCGTTTTTAAGAATATGCTCGAGAAAATGCTCGTGCTCGAGAATATTCTCAAGAATATTCTCCAAAAATATATGCTCGAGCATTTTACATCACTAATTGAGGGGATCATACTTCAATTCAATATGGATGTATATGTTTTCTGTGCATGCTCATCAACGCGTTGCACTGAGCCTTTTCCTAGTATTCAAAATCAGAATCATTCTTTCCGCTGACCCGGCCAAGTCCCATCCGTAATAAAGTTGGAGCTTGATATGTGTCATGATTACAAAATGTGTACACATTTGGAATCATAATATAACTCAAAATGGAGAAAATAGGCTTAGACTCTTCTTCTTCCAACTATCAAGCTGGGTTTTGTATGTTGTGTGCAGTGAGTTGGCTACCGGGCTGTACATGGACGTAGCCCGACACTTGGGAGACATTGAGATCGCGCTGCGGGCTGCACAGTTGCTCAGCGTATTGGCCGAAGTGCTGAGTCTGAAGACCATTGCGCTGCCCATCATGGAGATGGTTTGGAATCGGGACAATGTCATCATGCAGACTCAAGCCATGGCTTGGCTGGCACAGGCTTCCGAGGAGTTCGCTACCAGGTTTGTTCCTTCGCTATTTCAGTTACATGACTGCACTCTGGTGTTTCTCGTGGATGAGTTGTTTGTTATGGCATTGACTTCCGCTCTATGTGGGATTTGTGTCTGCTTTAGCTGTAGCACTGAATGCTTTCACCGATGTCGGAGGCCGCACTGCTTTACCAGATTCTGGCAATATATCTAGGATACATATTGACATTATCCAAGATGGCGGACCAGTGTCCTGCCTGCAATTCTACTGTGCTGGAAAATAACACTTCAGGGGGGTCATTTACGAAACTTTTCGATAATCGGTGCTATTCCGGATTACCTTAACCTGCCTCTAATCCCCGCTAACACAAGATGGAAAATCGTATTCACAAAACATTTAGGCTCCGCCCTTGTGTTAAAGTTCAGTAGCCAATCAGAAATGTACAATTTGAAATAAAGCACGGATAGCTTGGGTTATCTCCGATTAGCGCTAACCTTGAGAAAATCCGATTCACGAACGCTATTTACAGGGTTGCCACTTTCCCACTATTTCCACTATTTGCCCACGTTTTTAAGGAACTCCACTATTAGCCCACTATTTTTCAATATATTGCCCTAAAGCCACTATTTTGCCACTTTTTTAATCACATTTAATCATTTTGTCCTCTTCAAGTCATCAATTAATATTATTTTCCAAGTATCAATTGTAGGTGATCAAAATCGATGAAGTTTCTAGTCCAAAACGCTTTAAAATGTCTCTATTTCATTCTTGAAATTCAAAATTTTCCCGGACCCGCATGTTGCTGGTGGACCGTCCGCCGAAACTCCTTATTGGTGCCGCGAGCATGAAAGCATGAAATATTGTATTTGGTCGATTTTACAATGTACTAAATATTACCTTAGTAGAGTAAGGCCAACTCTAAGATATTACTATATTTTCAACATTGGGGGACTTTTGGGGACCCTTCAGGCAGCTTTAGCAATCTTGAATAGAGCCAGCCATCTTTTGAAGCCCAGCTGTGAGGAACTACAGTATAAAATGTCAATTATTCCGATAATAGATGTATCAACCCATCATATCATCCCCAAATGTTGATTTTGCGTAGTTTTGGTCACTTTTATGCCTTTTTTTACCAGTTCTTTGCCACTATTTGACCACTATTTTATCCATCTTGGGCCACTATTTGACCACTATTTTATCCTTCTTGGACCACTATTGCTACCTTTTTTGGTAGGTAAGTAGAGTGGCAACCCTGTATTTAGCTAACATTCACTAAACCCGGTACGGTGTAGTTTTAGCGCGATTTATCGGGGGTTTGTAGGTTAAAAGCGACCGACTCTCACAACACATGCTATGCATTATTTTGACGATTTTCATTTTAATAGTTCTTGAACTATTTATGGAACATATTAGAGCATTATGTACTGTGTTTTTATGGGTTCTTGTAATGATTTTACAGTTTAAAACATTAGTTTATTCGTAAATTAGATACCGGAAGTAGCTTCAAATTATGTTACAGAAACATTTCAACGACTTCCGTAACTTTGTGAAAACAATAAACGTCATTGCGGGAAAGTAAATTATTTCAAATTGTACGTTTCTGATTGGCTACTGAACTTTAACACAAGGGCGGAGCCTAAATGTTTTGTGAATACGATTTTCCATCTTGTGTTAGCGGGGATTAGAGGCAGGTTAAGGTAATCCAGAATAGCACCGATTATCGAAAAGTTTCTGAATGACCCCCCAGTGTTTTACTGTGCAGGTGATTGCGGTAAAGCATTCCACATCAAGTGAAATATTAGCGACCATATTTTCACAATAAACAACAGTCTCAATAATCTGCAATGGGTGTGTAACAACTGTAAACATGTAGGCACGCAGAGTGGCCCTACCCCTCCAGGTATGAATGTAGCCAAACTCTCTTCCATTAAAGCATTACTCCTTCATCTCCAACAAGACATGAGAAACAAGGATATTTTGATTCACAGGTGGTGTCTCGCTTGACAAAGTCGATCAAACGTATCGACGAAATATTTTTGCGGACTCTTTTTATTTTTACTTGACAATACCAGTGTTTCTGTTCAATAATTTGTATTTTACTAGTCTATCTACTGTCTACTCTCACTGAGAAATCAGATGATACTAGACACCAAATGACACTGCAAAGAGATGGGGAATCTGTGAATAGTAAACCTAACCCCAAAACCGCCAATCAGCGCGAAAAAACAGAAGAACATGATAACTCCATGATAGTGTCTGCTCTCACGATAACGTGAGCCTAAATAAAAACCTTGCTCTCTCGCAAAAACGTCACATTCAAGGTCACACAGTGTTTATTCATGGCGCGGTTAAGAACGACGAAAAGCAACCAACCCTGCTGGCTCAGTAGGTAGAGCGCTGGACAATGGTGAAGGAGGCCCCGGTTTGAATCCGGTCCCGGTTGTACTTTTTTATTTTGAAATTTTCACAAATTTTAATTCTGCCTAACCATAGAGTTACTTTTTTTAATTTGCCAGCTTTAATTTTCGCAAGGTCGAATTTGTCTACCCATAGAGTTTTTTTCCTTAGGTTGGCCCAGTAAATGACGTAATGCGCATCACGTGACTTTTCGCGTGAAAACAAGAGACGATTTCAGGCTCACGTTAACGTGAGAGCAGCCACAGCGTAACTACATTGTCAAGAACTTCGATGTTAAACCTAACCTAAAAGTTCTTCCAAGTTATGATTTGTCCCAAGAGAAACCTGACAGCATGATAGTAACAAGGGTCAACTAAAGTTCGTTCATGATAAGAATTTCACTGACGTTTTAGTCGATCACGTCGTTCATTGGTCAGTCACTTGAACACTGCCCTGTCAATGGCAAGACTTTCTTCTTTGTATTATTGAAATTGTATAAATTATGTCAAATACACTATTTTTATTATTAGAAAATATTAGAAAAATTCAATCAAAATGATTTATTTCCATCTACAGTCGTATTATACATAGTTTTGGATTATTCTATTGATATTTTCATATGTAGGTATACAATTGTTCATTTGACTACAGTAGTATCTACACGGCCGCCATAACGGCTTGCAATTCTAATCGTGAATGAACTTTACAATGACACAACTCAGAGTGACAACTTGACTACTACTGGTAGTATCACAGAAGAGGTTGTGTCTTGACAGGTTTCAGTGGACTGTATCTTATAGTGAAAGGGAAAATTGATGTTTAAAAGTATTTTTTGAAGAGAAAATGTACAACATGTCAATCAAAGATTTATAACATAGACAAGTGAAGTAAAAGAAAGATGAAGAACAAATACCAAGGTTAAATAAATAGCAAAGAGTGAAATATTAATATTTTATTGGCCGTGAAACATCAGGAAAAGCAAGGCAATTATAAAAGCAAATAAACAATTAAGGAAATACAAGAAAAGCAACAAGTCCAGCACAACTGGCTCAAACATACAGGCCTTCAAAATGAATATTTTTTAAGTAACTTTGATAAAAGCAATAAATAATAATGAGATGGTCCAGGAATTAACATCTTGATGGTGATGACGGCGAGAAGCAGTCGATGCGCTGACTAGATGCAACTCTTGACACAATGTTGAAGTGTAGATGAAGTGTAGATCGTTGCGCACATAGAAGATGAGAAATTGACGGGAATCATACGAGCAGTAGTCAAATTAATCCATAGTCAGAGTAAACAACTTGTTTACTGGACGGACGTGAGTACCGTGTGAAGTACGAATAGTGACGACGCGGACAACGCCGTCACGTACAGGCATGACTTGAGTGACGCGACCAATGGGCCAAGACAGAGGGCATGATGATGTGTCTTTAAAATAAACAACATCACCTATGCTTAAATTCGTGCAATCTTTGCGCCATTTTCCTCTTTGCATTTGGGTTTGTAAATATTCTTGATGCCAGCGCTTCCAAAATGATTGATGAATTCTTTGACGCAACAAGCTACGCAAAGATGTGATCCAATAATGTTGTTGTATCAATGCTTGCACAGTTTGTGGTCCTGAGTGAAGTGAGCGTTTGTGGTACTCGTTCGTCACAAAGTAATTTCGAGATATGGACTTGTTTTGGAAAAATCGGATACCGAGCTTCCTCATGGAGAGAAGAAAATCGCAATCTACCGTCCACCTTGATGACACCGGAGGCATCAATGAAAGGCTTCAAAGATGCTATGATTGACGACACGCAACCGACTTGGGTGAGTTGTCTTGCTGGGATAACTTGCTGGAGCTGAGGACCGGTGAACAAGTGTTGATTTAAGCTTGAACCTTGCGAATCACGATACGAAGCGTTGAACACTACACGAAGTTTGGTAGTAGAACTAGAAGTTTTGTGGATACAATGATTAGGAATTACATAGTCCGTCATCGTTGATGCGGGTTGCATATGTCGCAGGTCAACATATTCTTGCATGAATTTGTGATACGAAGCTTCATGCTCTGGATCTCGTTTGAGTCGCCTTTCCAAACTGAGGTAGCTTTGAATTGCAGCTTTGCGAGTAGAAACAATCGGCAAACCATTAGGCTTGAGAGGTAAAGCGACAGAATATCTTCCTGATGAGTCCCGCTTGTGGGTGGCAACAAATTGTTCTTCACAGAATTGATCATCAGGGTTCAGTGGAGGTTTGATATGCCGTTCTTCTGTTTCCCAGAATTGTCGTAGCATACTATCCATCGTGGGGAGTGTAGATACGAAAAGAGATGTAGGTTGTGATTCAAGTTCTGAGAGGGACACAGAACCCAAGATCACCCAGCCAAACATTGTGTTGATAGCTGAAGGAGTTCCTCCAATGACCACGTCTCCGTTTCTACTAAAAATATCAGGATACAAATCTGCTCCACGTAGGAAATCGATTTGATCAGGAAGATGGAAATTGTCATCAGCGAGCGATAATCCCCGATAACGATCGAAAACTTCAATAGGTATTGAACAAGATGGAAGATGATTGGAAATGACAGGCAAAACTAATGCCTGAACTCCGAGCCGAAAGTCAATCTTGACACGAGAAGCGAGATTACATTGAACCTTGCCATGAACTTTAGTGGATGACTGGCCAATGCCAGACAAAATAGTAGGACTAGAATCTACCTCAAGAACAAGTCGTCGAGCATATGAGAGTGTTATCGCGGACACTTGAGATCTAGAGTCGCTGACGCCACGAATGGTTTGATACTGGCCGGTAGGATCTTGTATCTTGCACCTGAAGGTTCCAAGATGTGCGACGCTTTGCTGAAGAGGAGTCTTTTCAACCTGACAAGACAGGTTATTCGCAACGACCGTGTTTTCGTGAGGAATTGAGTTGTTTTCTGTAGGAATAACAATGCTGTGTGGTTATGCTTACTCTGACACTTGAATCATGAACCTTTCGACTGATAATGTGCTCGCGAATGCTTTCCCAGGCAATTGAAACATCGTTTCAATTTCTTCAACGTCTCGTATTTGTCACTCAAAGAAAGCTTTATGTTTGTAGAACATTTGTGCATAACATGAGAGCTTTTGCACAAAGAACAACTGAGGGTTTGACTTTCAATACTCGATGAGGTCTTTCTTGCAAGTTCCTTTTGAGTATGATTGTCCGAATGAGGAGCGAGTTAGTTGAATTAACCTTCTTTGATGATGGCGAAAACGGTTGAACTTTACCAGGGTTGCCGACATGCTGATCTTGGCAGCACAGCTCAAGAGTCCGGGAGGTGTCTTCCAAAAACGTGATGAGTTGCTTGAATGTCGGTGTTGAACAAGATGAATGCTTTGTCTCGAAGCTCTTGCGCAATTGAGCATCAAGATTCCCCAACGCAAGAGACAGAAGCAAGAAGTCGGCCATATCTGGAATCTCCAGTGCATTGAGCGCATCTACCGAGTTACGATGGACTTGCAGGAAATGTTGCAACTTGGAGTGATTGCCAGATTTCACCGGTGTGAAATCTATAATCTGTTGTACATACATTGAAGCTAACAAACGTTTATTTTGATAGCGATCGATTAAAGCATTATAGACAAGAAGATAGTTATCAGAAGATATTTTAAAACTACTGATAGTTGCTCGTGCGACATCTCGCAGCGCTGAACGCAAATAGTGAAACTTCTGAACGTTGTTCAAAACTTCGTTATCATGCACTAGCGAAGAGAACATAGCAAAAAATTCAGGCCATTGTGAAATGTCACTGCCTGAATACAACGGCAACTTGATAGTTGGTAAAGAATTAACCTGAGCTACTTGTTGCGGTGCTGATTGGAGAGAGACAAATGGAACTTGAATCTGATTGAAGAGTTCGAGGTAAGCCTTGTTAGCTGCATAGAGTGCTGTTTCGAAAGTAGCTTGCACAGAGTCGATTTGAATGGCTTCGATGCTAGTATCAAACTGCGTGTTTAATACCATACCTTCTTCTTGCAAAGCTTCGAAATCTGCTTCCAATTTAGACAGCAAATCATATCTTGGTTTATATAGAGTGATTTCTTGAATTGAAAGTGTCTTGAACGAATCGAGGGAGTGTTGTACGGATGACAACACTCTTTCTCTCTTCCCTATGACCAAGTCCTTTTGTCTCTGCAGTTTCTGCATGATCTTCAACTAATGTATAGGTACTTGCTTGTTTTAGGTAGAAAATTCGGCTACACAGGGACCATATGTGTTGACAGGTTTCAGTGGACTGTATCTTATAGAAAAGGGGAAATTGAAAGTTTACAAGTATTTATTGAGAGAAAATATACAACATGTCAATCAAAGATTATAAGATAGACAAGTAAAGACAAGTGAAGTAAAAGAAAGAAGAAGAACAAATACCAAGGTTATATAAATAGAAAAGAGTGAAATATTAATATGTTAACGGCCGTGAAACATTAGGAAAAGCAAGGCTTATAAAAGCTATTAAACAATTTAGGAAATGCAAGAAAAGCAACAAGTCCAGCACAACTGGCGCAAACACAGGGGAAAGATGGAATACGTATCTCAATTTTACCCTATTTGTAAACTTATCAATGTGTGTCAAATACAAAATGCTACATTGGCTGATCCCTCCGAGGAGTGCCTCGGATTAAAACTTCTGTCTGGTTATTACAGACCAAGAAAAGTTAGTTGGAGCTAGGAGAAATAAAGCCATAAGTACATTATAGTAGTGATGCAAGTCGGTAAATTTACGGTCAGGTAAATTTACCGTCAATTTACCCAAAAAAAATTACCATGGTAAAATTTTCAACATTTTCATCATTATATTCTATGGAATCAGCCAAGTGCATAGGTCAAGAAAACAGTGAAATTTACACCCTAAATGAGAAGTGGAGGGATCTAGTGAATATCATTATTTAATGTTGCATAATACAATGAATAAGAATAAGAATAAGAATTATTTATTGTTTTTCGGGCCACAACCCATAACAATGTCATACATAATAAACACAGTGAACATTTACCTTAAATTAACATTAAAAACTAAGACCTAGAAAAGAGACACTGAAATATTATTCACCCATTGCAAAGGCTCTTAACTGGAGTGATTTTGTTAAAAAGCAATATATTCGAATCATAACATCCTTGTTGTCGACTCTCAATAATGTTAAAATATTTGTTGACAGGTTACATTGATAAACTAAATCAGATATATAATATTCTCTGTACTCCTTATACAGTGGGCATTTGATCAAGAAATGAAATAAATCTTCCGCCTCCCTTGTATTACATACTGTACAGTTATTATCAGAGTCAAGCATATACCTGTTGCCATGACTGTACCACACATTGGATCTTCCACATACACTCGTCTGGCATATAACTCTTACCTTATTTTGTCAATAGCAACTCGAAACTTAAGGTATTCTTCCGTTCCATCCAGACATTTGATTTCCTTATAATTAGGACACGATGTTGAATTCCTCATGCTTTCTAAATCCTTCAAATAATTTTTTTGGTTGTATTTTTCTACAATTTTATCTAAATTTCCAGCGATAAGTTCAGCATTTTGAGATTGCCAAATATGTCCATAACCAATATCATCAATTAAACACTTAATTTGGGTAACCCAATTAAACTTTGATTTATTTGAGTCCGAATTGTTCAACATTATTAATCTGTCGTAGCACATCTTAGCTAATACCTGTCACAATTCATGTTCAACAACTTGATGCAAAATTTCAGTGCCATTTTTATGATTTGCCCAGACAGTACATATCTTCCTGTTTGAAGTCTAACAACATAGTTAGGAGTATTCCTTGGTAAATATAAAAGTCTTTTAAAAAATTGTGTCTGAACTTTCTCAATAACATCAAAATACCTCAATCCCCAAATTGAACTGCCATAGAAAAGGGTTGCTAATATTTTTGATTCAAACAATTTAACTCTACCCAGGCGCGTAGGAACTTCATTTTGAGTGGGGGGGTCAAAATTATGGGGATCAGTGAATGTGAGGAAAAGTAGTCGTCGTTACAATGGGGTCTGGGAAGCCCGCAACCCAAATTGCCCCGCAGGGCCTTTTTTGAATTTTTGATACAAAAGAATCGAATTTGAAGCTATTTTTGTATATTTTTCAAAGAAATTTACAATGTGTGAAATGCAATATTCTGTGGAAACTTTAAGAAATGTAATATAATTTGTAGCTATTTGTTTTTAATACCCATTATTGGCCCCGCAGGGAATTTTTTGGGTTATTGATACAAAATAATCGAGCTTAAAGCTATTTTAGCATACTTTTCAAAGAAATTTAAAATGTATAAATGCAATATTCTGTGGAAACTTTATACAAATGTAATATAACTGTAACTATTTGTTTTTATAGAATCCCCATTGGCCCCGCAGGGAATTTTTTGAGTTTTTGATGCAAAAGAATCGAATTTGAAGCTATTTTGGCATCGTTTTCAAAGAAATTTAAAATTTGTGATATGCAATATTCTTGGGAAACTTTGACAAAATGCATTATAATCTGTAAATTTTGTTATTCGATAAAATCCCTAAAGATACCTAATCGATTATGAATAGATTTTGGAATTGCTTTGAAAACGGTGCTTATTCGGTATCATAGTTTAACGTGTAATTATTAAATTGTATTCATGAGGATGATCATGTTGGACAAATGAGTTATTGTCTAATTGGATAATACCTCTGTTCAATTAGCTTTGCAAAACTTGGGAAAATTTTGAGAATTCAACCTCATAATGGAGCAAATTTGTGCATTTTTGGATCTCTTTATCAAAATTTGTGTGTATCTGGGGGTTATATCTGGGGGTGTCAAGATGAAAAGTGGGGGGGTCATTGACCCCCACTCCCCCCCCTTCCTACGCGCCTGACTCTACCTTCCCATAAAGTCCATCTTCGACTTGACCATTACTCCTGTTATAGCCCCAAATGCAGTAAATGCTTTGTTTACAAAATACTTTGATGTTTTGGAGGTAACCTGCGAAATAAAAACGCGCAAAACGACTGGGAATCGAACCCAGATCCTTCGGGTTTCCGGCCCTATGCTTTAACCATTAAGCTATCGGGACGCATTCTTAATCAGCAGGTTGGGTTGCCATACAACTCTTGCGAGTCCGAGTATCTGAAGCATAGGGCCGGAAACCCCAAGGATCTGGGTTCGATTCCCAGTCGGGGTGCACATTTTTATTTCGCAGGTTACCTCCAAAACACCATCCCTAAGTGAGAGATTCACTAAATTTTCCATCATTATCAAAACTTTGATGTTTCATGGAACAGTCCTGATGAGACAAAAGGAACCCCAAGGTACACGTACTTCTTTACAATCTCTAACTCAACACCTCCGTACTGGAACTTATCCCCTGACCTGATTTTCCCCCCCTTACGGAATATCATTACCTTTGTTTTAGTGATGTTTACTTGTAGTCCCATCTTTTTGCAGAAGAAGTCGGGGTGATTATCCTGCAATCACATATACATATTTCAGCTGGAATGGTAAAAGTGTGATTGATCTAGTTTGGATTGATGTGGCAAGTGCGAATGCGGTCTGTGACCTTAATATTGTAAATACTCTCATTGTATCTGATCACTTGCCTTGCAAACTAATCCTTTCTGTTGTATTATGTGATGATGAGGGCATTGATACGGAAAAAAGTGTGTTACCTACTAATTGTAAATTAAAATGGAAACCAACGGAACTTGCTAATTATAAAAGAGATATGCATGATGTATATAATGCATGTCTAGGGGGGGAGGAGATGCAAGAGGAGTTGAATGAAATGTATAAGCATTTTTTGGGAAATATAAAAAAAGTGTCTGTCGAATTGAATATGGTGATCAAAGGTCCCGGTACGTACTGTAGGAAGGATAAGCCTATATACTAGGGATATACTAGGGATAAGGATAAGGATATACTAAATTGTATAATTTAGTATTCATATTTCTTAAAATGTTGACTCAAGAAATAGGTATTAGTAAGAAACATTACGAAACATTTGCAATGAAACATTAGGACGGTATCGTCACCGGTAATAAACTGTTCATAGTGAGCATTCTCTACCTTATTCCATTCTCCTCGGTGATCTCTAACCCTTATCAGTGTGTTGTGTCCGGGTAGCTCAGCTGGAAGAGCTCTCGCCCGGCAAGTGAGAGATCCCGGGTTCAAGCCCCGGCTCGAGCGGATTTTTTTCACAACGCACATTCCTTCCTTTCATGGACATTCACTCCACGGAAATTGGTCACAAACTTTTAATGCCAATGTTAAGAGTTAAAACAAGGTAGTAAACTGCAGAATATTGTTAGTGATGTGATATACAGTGGCCCGTGTGTGAATTGTTATCCCTCCGTACACCCCCTCCCCCCCCCCACCCACCACATTCAAACAACTTTTTACATGTTACCGGTCAAAGGGGAGGAACCTAAACGAACGTAAATGATGGAAAGGGAGGACGAGAGTTTAAACAAGTCTTGAAGCCGGGTGTACAGTTAATAATAATAATAAATATCTTTATTTTTAGAGCGAAGTTAAGCCAGTGGCTTCTCTTCCACTTAACTCTTTTGTTAACATAAGTGGTACAGTGTCAAGTAAATATGTGAATAAAAGGAAAATTTTACAATGTATAATTCGACTATGGATAAGTTATTGATTGACATTAAGGAACAAAAAACATATGGATAATTAGAGTAATAATAACAAAGACAATAGTAACAGATACTTGAAGGAACTGAAAACTTCATGATTAATTAAATTACAAGGTATGTATGTAATGTGATGTGCGTCTGCAGTAACATCTGGCTAGGTACTTATCTACAATATATTATTTATTAGCTCTATTTCTCTCCAGGAACATTTTTTTAAGAAGTGGTTTAAATAGCTTGTGCTGTACGCTGTGCATAGAGTTTGGGATCTCATTATAATATTTCACTGCATTAAATGAAAACGATCTTTGGAATAAATTCGTAGAGTGTGAATGTGAAGAGAGTTTATTTTTACCACGTGTGTTTACTGAATGAATGTCTTTTCTTTTAGTGAGTTTGCTATGGAGGTATTCTGGTTGTCCAGTTTCTAGGATTTTATTGACTAGGTTGCATATATGTAAATTACGTCTTTCCTGGAGTTTGAGCCAGCCAACTTCTGCATAATGGCAGGAAATATGATTTGGTCTCTTTAAGACAGGATCGTAGCGTCTAATGTTTAATGCGAAACGCAGGCAAGAGTTTTGCGCAGTTTGGAGGCGGAAGTCAACTAAAAACGGACTATGAGCGAAACTGATTAACAGCTGGTCATGTTCCTTGACAATCAATCCTTATTATTATAAAAATCAGAGCTCATCTACTAGAGTTAGATGACTGGTATGCAAAACTTCATCGGATGATGCCATCAAGTCTTTCTTAGCCAATCTGTTTCTTTTGAATGTCAGTTTTAGTTGGTCTAATTGTGCACCTCATAATGTGTGGAGGGAGTGTCTTGATATTCTTTCTCATTGTATTGGTGTGTTGCAGCTTCGCGATGCCGCTGGTGTCCATGTGGGTAAAGAAGGCGGTGCAGACGGGCGATGCGGAGCTACACAAAGCTGCGTTGGCTCTGGTCAACTCCATGGTCCCGCACCACGGCCAAGGACTGGCTGGCTGGTTCACGAGAGAGCCCAGAGAGCTGCAGGACGAGATTCAAGTCGAGATCGACAAGGTATGCACAACAACAGATAGAAAGCAGGTTCAGTGTTTTATGTCAGTGGTTCTCAACTTGTACTACAGCTTGTTTAAGAGACACGGTGGAATCAGTTTTTCAAATATCAAAGTGCCGAAATATATTGTAAAAATTGTATAGAAGGAGTACAAATTCATTTCAGAAATTAAAATGTCCGTTGCCTGGACCCGCATATAACTGGGTGGAAACTAAATATTGTTCTTTTGACCTCTAGCCCAGTAATTTAAAGCAAAAAAAGAGCTGAACCCACCACTAATTGCAACAGAAGGTTTCAATATATGAATCGATTCAGAAAAATGCCCTCTACAACATATCCACAATCTTCCCGAATCCGAATGCCGGAAGTACTTTTTAATCACTTTTAAAGTTAATTTCCCATGTTAATTCTAACTTCCGAATTTTTTTTTTTTTTTTTATTTAACTCCGATTTTGACGTAATTTGGCAGAATTTTTCACCATCCTAAATGAACACAAATAGCTCTCTTAGCGTTTTCCTCTAAATCTCATCGTTTGGGAAATATGGACCTCACAAAACGTCAAATCACACTCAAAGTGGCCTAAATCGTCGAAAACTTACTAAAATATTACTTTTCAATGGGCCATATTTCCCAAACGATGAGATTTAGAGGAAAACGCTAAGAGAGCTATTTGTGTTCATTTAGGATGGTGAACAATTCTGCCAAGTTTCGTCAAAATCGGTGTTTCATGATTTTTTTTTTTTTTTGGAAGTTGGAATTAACATGGGAAATGAACTTAAAAAGTGATTAAAAAGTACTTCTGGCACTCGGATTCAGGAGGATTTTGGATATGTTGTAGAAGGCATTTTTTCTGAATCGATTCTTGTATTGAAACCTTCTGTTGCAATTAGTGGTGGGTATAATCACAAAATTACTGGACTATCCTAAAATAAGTATTGCCTTTAAAATTACACTATTTTCAATATATAGTTTGCACATGATGTCATCTAATTATTGCCTGCCACCATATTGATGGTACGCAGAATAGCTGTGGCAGCTATTGAATAGCAGCAGAATAGTGGGTGGACTGGATTCCTTTATCAAAAAAATGACTTTTAATGACCAAATGGCTATAAATCATGAAAACAATGACTTTTATTGACCTGGCTCAAAAAAAATGACTTTTAGTGAAAATAGTGATCTGTTGGGAGCCCTGCAAATGATTTCAAGTGACATTAGTCGTTTTTGGGAAAAAATCCGGGACGTTTTCAAACTTGTAAAATGCACGTTACTTTGGACCAAGAATAGACAAAACTGTTTATCTGAATGACACGAAACTTGCAGAGAATATTCATTAGATATAGGTTAGGGATGTGCGAATATTCGATTTAGGCGAAGTATTCGGTCGAAGTCGAATAGTGATTTTCTGAAATTCGAATATTCGAAAATTCGAATTTCCCGCAATTTTTGTCGGTAAAGTAGCTGAAAACTGTTCATCCGTCGATAAAGTAGTTCACCAATGAGCTATGATTGGATGACGCCCGCCAACCAATCACAGTCCAGCTATGACTTCAAAATGTTCCGAGTTGGCAACACTGCAATCAAGGTCACCACACTCACTGCTCACGCCCGAGGCCTTCGTTATACGTACAGGCCGTAGCCTAGATAAGATAAGATAAGATAAGATATTCTTTATTCAGTTGAATATAGTACAAGTATATTATTGAATGTGTCAAATAATACAAGTATGAGTATGACATTACAAATAGGTAAGATTATTTATAGTCATGTTTCATTAAAATATTCGTGGATTGTATATGGCACCATCAGTAAGAGATAGTTTCTTAATTCTATTTTATAAACATTGATATTACATTTATGAGACTTTATTGATGCTGGTAACCGATTAAAGAAAATGGCCCCTTGGTGTTTAGGGTTCCCCTTGCTGAGGGTGAGATTCTGTGGCATAATGTGAAAGTCTTCCTGTCTGCGAGTGTTGTATTGGTGCACATCACAATTCTTCACAAGGTCCGCATGAGAAGATATGGCGAAAATGATGGTGTGGTAAATATAGATTGCTGCTAATGTTAGAAACCTAAGTTGTTTGAAGTATGGTCGGACTGATGTTCTGCATGATCCATCGCTCGAAGGGTTCTCTTTTGGAGTAGGAACAATCTGTGCGTATGAGGCGAATGTCCCCAGAATATGATGCCATATGCCAGCCTGGCGTAAAATAGGCCATAGTACGCAAGCTTCAGCGTAGCTGGACTTGTCGAGTTTCTTAAATTTCGCATGATGTATGGGGTGGCCGCAAGTTTTCCCATAATCTGCTTAACATGCGGCATCCAGTCGAGGTTTTCATTGATAACAATGCCCAGAAACTTGACTTGAGTTACTCTTTCTATGCTCCTCGTCTTGGGTTTAATTCTGATTAGGTGGCTGCTGTCTATTCTTCTTTGAGTTGTATGGAATTGTACAAATGAGGTTTTTATAGGATTTATAAGTAGTCTAGCGCTCTCGCAGTAGATGGCCATCTTGTTTGTCGCTGTATTGGCCAATAACGCTACCTCTTCTGCTTTTCCGGCTGTGACAAGGTGGCTGGTGTCGTCAGCAAATAAGGCAATTGTACCTGGTCCTAGGTTACTTGGTAAAAAGTTGACATAAATTATGTAGAGGAGAGGACCAAGGACAGATCCCTGGGGAACGCCGATGTTGTTAGTATATGTGTTTGACTTTATTTTGCTTTGACCATCATGGTCCAGTACCTCAACATATTGTCGACGTCCAGACAAAAATGACATGATCCAATCCCGAGCGGCTCCTCCCACTCCTAGGTCATTAAGCGTGTCTGCTAAGATTCCGTGATGCATAGAGTCGAAAGCTTTGGTCATGTCATAGAACAGACCCACTGTTGCCATCCTCTTATCTAACGCCTCGTAGATAGAGTTAAAGAAGGTTGATATAGCCTGGGTCGTCGATTTACCTTCTTGGAAACCAAATTGTTCTTTAGATAATAAGTCATGTTTGTTTAAAAACTTAAGCAAACGATTGCTGAAAGCAATTTCCAATATCTTGGAGATGGAAGGAAGTATGGCTATTGGACGGTAGTTTTCTAGCTTATTTTTATCTCCCTTCTTGAAGACAGGTACGACCCTAGACTTTTTAAGGGTATTTGGAAATATCCCTTCTTTAATTGAGGAGGTAATTATGTTCGCTAGTTGGTCGCTGATGAAAGGTGCTGTTGCTCGGAGGATGTTACTAGGTATTTCGTCCGCCCCTGCTGTAGATTTGGTGCATTTATTGTTTATTATTTCGAAGACTTCATTTCCTGTGACCGGCTCAAGAAATATGTCGTCGGTCTCAAGTGTTTCAATAGATGGGATCCTTTTTTGCTGTGTTCCTAGTGACTTTTCCAGAAGGTGGTGTACTTCTTCGCAGAAATATTTGTTCAGGGCATCGGCACAGTATTTGGGGTTATCACGTTTTATTGAGTCTATTGTTAAGGTGAGGTGAGTGGGTGTTTGGGCTTCAGACTACTAGTACTTTCCCTGATCACTTTCCAGGCTCCGGCACTCTTGTTGTGTGATTTCAAGATGATGCTATCGTTATGAGCTCTCTCGGCCTCTTTGACTAACTTGGTGTGTGTCCGCTTCATCGAATTGTATAAGTGTTGCGGTATGATGGATTGCTTGAGACGAATATCTTGATATGTCTGTTTTAGTTTATGGGCGCTATCCTTGATCTCTTGCGTTATCCAGCTCTTATGTCGATGGTGGGATACTGAGGCTCTCTGTTTAGGGAAGGCATTGTCAAAGAGATAATCAAAGCGTGTTTTGAATATGTCATATTTGCTCTCCATGTTAGTGGCATTGTACATGTCCGACCAATCCGCATCATGTAGTAGTTGTTGGAATTTGGTGATGTTGTATGGAGAGAAACTCTTTTTAGAACATGAGTCTTCTTGCTATTAGATTCTGTCATCCCCTTAGGGGTAGATCTGTACTGCATCAGCTGGCCATTGTGGTCTGAGAGGTCTAGATGTAATAATTCCGCAGTTATGTCTGCAAGTGCGATATTTGTGAAAATATTGTCGATCACAGTCCTAGTAGTTCGAGTTAATCTGGTCGGGTTAGTGATTGTTGGGAATAGATTATGCACAGCAGTTAGATCTTTTAACGTTAACAACGCAGGGGAATCGCACTGTTCCGACATATCAATATTGAAATCCCCACCAAGGATTATGTGTATATTGTTTCCATACTTGGAGGCTATTTCATCAAGGACGATTTCTAGTTTGTTACGAAAGATGCTATTATCTCCATCAGGTGAGCGGTAGATAGACAGTATGATACTTCTATGATCCGTGGTTGTCTCCTTCCAAATTGCTGCACTGCATTTGAAATGTTTGTCTGAACTATGGGCTGTGACATCTGGAAGGTCAAATGTATTTGACGCGATTGAAGATTTTGCCAGGATGGCTACTCCACCTCCTCTGCTGTGGCTTCGACTGAAGCAGCTAACAAGGGAATAGTTGTCAATGTGTGTTGTAAGTGCTTCAGCTTCAGTGAGCCAGTGCTCAGAGAGGCAGACTATCTCTGGTGATATCTAGTCGGGCGTTAGCTCGACGCTGCCAAGCACCGCTCTAATTCAACGTGCGAGCTACTACCAGAGACTTATACCGCAACGGCTTAAGTAGTCGAAACGAGGTGTCGACAGGCATACATGCAGTGAGAAATGAAAGTTGAAAATCATGGTTATCGGGTATATTTAGCCACCTGACAACACCTAACCAGATATCAAAGTGCTGCGTTCATCCCTTCGGGGTGAATTTTGGGCCTCAAACATGCAAGGATTGACTTTCATGGTGGCTGGCTGGCTGGCTGGCTGGCTAGCTAGCTAGTTAGGCACGTCGTTTTGCTTGCCCTTTTCTACAGATTGCACGGTTTGGTCTAGAGAGTTGAAATTTGGTAGACACATAGAGTCCCCCTTCTCACGCGTACTTCTGAAAGAAAATCTGAAATATTTTGACCAGAAGTGAATTTATCCAATTTTAAATTTTAATTTTTTTCAAAAGTCAAACGGGTCCATCGACAGTTTTGAAATTTGGCAACATTAAAGACAATGTATTGCTAGACACTCCACTTCAAGAAAAAACAAAAATTTCAAACCGGAAGTAAAAAATTTATCAATATTAAGCGTTCCGCTCTTCCCCTTCATCTACTAACTTACTGCATGTTGAAATCTTCGCCCATTTGCTTGTTATAGAAATCGGCAGCAGACTGCGTCTCGATAGATATTTGGCTTATTCCACCAGTAATAGACCAATTTTAAGAAAAATGGTTGCGGCACTATTTAATACGATTTTCTAACTTTGCTCACAGAAACATATATACTTATGAATGTAAAAACGATTTTTTGCATATTTTTTACTTTTGTCGCTTAGAAGATACGGGCCTTAGAGGTTTGGAGAACAAGTAAAATAAGGGTATACGGCACGTCTTACATTTGTACCAAAAACAAAGATAATTGTGTTCCACCAGCGTTGTTAGATTCAGAAAATGTTAATCTTTCAATAAAAAAATTCAACATTTGATTTGGGAAACTCTAACTGTGCAAATTTGGGGTGCACATTTTCGGAGGGAAATCGTGTTTTTTTGAATTTTTGAGCCAATGTTATTCGTTCAATGTTAGTTATTTCAAAACAAATATTTTTGTGTATGAACTACATACCAAGTGGTATAATAATTAGCTGATAAACATTTAAAATTATTCCATTAACCTAGCTAAAAAAATATCCAAATATTTGGGAATTTAATTTTTTCCCATTTTCAAGGTCATCGTACGGAAAAGGGGGACCTCGTATAATCTGGTGGAACATACACTAAGATTGGCGAATATAAGGTTGATAATTACTGAAAGTTTTGTTTTGTATATTGACTTGGTATAGAAGTTACGATACTGTCCTTAGGGTCAAAATTGAAAATAAATTAATTTGTGACATTTTCGAGGTCATAGTACGGAAAGGGGGACCACATATATTCTGGAAAGAGATGCGCTTACATTCACGTATATAAGGTTAGTAATTACCGAAAGTTTTGTTTTGTATATTAGTTTGGTATAGAAGTTACAGTAACGTTGATGAGGTACTGCATATGGAAAATAAGTTAATTTTTGGCATTTTGTAGGTCATAGTACGGAAAAGGGGGACCTCATTAATCATGTTAACTTAAAACTGACAATAGATTCTAAATTATCATATTTATTTATCTTCGGGTTGTACAACACCTAGGTCTAATATTTTAAATCATCTAAAGCGATGAAATCTTGATCGTTGATATTTATATAGTAAAAATTAAAATAATAATCATGCGTATATCATAAATGTGCATCATTAATTTTTTTTTTATAAAATCTGAATCAGAAGTAAATTTGAGCCGTGAATACCTCATCAATGATACATAACTTCTATACCAAACTAATATACAAAACAAAACTTTCGGTAATTACTAACCTTATATACGTGAATGTAAGCGCATCTCTTTCCAGAATATATGTGGTCCCCCTTTTCCGTACTATGACCTCAAAAATGTCACAAATTAATTTATTTTCAATTTTGACCCTAAGGACAGTATTGTAACTTCTATACCAAGCCAATATACAAAACAAAACTTTCAGTAATTATCAACCTTATATTCGCCAATCTTAGTGTATGTTTCACCAGATTATACGAGGTCCCCCTTTTCCGTACGATGACCTTGAAAATGGGAAAAAATTGAATTCCAAAATATTTGGATATTTTTTTAGCTAGGTTAATGGAATAATTTTAAATGTTGATCAGCTAATTATTATACCACTTGGTATGTAGTTCATACACAAAAATATTTGTTTTGAAATAACTAACATTGAACGAAAAACATTGGTTTAAAAATTCAAAAAAACACGATTTCCCGCCGAAAATATGCACCCTAAATTTGCACAGTTAGAGTTTCCCAAATCAAATGTTGAATTTTTTTATTGAAAGATGAACATTTTCTGAATCTAACAACGCTGGTTGAACACAATTATCTTTGTTTTTGGTACAAATGTAAGACTTGTCGTATACCCTTATTTTGCTTGTTCTCCAAACCTCTAAGGCCCGTATCTTCTAAACGACAAAAGTAAAAAATATGCAAAAAATCGTTTTAACATTCATAAGTATATATGTTTCTGTGAGCAAAGTTAGAAAATTGTATTAAATAGTGCCGCAACGACCACTGGTCTAATTCCGGTGGAACGACCCATTTGTCGACTAATTGTGCTGTTCATAGAAGAATTCATGATGCACATCATAATTTTGTCACATTGAAAGATTCAAACCTCAAATATAGGTACCTCAATATGACGACAGAATATGATGTAGTATCAACCATTTGAGAAAATAGTTTGGATAGTATTTATGGATATTCAAGTATTGGGACAATAATACAAACGAATAACAGACATCGATTCCGTTCCATAATGACATCTTTATTTCTACTACTTCACGTATGAATATTATAATATCTAAATTTATTTCAGTTTCGAGAGTATGGAAACTTCGTTTTGTGTAGAATAAAGAATAATAGATTAACTACGCACAATGAACAATGGTATTCTGACGCCAATCGAATGCCTTGTGCGAAAGGTGTTTACAAACATGATCAATTATGCAATGGCATTTTTAAAAGAATACCTAATGCACGAAATAATTCATACTGTCTAAAATATCAAAACAAACAATAAATCAATTAGATGAATCAACAATATGCCATCACTATCAGGAATAAAGACCGGTAGACTATTTGATTGTATGATCTATGCGTAATAAACACATACACCCCCTCCCCCCCCCCCCCCCCCACACACACACACCATAATCAATAAACAACAACAATAAAAGGTCATTTAATATCGTGAATCGTCATTGCTTGGAGAATAAACAATACACATTCAGATCTATTCAGTGGCTGGTGGATTAGGGGTGGGGGTTGTGTTGTGAGCGTATCAGAGGTTTGGTTTCCTATGTTGTCTTGACACTTTTAAACGAATACAAATGTACGTAGATGACACTTGTTTTGGAATATAACATAATAGATTCTGCTGCAGTAGGAGGCTGTCTTCTAGCACAATTGTATTTTCAAATAACTTATTTTCACACTATTTATTGTAAAATTGTATACTTCAAGACAATGAGTAAGCACACGACTCGTTCGAAGACGTCCCCAGGGTAAAATTAGTAATCGTAAAGGACTTTTATTTAAAGCCATTTCATTCAAAATGAAATAAAAAAATCTTATTCATAAATTACATTCATAACTATATTTGGTACTTTTTAAAAGAATTTGAACATTAGCTTGTATATTACATGACGTGTTGGATAAAGTCATATTTTAAACAATGTTTTTTTCACTTGAGTCTTGACGAGCAACAGTTTTTTTTAAATGTATAGGTACGCACTGAATGGGACCGAGGACGCTCCGTGTTACCATTTTTTCTCATTGTTATCATATATATATATATATATATTTTTTTTAATCATTTGAGATTTTTTATGTTAATTATCATTTAGTGAGATTTAAACAAAATATGTGTAGGTACATTGATTTTTAATTGATTGTCCCTCGTACATACCGATGTAAGCGGTAGACACCTTAGGGAATTTATAAGCATGTGATCAAGGATTATGCGTCTGTTCTCCGGCAAAAATAGTGCTTTAGCTTCTCGGGTATCTTGGCAATCAGTCAGGTACAATCAGGTTGACCGTTCTTTGTTGGTTTGTTCGTGTGTTGGTGTGTTTTGTGACTGTTAATGATATACGTCCTACTCCTTCCCAACCAGCACTATAAACACCAGGTGGCTCAGCTAGTTAATCTTAAAGGAACTCTAGGTTGACATCTTCAAAATCAATTTTCACAATAAGGCAATATCAAATGGCCACATCCTTTGCCGTAATTCCTTTAACTTTCAGTAGTGTCTCTCTGCGCATGAACAAAGGAAAAGGCTTCTTGGTATGAACGTTCTTATTTTCTCCTACACCCTTTGACCGATCTCAACCGAATTTGGTGTACTCATTCTATATGAAATAACCCATACCGTATGATACTTGATCCCTTCCAACATCCCCTAATTTAAAAAATCACCCGTAGGTAATAATAGAAAATTATATATGCATATTCTGCATAACCCCACTCGTGATCTTTGGTACGTTTTTAAACTGTTGGCGGAAAAATTTGCGGCATAATCCATGTTATGGAACTATCACTAAACAGCAGTGTTGGATTAGTTCCTCAAAAAAAGGAACTAGTTCCAGTTCAAATAAAGAACTGGTTAGTTACCTACCTGGAAAGTTTCCAGAAACTGGAAAGTTAACTTATGAAATAAGTTCCTTTTAAGTTATATTGCCTTCCAAAACACATCCGGATTTTATTTAAAATGTGCTGTAAACATCTGTAAGCCTTAACGCTTTACCAATAGAGTTTAAATTACACAAAAAAGTGAACTTAGAAGAATTTAAAATTAAGGAAACGCATTTACAATCATCTACCTTTCGTGTACCTTTCAGTATACCAACTGGCAACTAATATGCGTAGTACGAGATGACGCACAAATTCCGGTCTACACCGGAACAATACACCTACAATTTACGTTATTCACAAGTTGTGAACTTTTAGCAATTTAAAAGTTGAGATAACTCATATTCAACCAAAAGAAATTGACCCTTTCGTTATACTAACTTGGGAACTATTGGAAGAAAAACAGAAATTTTTAGACAAGAAGTGACGTTGTTGGCGTTAACAATGTAATGATAGGTAACACTCAATGATCAATGAAAGCTGCTGTAAACTACCACCTCATGTGACATGTTGTACAAAAACAAAAACTTGTATATAGACTGCCAAGCACCTTTCCCCCTAAAAAGATTGAGATCTAAAAGAAGGTCGCAGCAATTATATATTGTTGAAACATTTTCGCACTTAAAATTCGTGAAATCATTTCGCCCAGTTACTGCTGCCAAGCACAACATTATAAACCAAACATTGTACCCAAATTTGAGATTGAAAAAATCTCTATGTGAACCATCATAGTATAAACTTTAAAACAATTATACTCATTTCAAACTAAAAATAGAAAGTATTCAAATTTTAAAAACGTAAACAAAATCAATTAAAAACATTTTTTTTTACATAACTTAAAATACAAATTAAAAAAAATTATTTAAAATTAAATAAAACAAAATAAAAGTAAAAAAAATAAAAAAAAAAGCTTGGCGCATTGAATTTGCACCGTCATGTTGACTTCTTCCTTCTTTCCTTCATCACCTTCTTCTTCCTCTTTCTTTCGTCGTCTTCTTGGTCGACATTTTCTTTTTATGTTGCCCCCTCCTTGACACAATGCGCCAAGCTTTATTTTTATTTTTTTTACTTTTATTTTGTTTTATTTAATTTTAAATAATTTTTTTTAATTTGTATTTTAAGTTATGTAAAAAAAAATGTTTTTAATTGATTTTGTTTACGATTTTAAAATTTGAATACTTTCTATTTTTAGTTTTAAATGAGTATAATTGTTTTAAAGTTTATACTATGATGGTTCACATAGAGATTTTTTCAATCTCAAATTTGGGTACAATGTTTGGTTTATAATGTTGTGCTTGGCGGCAGTAACTGGGCGAAATGATTTCACGAATTTTAAGTGCGAAAATGTTTCAACAATATATTATTGCTGCGACCTTCTTTTAGATCTCAATCTTTTTAGGGGGAAAGGTGCTTGGCAGTCTATATACAAGTTTTTGTTTTTGTACAACATGTTATCTAGTGTAATGACTAACTCATTGATTTTGTTTCTTAGGCTGCGGATGTTTAGCTGTAAAATTGTGATTACTGGCCCTAGGTCGGGCCCAATTGCCTCTGGCTTCGGAGAAAAAACCGGTTTATTGCGATGCCTTTTGGCCAGAACTCTGGGCTTCTTAGGGTGTCCAGTAGTGAGTGTGGTGCCCCGATTTTGAAGGATGAGTAATCCCCCAATGTTCTCAATTGTTTACTTGTTATGTTATTGTTAGGAAGTTCGGCAATGAGGTAGTCAAGAATATCTTGATTTGTCACTGTATTACTGAATCTACTGAGATAAATCCATACCTTCTTTTCTGCAGCTATTAGTGACTTGAACTTGGCGTTTCCCGCAGGCTGTCCGGTCGCGATGATGGGTTGTTGTTTGTTCCCCTTCTTATTATTTTGAGTTGGCCACTGGGTGTTGGTATTTTGCTTCTGTGTCTCGTCGTCTCTGTTGTCCTTCGGGTTCTTGATCTCGTCGTGTTTGACCTCCGCGTTGTCATTCCAAAACAAGTTCGGGTCAAATGTGCTTGGGATAATGTTGCGTGGCACCAGTTCTGGTTTGTGTGCTGTGTTTTGAGATCTTAGTTGACGGCGGGAACCTAGACTCCCCTGTGTTGCGGCTGCGGCTGCTTCAGCTGTTATTTTTGTTCTTTGACTGTTGACCTCTTGCGCTGGCGTAGGTTCCCTCGCGTCAGGCGGTGTGTGGCTCTGACTGGTGTCGGAGCTTTGCTTGTTTACATTGTTAACTGGGCCATTGCTTACCGTGGAATGATGCAATGTGTCCGTAAGACTGTTGATTAGCTGTTGTTGATGTTTTATTATATTTGACATTTGTTCAATCCGTTGTAAAAAATGTGAATGTTCCTTTTTACAACACGCCTTGATTTGTTTATGAATAGAATGATCTTCATTTGCCGAGATTTTAAATTTATTATTCATGTTTGTTGCACGAAATACACTTTGAATAACTATTTAGATATTCTATTGTAGCACTTTCACTTTATTGTACTTTCTGGCTAACGATTTCGAAACACTGTTTTTCAAACACTATGCTCGAATCGCAGGTAGTTGATGATAATATACATGGTGCGCGCAACTCAAGCTCGTGACCGACGTCCGTCCAGCTCGACAGTCAGTTGACTCGCTTCTTCAGTCGAAGAAGCGAGAATCGGGCGTGTGACGTCACACTAGAAGGCAATGCTTAGCACAGCGCGCTATGAGCCGCACGCTCGAGATGCGTCGGAAATGCATGTGTATTCGGTTATTTTAACATCACATTGTAATTGTGAAGTACACAGATACGCCAGTAACGAATGTCGCTGTGATAGCGGAATATAGCAGTTTATAGGTACTTTTCTCCAGCGGTAATGTTTTGGATCCGTATAGAATATGATGCATTGCTTTACATTGAAACACGGCTAAACCACCCAATGCATGGTTAGGTCAAAACAACACCTTACTGTTCCCAATGTATAAAACCTGAAACGAAAAATGCGTATAAATGATATAAAGCTTATTATTGATAATGCTTCAAAAGTCAATGATATTTGTCTTGTTCAAATTAAATTGTGGTTCAATGGTCAGGCAGATAGGCAGGCAGATTATTGATATTTGACATATTATTTTGACTGATTTCGGTCTAAGCATAAGCCTAGGATAAACCTTCAGAAGAAGTTATTATGACTGAGAGCGTGGGAAGTATCTTGAAGAGAAGACAAAGCAAAACTGCTGCCGCGTACGTTCTGAAGCTTATTTAGCACATTTCTATCAGCACTAATCGCTACTCACTGAATAGGTTTCTGTTGCATCAAAGACAAATATAATATAATCGCGGACATGTGTTATTTGTATTTGGAATATCCAATATTCAATCAGAAAATTATTTACAGAATACCAAAGCCAAACAATATCTTACATTACTTGATATTACCAGGCAGATAGTCCAACTCCAAGTATGTAGACAAGTATGTATTGGTATGTATGTCTTCTTGACGACAATATCTACCACAATATTAATTTCAATTTGTCCTAAATGCATCCCGTAGTTATGAGAATGTAAGAAAATTATTCTCTTTGGAATGTTCAATGTTCTCAACGTATACCGTAGTGGCATTGCAATACGTTTATTCAGGGATTGATTGTAACTAGGAAAACGCTCGGTGTAACGCGTTGATAAGCGAGCACCAACACGCACGATATCGCCAATCAAGCACGATCCATTCAATCAAAGATAACTAACTATACATTATTTATTACCAATTTTCCTTGCAACTTTTCATAAACACTCTGGATCAATTAAATAACAGATTATTGTACTGATATTTTTCCATCAATCTCTTTCGACAGATATTCAAACACTTAAAACAGCAATAAATCTGTAAATTCTTGACCGATTGGGCTGGAAATGTGTAAAATATGATGCTATCTAGTCAAAACGTTGATTTCATAACTGTGAAACACAATCCATATCGTAAAATAAATTATTTTAGATAAGGTATACCTATACCTAGGTATGTATATGAAATACCTACATTACATTTTGAGTACATTATGTATTGCAATATGATCCACTAATAAAAGAATCTGTCTTACATTGATATTGAGAATAGCCATCTATCTATAAACTTTGCTTTGCAACATAGAGCAACCCAAAATGCAGTGGAATTTCTGTTTTGAAATGTCATTTCTGACAGTTATTAAAACTGTCAATAAGTGCATCTATTTTCTTGACTGGTAGGGCTGAAAATTTGTAAAATAAGAGACAATGTTGGTCTGAACGACCATGCAAAATATTAGTTTGATTGATCAGATTAATCGAAGACCATTTGATATGTCAAATGGTGGTGTGGCTACAGGCCATTATAAATTAAGCTAACAAGTGTCAGTAAAATGTATTTTTCTTTTAAAGTTCATTACAGATTACAGATTTGTAAAATAACATTTATAATGCTGATACCAATGGCCATGCAAAATATGGTGATGATCGGTTAACCGATTCCAGCTTTATTGCACACAGAGTTGAGTTTCTTTCACATTGCCAAGCTTAGTATAGGTACAACTTTAATCAAGATTCTGATAAAAGTAATAGATCGATTTTGCTGGATATCAATAGCCTTCTGCACTGGATAGTAATAAACCGTTTGTGAAAAAAATTGGCCAGATCCGTTACTTCGTTTAAAATGTAACGCGAAAAGCACAAATAAACACACAACAAAAAAAACAGAGACTTGAGCCATATGTTTCAAGTGGAGACGCTCGCTCCGCTCGCTTAATAAATTATGTCAACATTAAAAACAATTGAGTGCTGTTTAATAAACCTCGTATCCTCTTCTTCATTAACAACATTTTTAACTAACAATATAAATGAAAACTACGTAGATATCGGTTGTTTTGTTGCGTTGCAATCATGAAATAAAACGTAGCGCGCTATGCCGGGCAGCGCGGAGATCTCCTTCTACTGTGACGTCACGATATCTATGCTACGGCCTGAGAACGAAGTGAGTATAACGAGGGCCTCGTCACGCCACAGATCATCTGTCAGTGTAGTGTATTTGCGTCATCTTTTTAGCTTCTTATTTAGGTTTTGTGTTTTTTTCTTTCATTTTATTTAGTGTGTAAACTTCTTTATCATCCATTAGCTGAAGAAACAATAATATTAAACTGAGAGCTGGGCCATCCAGGTTATAATCATGTAGAGATTTCAAGTGTCACGGCATCTTGCTGGAAATAGGCAATGGCGCGCCATAGCTTGATGACGAATTGACAATGAATGTTTATTGTCCTCACTGTGCATTGTTGATTATCCCTCATCAATGAATAAAGACCCCTTTATACCCTACCATAGGCAATTTTCATTGAGGATTCCTTAATAAAATCAGGTGGGCAGATGTTTGAACAACAGTAGAATCCAGTGTTACTTAACCTACAAACCTTTTTGTAGGTGTGATTAGATACAAAAAATTGGGTAGGTATCTCCAGTTACCAGTTGTCCAGTAGTAATTGGATAAATTGATTGATTTACTTGATTAGTTTGTTAACTGAGCTAAGTGGTCTGTGATACGGCTATTACAGCGTCCAGTCAGCTTCCAAAACCAATTTGTGAACGCTTTTTGACATCGGGGGATTGTGTACATATTCAATAAATATTGTCAAGTAACTATTCGATTAACTATTCGATCAGAAGAGATATTCGATATTCGACTTTGATATTCGACATTTTCTGGACCAACTATTCGACTTCGACTTAAAAAATCACTATTCGCACACCTCTTATATAGGTATCTAGTTATGGGCTGCCGGCCCCCATTTTCTAATTTTTCTTTCAATTTTTACAAAAAAAATGTTTAACGTACCAGATTTTATAGTCAAATATTACTGATTTAGTAGAAGCGACTGTCGAAATAGGAATGAAGTTATCGAAATTTGGGGGCCGTCATGACATCCGCCTATTATTTTTGAACAAAATGAGCCCTCGTGGAAGTCTGTAGTGTGAATGGTGGGGTTTGAATCGTGGCCGTAGTAAATATGTTTATTTTCAAAAATAAATAAGTCAAAATTTTACGGTACAACAATAATGTATCAAAAAAGATACAGTGAGTTGTAGAATCACTTACTGAATGAGAAAAATGCCCTCCCGACTCTTAAAGTGCAGTAGTTTCGCCAATATAACGTGATTTATATTTTTAGCCACGTGGTATCGCTCGCATCGCGTTAAATATACAAATATTAGGATACACATTTATTTTTACAAAATATTAAAAATTATTTTTGAGGGGGGGGGGTCGTTTTAAGGACAAATTTGGGCATCCCCCCACCTTTTTTCATCTTTGGGCCCACATAAAATAATAATAAAATTATTAATTTTATGATCTTCATTCCTTAAAAAAAATGAAGTCTCTATCATTAACGGTAATAAATATAAAATTGTTTTAAGAAAGCAAGGCCCACCAGAAAATTACTTTTTAAGGGGCCCGTTTCTCGGACCCCGTTCAAAATATGGGAAAAAACGCTGAAAGAGACATGTGTTTATTTCGGCTTCCTAACATGTAGTATACCAATTATGAACAAAATCAGAGTCATACCCTACATAGTATTTCAATTTTTTTTTTATGCTTTGGCTTGGAATTGCCCTTGAATTACTTGAGCTTTTGCAATCAAGTGGTGTACTGTGAGGTTTGTTTCGTATCATCGTTTTTAAATCTAGTTACTGCCAAGATATCAGAATCGGTATGTTTTTGGAAAAATACAGTGAATGTTTTAGTGCGTTCCATAACATTTTGTAAACCGTGAGGTTTCATTGCTTTTAAATGGGTTTCTCACTCCGAAAACAATATTAAAGTTACTAAATTGTAGCATTGGTTTTAAAGAAAAATTTCCTTTACACTGCACATTTCCTCTTGCATACAAACTCTCAAATGTGTTTTCTAGTGAACATAACGCCTGTTATAGCTTATGGAAATATTTCCGAAAAATTTCCGGAAATTTTCAAAATTTTATTTTTCCGGAAATTTTACATCCCTAGATATGGGGGATGAGAACTGTGGAATTGCAGTAGGTACAAGCTCTCATACATAAAATCATGAATTTTGGTTTTGTTCAGACAGTTCAGAGTGGTACAAGACAATCTAACAACAAAATAAATCTTTTAGATGTGTTTCTAGTTAGACCTCCGGAATTATGGGTGCATTGTGAGGTGGTTGATGGAATAAGTGACCACAAAGTGCCAATTCTTGATGTTGAATTTGAATCATTTAAAAGATACGGAGGTAAATCAGAGAGAATAGTTTGGTTCTATAGGAAGGGAGATAGAAAGGGACTGCAGAAATACCTAGATAGTGAGTTTGATAAATGGAAAGAACATTGCGGAGAAGATATGGAAGTTATGTGGAGTCAGTTTAAAGATATTTTGAGAGTAGGAACTAATGTATGTGCCATCTAAGACTTTCAAAGATAATAGTGACCCATCTTACTACACAAAAACGATGAGAGTACTTAAAAGAAAAGCTAGAAAGGCTCATAATTTGGGTAAGAAAGACAGGGTATGGAGAGAAAAGTGTAAGGATTTACGTTTTGAGTTGATCAATGCTAAACTCGAGGCTAAAGACAATTACATGATGGCAATGTTTCAGGAACAGGATGTGAAGGGGAGTTGGAGAAAACTGTATGCGCATATAAAGAAACAAAAGTGTTGCAGCAGGACGATTCCATTATTAACCCTTTATAGGTTACTGGTAGCATAGTTTACCACTAACAAAAAAAATCTGAGCTAATCGTTCCTTGGTAATCTTACCACCTTATGAATAACTTTCAGTTTAAATTCTCCCGCCTTATTGCCATTGGTGGGAACATGCTCAGACATGTGGCGCTGCAGTAAATGTAGAAAGAACTATGAGGGGGTAAATTATTATACCAATGACCACCTGTCAACTTTGTTGGCTGACATGTGCTAAAGTGTATTCAGAAATTAATTCCTGGTGTCTACAAATCTGTCTACTAAATGCACTATTTTGGATATATATCAAGATAAGTAAATATTTAATCTGTATTTAAAATTTGAAGCCTCTATATTGGTTGAAAATGTATAAAAAATTATTTTGAAGTCGCGCCTTCATCAATAATCCCAGCAAACACAGGAGCTCTCTGGGAGGTCCTAATATTAGGATGATGCTCCTTAAATAGGGATATCCTTACAAAGATGTACTGGGGACCTCCCTGGTACATCCTAGTAAGGAGGACTCTTCCAAATTCAAGATGGCTTATTCTAAAAATGGCAACTGCCTAATTTAGGGAGGGATATCCTAAAAAAAGGCAGAATTCTTCCTAAAAAAGGCAGAATACCTCCTAAAAAAGGCAGACCTTCCTTTTTTTAGGACGGTCCTCCCTAATTTAGGCAATTGCCTTTTTTTAGGATATATTACACTAAAAATGGCCGCTATTGAAATATTTATATAGGTTTCGTTAGCTGTCAACAGAGTACTCTGCCCTTCAACTTCAATATAGATTTATGTTTTACTCAGATATCTTTATTGTTTGTTTTAAGTAGGTAAGTTTTATTATTACCAAAATCTGGCAAAATTTTTAAGAATTTGTAACAAAATGAGAAACGTTGCTTTACATGATAGGACAAATGTGTATTTCCTCTTTAGTAGTTGTCCCCTGCAAGTTGTCCCCTGCACTCCGATCCATATTATTTGTAGGTATGATGCATTCAAACTATAAATGTATAAATGAATAAATTCCATCAAAGAAATGAATGATAGCAGCTGATCTGACGCTGTCATGTTGGTGTTTTTGTCGGTGTCCCGCAAGTGATGCAAAAATGCTTCACTTTTTTGGTGGAGTGAGCCTACCCCTGTCCTGTCAGTGTTAGCTATCGATCTATATATTATATCGCTCTATCGTGTATTAAATATATTAAATAAGGCATTTTGAAAAGGCACTTATCGTAATATCGTGGAAAATGATCTACCTAATCGAGAAATTATGTCCTAATTTAGGAGATGGATATCCTAAAAAAAGGCAGAATATCTCCTAAAAAAAGCCAGACTTTCCTTTTTTTAGGATGGTCCTCCCTCCCCAGGATGTACCTGGGAGCCATTTAGGATCCTTATTAGGAAGCTGTGGGGAGGCTTTTAGGATCATTTTAGGAAGGACTGGGGATATCCTACATCCTTAATTAGGAGGGACTGGGGAGGTCCCAGGTACAACCTTGTGTTTGCTGGGATGGGCGGTTCCACGATTTCATGACATATTTTCAATAATTTTCTTTACTAGTGTAACGTGGCAAATTTAAATATATTACAACGCACACATATTGCTTTGCTTATAAAATTTCATATAAAAAAAGGGTATCATACTCTACTGAATGAGCAAAACATGTTATGGCTATTTTATTATGTAGCAGCCCAAAAACTGCCATTTGCCACGGGTATAACCTCACTTTTGTCGGAACCGTTTTCTCATGTTTATTACTCAAAGGCAAGCCAAAACCGTTGATCCAAACTCATGAAACGTTTATGAAATGCTTGAAAATGATGACGTCATAAGCCTACATAATTTTTAAATTAATTATTATTTTTAATGTCAAGAATGTTAGGTGTGCTAATCGAGCACTGGTATAATAATTTACCACCCCAAATTTTCCAAAATAATAAAAAAAAATATGTTTTTGTATTTTTCCAATAATGCTGTACCCATATCCTGTGCCCAAAATTAATTTGGTACAAATCCTAGAATCGCCAGAGTCTTGCCCTATAAAGGGTTAAGAGGGGATAACTAGGAGGCAAGTGAGGACAAAGAAAAGGCTGATGCTTTAAATGACGTATTTGCAGCGGTCTTTCAGAGTAGAGATGCTGCAATAGATACAGAAGGCAACAAAGGCAAATGGGAGGAGTTAGGGATAGAGTATGGCCATATATGGAAAGTTTTAACTTCTCTTAAGAATGGAAAGGCACCCGGTTCTGATGGAATTACTACGGATATTTTGAAATTAGCTGGTAGAAGTGTTGTGCCATTTCTTGAGCACTTGTTTAGGAATTCATTTAACAACAATGTTGTACCTCAGGAGTGGAGAAGAGCAATTGTAGTTCCTATTTTCAAGAGTGGTGCTAGAAGTGAAGCAAAGAATTATAGACCAATAAGTCTAACGTCTGTAGTCTGCAAATTAATGGAGAGTGTTTTGGCAAATCATTTGAGAGAGTTTCTGGAGGGCTGGAAATGGTTTGCACCACAACAGCATGGCTTTAGACATGGACATTCGTGTGAATCTCAACTTGTAGGTTTCAAACAAGATTTGTTAGATAATTTAGACAAAAGAATTGATTCAGATTGTATTTTTATTGATTTTGAAAAAGCTTTTGATAAAGTACCTCATCAAAAGCTAATAGAAAAATTGAAAGTATCTGGTTTGTGTGATGGAATTGTATGTTTGGTTGCCACATTCCTGTGGGGGAGAACGCAAAGAGTTGGAGTGGGTTCTGATTTGTCGAATGAAGTAGAAGTTACCTCAGGGGTCCCACAGGGTAGTGTGTTGGGTCCACTTCTATTCATCATTTTCATTAATGATTTAGTTGGAGGCATGTTAACAAATAGTCGACTTTTTGCTGATGATGTTGTCATTGATGGTTCATCTGTTGAGAGAGATCTAATTCAGAGTGACGTTAATAAAGTTATTGATTCGGCCAGGCAGAATAAGATGGCAATTAATGCAAATAAATGTCATTTTGTTCGATTTTCAAGAAAGAATAAGTAACTGAGAGAAAGTTATTGGATGGATATGTCAAAGATTGAGAATGAAGAGAGTTGTAAATATCTAGGAATAGTGTTTGATAAGAGGTTGAATTGGGGTGAGCAGATAAGTTATATGTCAAATAAGGGATTGCGGCAATTGTCGTTTGTTATGAGAAATTTGGAAGGCACAGCGCAATGTGTGAAGAATATGGCTTACAAGACATTGATAAGGCCAATTCTTGATTATGCTGGGTCAATTTGGGATCCGTACAAAATAGGACAAGTAAAGGCTGTGGAAAGTGTTCAGAGAAAGGCTGCGAGAAGAGTGACAGGAAAGATGAGAAGAAGGAATGGGAAGTAGTGAAGACAAAGAAGGGTAGAAAGGGAAGAAATGAATTGACTTTGACCATGAGGCAAGTTCCAGAGAGTGTTTCAGACATGATACAGAACTTGGGTTGGGAATCGCTTCAAGATAGGAGAAGAAAGGCTAGGCTCTGCAACATTTACAGAGCCTTCACTGGAGTGGAAGCATGGAAGGACTTGTCTCGAAGAATTATGAAACCCGATTATGTAGGAAGAAATGATCACTCATTTAAGATAAGAAGAAGAAACGTGAAATTAGATGCGGCACGAAACTCACACGCCGATATTGGATTTCAAGAGTGGAATGAACTAAGTATTTCAAAGTTACCGGAAACACTCGCGGAGATGAGATTGTTCCTCGATGTATCGTAGTTTTTATTTATTATTAATAATTATATAATTTCAATAATTGTCTTCATATAACTTGATAGTATCTCTGCCACCTGTAGATACAATTTGTAGAGCAATAAAACTTATTATTATTATTACTAATGACATGAACATCCCATTCTCCTTTCACTCTATTGCACTTGTTTTCTTCTTGCCATTCCTGTAAATTACTTATTTGTCTGTCTTTATTTATATACTTGCATTTTGAAAGGGACACGAGTAGATGGTTATAATAATTCAGTTAAAATGCAGAAATTTTTCAAAACCCTCGTTATTAACATCCCTTCCATTGTATTCGGCTGATACCTTTCTGAGGGAAGTACAAAATGGTGATATCGCTCGACGTAAGTTGTACTGTGGTGTCGATATGCACTGACATGGCACTGATGAATATTGTTTTCTTTCTAGCGGGATGGTGACGAGCCCACACCCAAGAGGAAACAAGGGAAACACATTCCGGTAAGTTCCAAGCATTCATGTGTTGGCACACCGCTGATTAGGTAGATGGAACCAAAAATAGGATATATTATTGGATTTTATTCTTGTTTTCTACACATTAGTAGAGAGCACAAAAATGGATTCCATATAATAATGAATGATAATACGATTTATCATCTTATTCTTGAAATATTTTTTATTTTTTAACTCACAAATTATTTTGAAATTTAATCAGCAAATTAATGTTTTATTTGTTACAAATACAAACACATTGTTCTTACTGCAAATTGAACTACGTATTTGGGCAGATGTACTGGGGCTAGATTGACAAAAGGTATTATCTGCTAATACGTATTATCTTTTGATTTAATACCAAAATATACGATTTTATATGAATATATGATTTACAATTTTTTGATTTAATACGTTGGTATTAAGAGATAATACTTTTTGTGAATCTGGCCCCTGTAGTTTTAAGATTGAATTCCCTCCTGCTTGGTGCAAACCCTTCAGTACGGACTGAGAGTTGAATGCTTGGACTAAGTCTTGTTTTCAGGCCAAGACTTTCATGAGTCTGGAAGTCGTGCGTGAAGACAGTGCGGAATCCCTCGTGGCTTCTCTCGTCGACGAACCTGCCGACGAAGAACCTGCCGTCGTGAAACCTCCACCTGTGACCAAGACTTCACCGGAGAAGTCCAAGAAGGTAGGGTCTCTTTTTCATTTACACCTCCATATCCATCCTATTCATGTCAACACGTCATATAGGTACTTTGTAAACCCAAGGCTCATCATCGCCTGTATCTTAAGTGTACTATTAGTTTTTACAAATTAACATTGACATTCGCTCAACATTGCGGCAGTTAATGTTTTCGTCATTGTTGAAGGCTGCAGTTTTATACCTACCATATTCCGGCTTAATAAAGACATACATTCTGTTTATGTTCAGATCATCTACATTATTTCAAATGTGATCACAGCATATTGTACTGTGTCAGATTTCCCTGTAATTTAGTAAAATATATAACGATGTCAACCGTTGCGGTCCATTGCGTTTGCACGAGACATCGCTTTTTGACTGTACATCGACGACAAAGTTGCATTACCTAACGAAGAAGAGTTTATCACTTGTATAACAACCCACTAACGCACATCTTAACTAAGTAGTTTGTTGACTTCACTTCTTAAAGACAGTGAGCATATCCAAATAGTTGTATTGCTATGTAGTGACATCCTATGAAACTCTGTATTAACCTTGGACATTGAGTAATGTTTCTCATGTTTCTGTGTAATGTTTCTTCAGGTTGGATCTCCGATAAAACAAACACCGAAGTGGCGAGAGGATGAAGAAGTGGAAATCATCCCCTTGCTTCAAGAAAACATGTTAAAGCAACAACGCTTCTTGGACGAATCCAAGCTCAAAGTAACTGACAAACATACATTGCAAATCATTCCGTACAAAACATTTGATGTTGTAAAGTTCTACTGTTAAAAACAGTAAAGTTGGTCGTAAATAAATATTATGTACAGCAACCAAAAATGCAATTAAATTATGTGTTGTTTGTTTACAAGAACACTTGAGTCTGTAATAATTGTTTTCTTGTTTTCAGGTACTGAAGTGGTCTTTCACAAATCCTCGCAAAGAGTTTGTGGAATCTCTGAAAGACTTGATGTCGAATGCAAACGTTGAGAAGAGCCTCCTCATTGATCTCTTCATGAGTGACTTCAAGCTCCAAGTCAAGGCAATCGACTTGCTGATCGAGGTTAGTGTTTTACGTCCAAATCCAGCCTGCTTGTGATTGTATAATAGGTATTTTTAAATCAAACATATTTCATAACATCATTTTATCTACTAACAGTGTTTACTTTTATACTATATTAAGTTAGTACCTACTTCAATTTATACTAAACCGGTGACAAGTTTTTTGGTTGGTAAGTAAACGTTTAAGAGCGCCACTCAAAATTAAACATTCTACTTGCTATTTTAATGAAAGTTTTCAAGTGCTGTTTACCTAAGAACGGTTTGCAGGATGTAGATTGTCCTATCAATCAACCAATCTCAAGTCTGCCACAAATGGTTTATGGACTCGTTAATGAATGATACAAAATTCCGCAACCTGCAAACAGCTTTTATGTAAACGGGCCTTTGTTGCATTTTTACTTCTGTGTCCAGCACCAAATAGATCGACTGATTCATTTGAAATTTTCTGCAATTCTCACAATGTGTCACTCATTGATGTTGATAATTTTTAATATAAAAATAATTACATCAGTTACAAATGTCAGATGTTAACCAAAATGTAGTGTGCGTACCTTGGTATTTTCCTAATTTTCCATCATATTTCCAGTCAAATATTTGACATCACTGAAACTTAAAAAACAAGACACACCTGTTTTGAACATAAAAATAATTGTATGTATTGCTCCTTTTAGTAATTTGTCTGACAGTTGTATGTATTTAGCAAGATGAAAAGAGTTGATGCCATCGGCAGACTCTGTGACTTGACACATTTGTGGCAGACTTGAGATTGGTTGATAGGACTATCTACATCCTGCAAACCGTTCTTAGGTAAACAGCAGTTAAAAACTTTCATTAAAATAGCAAGTAGAATGTTTAATTTTGAGTGGCGCTCTTAAACGTTTACTTACCAACCAAAAAACTGGTCACCGGTTTAGTGTCAGGGGGTTCTTTTAGTATTCCTAGTAGTGGCTTTGGAGATCGAATCCAATTGTTTACGCTGCCACCTAATTAAATAAGATCCGACCCACAAACCCTAAGAACCGAACCCTTGACTATTCTCTTCGAAAGCGTGAGTAGCTGTTAAGCTTCCCCACAGAGCGATAGTGAATTCTACTTAATTATATATCTGATGTACCATGTAACTCTACTAGACCAATAAATTATATTATGACTGAGGAAATTGGATTATGGAATTGATTGGCTTACCCAGTACAAAGACGATCACTTGTTGAAGAATTAATATAATTATCGAACTGTAGCAAATATACAACTTGTCGATTCCACTTAACAAATTATTAATACCACTATAAAATTTAGATTGTCGCACTGAACAGAGAGCTAATATAATCAACTCAAGAACAATTAATTATATTATTCCAAACTGCCGGAAACAGAATAATACTCCTTACGGACAGTATGACTCTCTGCTCACAATCCTCTATCTACTGACAAGTTACTTCCTTCCCAAAGTATTAAACCAAGGTACAATTTGCAATTAATCAAAACAATAACCAAGGTAAAACACCTGAAACTTTACTGAACCTGATGAAATATTACACATCAATTTCACAACATCAGCACAATTTGTGATGACTTTCAAAACAAACTTGTTTAACAAAACAATTGCAAATACCTGTACCCAAGTAGGTTACTAAAGGAATTCATAACAATTCTTATAACGCAATAACCCAAAATGGTTTCCTTGCCCCTCACATTAGTATAAATTGAAGAAGGTAATAACTTAATATAGTATAAAAGTAAATGTTAGTAGATAAAATGATGTTATGAAATATGTTTGATTTAAAAATACTTATTATACAATGTTGTTTTGAACATGAAAATCATTGTATTGCTCCTTTTAGTCATTTGTCTGACAGTTGTATGTATTTAGCAAGATGAAAAGAGTTGGTGCAATCGGCTTGGATGACTCGGCTAGCTCTGTGTGTCTTTGCTTCAGGACTTTCAACATAGCAAGGAAGCAACCATCGCTAACCTCGATCTGGTCTTAAAGTACATGACATTGCGATTCTTCGACACCAACCCGACGGTAACGAACAAGTGTCTGGAATACCTGGATCTTATTCTGGGAGAGCTGGCGGTAGAACCGGCGTATACGTTCTGCGAGTTAGAGGCTTCCGCCTTCATTCCGTTTCTTGTCATCAAGGTTAGTTCAAAACATCTCGTAACGAAGTAAGACTTTGGATCCCCTCTTCCTAAAGTTCATTGTGGACAGAAATACATTTTATTTCTCACAGCATTGTTATTAATATTATCTCTGTACACCTGACCGCAGGACTTAGTTAACCCTCCTTCCCCCTTTCCATGCGACCCATAACAAGGGCAAAGTTGTTTTGTCCATATTTCAATTGCATCTAAGGGAAATCAATAAATTTAAACTAAACTTGACTCTTTGTCAGTTGTTTTGCAATTCAGATTCTGTGTCGGTAAAAGTACATTTCCGTCTCCTTATAACGGCTGTAAATACGAAGCTCCCAAATGACATAAAACCTGTTTCGAGTAAATTGCCAAAACGAGATGGAATCTCTACTATGCAACTCACTGGTTTAAATCTCAACTTCAAGTTAAGTTTTAACTTACTAAATGTGGAGATAGGGCATTTGTTATGAGCATCTCTTCTTCTTCTTTGGCATTACAAGGCTTGGAGCCCTATTGCCGCCTCCACAATCTTCTTCCATCGAACACGGTCTGTCGCTCCCCTCCTCCAATCTTCCACTCCCAGGGCAGCCGCGTTGCTTGCAACATTGTCCGCCCACCTCCTCCTAGGGCGGCCCAATGGTCTGGTAGATGGAATTCGGCCATGCAGGGTTCTCGAGATTACCCGATCCACAGGAGCACGAATCACGTGTCCCGCCTACTGAAGTCTCCGAGACTTGACTATGCTGGTGATCAGTGGTTGACGAGTCATCTGTCGAATCTCCACATTCGTGCGCTGGCGCAACCGGAACTGACCTCCACCGGAACCCAAACCCTGGACCTGTGCTGGACCGAGAATCCTCCTCAGCACGCGGTTCTCAAATGACAGGAGCTTCCGCTGGTCACGAATGGTTAAACTCCACGCCTCACAGCCATACAGAACGGTCGGTCTTATGACACTGTTCCATATGCGGGGCTTAGTGCGACGAGACAGCAATCTGCTAGCAAACAACAGACGAACAGCAAACAGTCCCCTGTTGCCGCACTGTAACCTATCAGTTATTTCGCTAACCATATCATTGTCGCAGGTGAAGTGGGTGCCGAGATATTTGAAGCTCTTCACATTCTCAAACCGCATGCCTCCAACCTCCATAGCATCGACGTCGTCTCTATCCCTCGACATGGCCAGGTACTCGGTCTTGAGACAGTTTACCTCTAACCCTACTCGCCGCGCCGCGCCGTCGCCAGTAGAGGAGTACAGAGCCGTTGGATGTCCTCTCTTGTCTCTCCCAAGAGTGCTATGTCATCGGCGTAGCCAAGCACTTTGACATTACCGTTGAGATGAATGCCGCCTTGGACACCTTCCAGAGACCTCACAGCCCTTTCCATAACAATGTTGAATAGCAATGGCGACAGCGCGTCCCCTTGTCGTAGACCCACATCGACACCGAAAGGTTCTGACCGCCGACTCCCGAGAATGATGCGTGACCGCGATCCCAGCATACACACTGCAGTCATAAGTACCAGCTTTGCCGGGAAGCCAAACTCGGCCATGATGTTGTACAGGCCAAGCCGATGAACACTATCGTAAGCCTTCTGGAAGTCGATAAACAGACCACAGACTTCGCAGTTGTACTCGCGACTCTTTTCCATGATCTGTCTCAGGCTGAAAATCTGATCAGTGGTGCTTCTGTTGTTCCTGAAACCACACTGATAATCTCCCAGAACATCCTCTGCCACTGACGTCAACCGATTGAGAAGAATGTACGACAATACTTTGTAGGCGGTTGCGATCAGAGATATCCCACGGTAGTTGGAGCATGTCTTCCGGTCTCCTTTCTTATGGACTGGCACCATCAGCGACTCCTTCCACTGATCTGGAAGCTGCTCAGTCTCCCATATCTTCGAGATAAGTACGTGAAGCCCACGACACACAGCGTCTCCCCCGTACTTCCACAGCTCGCTAGGAATGTCATCTGGGCCAGGCGCTTTGTTGTTCTTCAGCCTGCGTACTGCGACCTCACTTCCTCCAAGCTAATAGGAGGTCCTTCGGCTTCATGATGCGGCACCGGTTCCTGTATCGGGTCAGCTGGTGGGTCTGCCTTCAGGAGACCCTCGAAGTACTGCTTCCACCTCTCCAACACCCTTGCTGGATCAGCAACCATCTCGCCCTGTGCATCACGTATGATAGACACGCGCGGTTGGAAACCCATTCGAGAGAACTTGAGCTGCTGGAAGAAGTCTCTTGAGTTAGCCTGACGACTCTTCTCCTCCATGTCCCTGGCTAGATCGTTCATATGTTGCCTCTTCTTCGCCTTAAGCAGGTTCCGGGTTGTACGTTGGAGGTACTCATGCTCTGCCGCAAGCATCACATCGCCTGGGTACTGCAGCATCATCACCCTGGCCCTCGCACGGCTCTCCACAGCGGCTGAACACTCGTCGTCAAACCACTCCTTCCTGGATATCGGCCCCTTCACCCCGATGGTCACCCTAGCTGCCTCCTTGACTGCATCACGCATGGCACACCACACATCATCAACACCGCTTGCCCACACAACATCGTCCAGACGGCTTGCAACCTCATTCTTAAACTCGCGCATGGGCTGGCCACTCAGAAGTTTAGTGTTAAAGTGTTCCCTAACACTTTGGACCCTCTGGTTTCGCAGACCAACATTAAGGCGCATCCGCATTCGGCACACCACAAGGAAATGGTCCGAGTCGCAATCCGCTCCTCGAAGAACTCGCACATCCTGTACGCTCCGTACGTGCCTCCTATCAATTACCACATGGTCAATTTGATTGACAGTTCTTCCATCAGGAGACCTCCACGTGCCTTTATGGATGTCCTTGTGCCGGAACAAAGTACTTGCCACTACCATGTTCTTAGACGTAGCGAAGCTGGCCACCCGGCTGCCGTTGTCGTTGCAGTTCTCATGCAGACTGAACCGCCCAACATGCGGTGCCAACAAGTCCTCTCTCCCAAGCTTCGCATTGGCATCTCCGAGCACCAACCTCACATCGTGGCGCGGCTGCCTCTCCTACACCGTCTCCAACAGATCGTAGAACTCATCCTTGACCACCTCGGATTTGTCCTCCGTTGGGGCGTGAACGTTGATGAGAGTCGTGTTGAACCACTTCCGTCGAACTTGCAACGTACACATACGATCACTTACTGCCTGGAAGTCCATAACATCCTGCAGTAGACTCATGTGCACTGCGAAACCCACTCCCAGCATATGCACGTCATTGCTGCAGCTGTAGAAGATGGTAAACTCCCCCGAGGTCAGCTCTCCTGTGCCCGTCCATCGTACCTCTTGCAGCGCCGCAATCTGGATGCCGTGCAGCTTCAGTGCTGAGGTGAGACTCTGTACTGCGCCAGGTCGATACAAACTCCTCACATTCCATGTACCAATATTCGTTGTCCTTTTCCGCTCCAGTTGTTTCCGTAAAATCCGTCCGTATATCCGAGGCAATGAGCATATTATGTTATGATTATGATATGATTATCTCATAATTATGTTATGAGCATAAAAGATACAAAATGATACATTGATTCCAACAAAAGGAACTTAAGAACTCTAATTTCAAAAATGTTGCTTGGGTTTGGGGTGCTTAGTAGCTGGGATGGTGGAACAGGCTTCTTAGCATCATATGATATGCAATTTTTTGAAATCTATTGATTTCATATTGTGTATCACTTTATGTGTTTTCTTTCGTTGTGCAAATCTTGTTTGATCTCATTTATTTTTTTAATTTTGAATGAATTTTATTAAAAACTTTGGTAAATAATACATAATATTACAAATGAGTACAATTATATTAATATTATTTGTCACAATTCCAGTGGTTGTTGTCTTGATATTTGTATATATTGCGCTTACTTTGATTGAGTTATTTTGTGACTTTATTAGGTAAGCAATTCTATCTAACACAATATTAAATTTCAAAGGGCTGTATACAGCATTCATTTCATCCTTGGGCGGAGACTTCTATACGCACGTAGCTCTGTTGGATGTAAGTGACACTGGGTCATTATGTTTCTAGATTGGCGACATGAAGGATTCTGTACGAAGTGCTATCAAGGCTCTCTTCCAACATGTCACCCTTCTCTATCCGCCGACCAAGATCTTCCCTTTCATCGTCGAAGGGCTCAAGTCAAAGAACGCTCGCCAACGCTCTGGTAAGTTGGAGGAAACTAACGCGACTTAACTCAATGCCAGCCATCTCCATGAAAATAATAATAATAATAAAGTTAAAATTCTTTATTTAGAGTGAAGTTAAACCCAATGCTTTTCTTACACTTAGCTCCATAAACAATCATTGTATCAATGTATTCCCTTCTAAAATGTGAGCCAAGAGATATAAATGTGATATTCTTTCCCTCATTTTATGTGTGAGATTTGAATGCAGCTGTACCTATCTCTAATATCCATAACACCAGAGATTGGAATAGAATACACACAGAATGTGTGTCCAAATGTCAATTTCTTGGGAAATGTAAGCATTGCTACAAATATGAAGTCCATATTAATTCAGTTTATCCAACTAGTTGATATGGATGGGATGTTGACACATTTAAATGCCAATTATTTGAGAGTTTAATCTTGAAACATGTAAATATATTGGTAAACGTTGTAAAATTGTAATTGTAAAAGGAGCTGGTTTTTATAAAAGGTACCTACTCAAAATAACATGTCAAACTGACTCGAAACTAGTTGTTATTTCTATTTCATTTGTTCACTTTTAAAATATTGTTACATATTTTGATTGAAATGAAGTGGGGATTCTGGAAGATATCCTGGGCAGTGGCCAACTTCAGCAGTTAAGAGTGTTGATCATTATCAACTCTCAAGTACATAGCATAATTATCTTGAAAGTGAGGGGAGAGGTAATAACTTACGTAATAAGCATTTGTATGGTTCTTAAGCGTTTAAATGTGGAAACGTAACTTTTCAGAGGTTTAAACATTTACCAAAACAGATTTTACCACCCACATTTCCCATAAATATGACATAAATATAATGGCAGAATTTTATCAACAGTTTTCAATTTCAAATGTTAGGACTTTTATAGACGATATTGTTTTGTTAGTTTTGAAAGTTTCTGTAAGAATTTTTCGTAATAACTAAGTAATAACCTTTATTATGTGTTATTGGTAGTTTGAGTTAGATTTTTATTAAATAGTATTAGTTTAATTTATTTGTTGATAGTTATTCTATGCTTTAAAGCAACCTTGATTATGAGGCAGAGTTTTTTTTAAAACGAACCAACTCTTGTGACAGCTTGATTTAGATGGGTGTTTGTGTAATGTGCAGAATGCTTGGACTTGCTGGGGCACTTCATCGCGCAACATCAGATGGCGAGTATGGCGACGAGTATCAAGGACATCGCGCGGCTGATCGGCGACCGGGACAAGACGGTGCGCAACGCATCGCTCAACTGTCTCGTGCAAGCCTGGCTCAGGGAAGGTGACCGCCTCTTCAAGCTCATTGGACAGGTAAACACCATTCCATTGTCAGCTCTTGATCAAGTTGCAGCACCGGGGATTTTAAAAGTCCTTAATGTTCTGTACAGGGTCAAAAGCAGTTTTTAAATCGAGTGTAGGATGGCATTTACCTCCGTTCAGGGTGAAGTTAGAGTGTACTAGAGAGCCTAGATGGAGTGTACGGGTCAGCGTGGTCTCAAAACTTTGATATTTAGTTTAGTTTATTTTATCTATTTTGTAGGTACCTACATCAAACATGATGTAATGATCTAATTATGTTAATAGATATAAAATATAAATCAAGTCAATGAATAAATAAAACAGCAGATTTCAAGCAAACCATATTTGAGTAAAAGTACTTCAATATTCCCTAAGATTATGCTTAAAAAATAAAAACAGAACTTTATTCTTTGTTGATTTATTTTGCACCTGCATAGAATACATTTTTAGTCAAATATTTAAGTTGTGGGCATCAAGTCTGACTGAAGTCAGTCTTACTGATTATGTTTTGTATATTAACTTGTGAGGGTTATTCACTCCAAGAAATCTATTCACCGATTAATCAAAAGGCAGAAGGTCGATGCAAAAATCAATGAAACCGAAACCAAAAAATCGAATTGCCCATCACGAGTACACAAACATATAGAATGATGTGGCCACAATGTGCCAAACACTTAAAGTTCAATCTGTCCAGAGGTAGGTAGGTAACTGCGGACCGCTAATTCTGTTACACAAGGTATTTTAGCATTACACTTTAACAATGAAGGCTATAATGTAATTATAAACTCTAACAATAGTGGGATTTGAAACCACATCCTTCAGGCTATGAGATATACTATTAGTAGTGTACAAATCAACAATTTCACTTTTGCTTAGTTGTCATCATAATTTTATTATTCCAATTAATATTTACAAATTAAAATTGTGTTGCCTATTCCAATTATTATTAATATTTATTCTTCTTTTTCTCGGTTTAAATATAAGCCAATGTAGACTTATCGTTACATATTTAGACCTTTTCACAGGATACATACTTAGTAGTTGTCAATTGTTATTGGTGTGGTTATATTAAGCCCGATTCACAATTGAAATGGTAGCAGTTGTTTCAGTAATTGAATTACGTATAAATATTTTCTATGCGAAACCATTTTGTAAATTCTATAATACCTGTCATAATTGTGTATCGGGCTTTTTAAGGAATGTAATCCTCATACCTGCGTACATTCCTTGCTCTTGTTCTATCTTAGGTCTCTGAGAAAGAGTTGTCACTACTGAAAGAGCGCATTAAGCGTTCCACCAAGCCTATACTTTCCGTGACACCGAACCAACCTCAAGAACTAATCGTGCCAGAGAGCTTACCAAGCTCACCAGGTCATGTCACAACTGAACCAAAAGAGGAGATCCCAGTCTCATCAGAACCTGTAGATAAAGTGCACTCATTGTCCGTTGCTGCTACTCAAACAATTACTGTCCAATTCTTGGATCCATCTGAAGTGATAAAACCTGTTGTCCTGTTAAAACCTGGTGCCAAGCAGACATCAGCACATATTCTCGAAGCTACCACTCTGCCAATACAAGGTCATATTCTACTTGAAAATACGCAGCCTCTACCAGCAAACACTCGTCTAAAATCGGGTCAAATGCCCATAGAATATGTCCAAACGATACCAGGCCACATTCTGGTGGGAAACTCTCTTCCAATTCCGGCACGGATACCTGTAGCCGATACTCAACCAATGTTATCCCAACTTACAAGTCAGCCTTTGCTGGAAGTCACCGCTCAGCCAATTCCTGTGCTAGAAAGCCAGAGAGGTTTAGTTCTTGAGCAACTATGGCCAATCCAACAAGCCTGGGTGGATGTAGACGATTATGATGAGACTCAAGGCGAGTTCCAAGACAATATGCCGGAAGGCCCGAGTTCACCAAAGCGAAGAGCTTTAACCCGAGAAATGGAGTCGAGTACACCGAGGCAAATTCCAGTTCTGTATCGAGGTCGTACCAATTCCCTTGATAACTCTTGGAAACCTTCTCGTTCCCGGCGTGGACAGCATTCTATGGAGAGGTATCTAATTCAATCGGAGCAAAAAAAATCAGTGCAACAGAATGAATCTCTTCCCAAACTCTTGAACGAAAATCCACCACCATCAGTTAGAGCCTCTGCTAAACGAGCTTTGAGTCAACAAGAACCTGCATTCAATTCTAAAGCAAAGAGAGCTAAGCCAATATCAACAAAAAAGCAGGCACCAGCCAGTACCAGGAATAAGGCTAACAAGTTGGTAAAAATTACATCACCGTCATTGATTAGCGACTCGAAGAAAGAAGTTCGTTCTCAGCAAGAACCTGCAATCAGAGGTAAAGAAGAGAAAGCTTCGAAACCATCAACTTTCGAAAAGGCAACTACAGTCATCAGGATTGAGCCTCAATTGTCTAAAATTACATCACCGTCATTGATTAGCGACTCTAAGAAAGAAGTTCGTTCTCATGAAGAACCTGCTGTCAAAGGTAAAGCAGAGAAAGCTTCGAAACCATCAACTTTCGAAAAGGCAACTACAGTCATCAGGATTGAGCCTCAATTGTCTGAAATAACATCACCGTCATCGATTAGCGACTCTAAGAAAGAAGTTCATTCTCAGCAAGAACCTGATGTCACAGGTAAAGCAGAGAAAGCTTCGAAACCATCAACTTTCGAAAAGGCAACTACAGTTACCAGGGTTGAGCCTCAATTGTCTGAAATTACATCACCGTCATCGATTAGCGACTCTAAGAAAGAAGTTCGTTCTCAGCAAGAACCTGCAGTCAGAGGTAAAGCAGAGAAAGCTTCGAAACCATCAACTTTCGAAAAGGCAACTACAGTTACCAGGATTGAGCCTCAATTGTCTGAAATTACATCACCGTCATCGATTAGCGCATCTAAGAAAGAAGTTCGTTCTCAGCAAGAACCTGCAGTCAAAGGTAAAGCAGAGAAAGCTTCGAAACCATCAACTTTCGAGAAGGCAACTACAGTTACCAGGATTGAGTCTCAATTTTTTGAAATTACATCACCGTCATCGATTAGCGACTCTAAGAAAGAAGTTCGTTCTCAGCAAGAACCTGCAATCAAAGGTAAAGCAGAGAAAGCTTCGAAACCATCAACTTTCGAAAAGGCAACTACAGTTACCAGGATTGAGTCTCAATTTTTTGAAATTACATCACCGTCATTGATTAGCGACTCTAAGAAAGAAGTTCGTTCTCAGCAAGAACCTGCAATCAAAGGTAAAGCAGAGAAAGCTTCGAAACCATCAACTTTCGAAAAGGCAACTACAGTTACCAGGATTGAGCCTCAATTGTCTGAAATTACATCACCGTCATTGATTAGCGACTCTAAGAAAGAAGTTCGTTCTCAGCAAGAACCTGCAGTCAAAGGTAAAGCAGAGAAAGCTTCGAAACCATCAACTTTCGAAAAGGCAACTACAGTTACCAGGATTGAGTCTCAATTTTTTGAAATTACATCACCGTCATCGATTAGCGACTCTAAGAAAGAAGTTCGTTCTCAGCAAGAACCTGCAATCAAAGGTAAAGCAGAGAAAGCTTCGAAACCATCAACTTTCGAAAAGGCAACTACAGTTACCAGGATTGAGCCTCAATTGTCTGAAATTACATCACCGTCATTGATTAGCGACTCTAAGAAAGAAGTTCGTTCTCAGCAAGAACCTGCAGTCAAAGGTATAGCAGAGAAAGCTTCGAAACCATCAACTTTCGAAAAGGCAACTACAGTTACCAGGATTGAGTCTCAATTTTTTGAAATTACATCACCGTCATTGATTAGCGACTCTAAGAAAGAAGTTCGTTCTCAGCAAGAACCTGCAGTCAAACGTAAAGCAGAGAATGCTTCGAAACCATCAACTTTCGAAAAGGCAACTACAGTTACCAGGATTGAGCCACAATCGTCTGAAATAACATCACCGTCATCGATTAGCGACTCTAAGAAAGAAGTTCGTTCTCAGCAAGAACCTGCAGTCAGAGGTAAAGCAGAGAAAGCTTCGAAACCATCAACTTTCGAAAAGGCAACTACAGTTACCAGGATTGAGTCTCAATTTTCTGAAATTACATCACCGTCATCGATTAGCGCATCTAAGAAAGAAGTTCGTTCTCAGCAAGAACCTGCAGTCAAAGGTAAAGCAGAGAAAGCTTCGAAACCATCAACTTTCGAAACGGCAACTACAGTTACCAGGATTGAGTCTCAATTGTCTGAAATTACATCACTGTCATCGATTAGCGACTCTAAGAAAGAAGTTCGTTCTCAGCAAGAACCTGCAATCAAAGGTAAAGCAGAGAAAGCTTCGAAACCATCAACTTCAGAAAAGACGTCGGCTGTAACCTGGATTGAGGCTAGCAAGTTGGTTAAAATTACTTCACCACCATCGATTAATAACTGTATGATTGAATTAGTTCAACTCATACCTGCAGTCAAAGCAGCAGAGGAAGCTATGAGACCATATACTTCAGAACAGTCACCGGCCGTTACCAGGAAAGTGGCTAGAAAGTTGCTGGAAATTATTTCATTTTCATCGATTAAAGACTCTACGAAAGAAGTTCGTTCTCAACAAGGACCTGCAGTCAAAGCTAACTTTGAGAAAGCTTTGATACCATCAACTTCAGAAACGGCACCAACCATAACCAGGAATGAGTCTAGCAAGATGGTCGAAATTACATCACCATCATTGATTAGAGCCGCTTCCAAGAAGACAACATTGCCTGTGGAAGAGCCTGAGGTTGAAAGTTTTTTACCTTTGGACAATACTAAAGTAACTTTAAAGAAAGCTTCTATACCAACATCATCAACAGATAATGCTACAACATTTACTAAGAAAGTTGATGTTCAACTATCTGTTAAATCTTTGCCCTTATCGCATGAAGCTTCTCTGACTCGAGATGCATCTTCAGAACTGGAACCTCTATCTATTGACCACACTCGACCCCAACTGCAAATAGCATCTAAACAAGAGTCATCTCTAGAAATGACTCCAACCCTAACACAGACATCTTGTTCGGCATCGAGTGGCCATTCTACACTAGTATCAGGATCAGATTCACATGAACAAGATTTTCCTCTGGATTTGGCACCAACCCTAACAAGGAAACCTGGTATGGTGTCCTTAGACAAATCATCACAATCCGAGAGTGATGCTCCGAAACAAGGTCCATTACCGGATTTGGCACCAACTTTGACAAGGAAAGCTGGATTGGTGTCTATTGACAGATCTCAACCACAATCGGAGAAAGATACAAGTAAGCAAGATCCATTGCTGGATTTAGCACCTAATGTGAAAAGGAAGGCTGGTGTGGTTTCGATTAACACCTCTTCAAATCAGCAGGGAAGAGTATCTAAACGTGGTACATCGCGAAATAAGGCACGAACCCTTGCACGGAAAGAAGGTTTTGTGTCGATAGAGACATCCTTCCCTCAATCGGGTAGATCATCTCCAGATCGGGCGACATCACCGGAAAAGTTGCCTCCCCAACGGATTGCTCGCGGCCTTTCCATTGAACGTACTTCACTGCAATCGGGAAGAGAAACTAAAGAAGTCGCCTCACCGGAAAAGTTGCCTCCCCAACGGATTGCTCGCGGCCTTTCCATTGAACGTACTTCACTGCAATCGGGAAGAGAAACAAAAGAGGTCACCTCACCGGAAAAGTTGCCTCACCAACGGATTGCTCGCGGCCTTTCCATTGAACGTACTTCACTGCAATCGGGAAGAGAAACTAAAGAAGTCACCTCACCAGAAAAGTTGCCTCCACAACGGATTGCTCGCGGCCTTTCCATTGAACGTACTTCACTGCAATCGGGAAGAGAATCTAAAGAAGTCACCTTACCGGAAAAGTTGCCTCCCCAACGGATTGCTCGCGGCCTTTCCATTGAACGTACTTCACTGCAATCGGGAAAAGCAACTCAACAAGTCACCTCACCGGAAAAGTTGCCTCCCCAACGGATTGCTCGCGGCCTTTCCATTGAACGTACTTCACTGCAATCGGGAAAAGCAACTCAACAAGTCACCTCACCGGAAAAGTTGCCTCCACAACGGATTGCTCGCGGCCTTTCCATTGAACGTACTTCACTGCAATCGGGAAAAGCAACCATACAAGTCACCTCACCGGAAAAGTTGCCTCCCCAACGGATTGCTCGCGGCCTTTCCATTGAACGTACTTCACTGCAATCGGGAAAAGCAACCATACAAGTCACCTCACCGGAAAAGTTGCCTCCCCAACGGATTGCTCGCGGCCTTTCCATTGAACGTACTTCACTGCAATCGGGAAAAGCAACTAAACAAGTCACCTCACCGGAAAAGTTGCCTCCCCAACGGATTGCTCGCGGCCTTTCCATTGAACGTACTTCACTGCAATCGGGAAAAGCAACTAAACAAGTTACCTCACCGGAAAAGTTGCCTCCCCAACGAATTGCTTGCGGCCTTTCCATTGAACGTAGTTCACTGCAATCGGGAAAAGCAACTAAACAAGTCACCTCTCCAGTAAAATTATTGCCCAAAAAGTTTCCTGGCGGCCAATTTATCACCCATACTACACCGCAATTGGGAAAAGCTTTTTTAAAACGTTCATTAACGCCGGTACAGTTATCACAAAAATGTACATGTAGTCACTCAACTGAAACAACATCATCCAAGTTAAGAAGAGATTCCCCTAGACCAACCACATTGTCGGGAACATTATATTCGCGAAGAATTCCATCGTGTGAATCATCTTACCCAACATCATCCCAGTCAAGAAGAGATTCTTCGAGACGAGATGCTTCTCCTGAAAAATTATCTTCTCGAAGAAATACAACTCATCGCTCAACTGATCCATATCCATCCCGGGCGAGAAGGGTTTCTTCGAAACGAGCCGCATTTCCAGAAAATGTGCCGCCCCAGATGTTCAATGTTGGGCAATGTTTAGTCCACTCTTCGCCAGTTTATTTTAGTGATGCTTCTCCACCACCTGAAGGGTCATCAACACTTGACCGGCTTTTCCCCATTAATCCAGAAAATGCTCCAAACGTATGGCTCAAACCAAAAAGGATGAAACCTCGTCGTTGTACCAGGAAAGTTGACTGCTCCCCTCTGCCACCTGTAAACAATGTTTCTAAAGAGTCATCACCAGAAGAAATAGATTCAAGTCAATCTACGAGAGTTCCTCATTCTATATTTACTCAGTTTTGTTACCCGAAGAAGAGGCAACCGGGCGATGTTACTCCTGAAATATTAAAACGGTACATGATTAAGCCCGGAAACTTGACCCCGACCACAAAAACAGAAGAGGAGGAAGAGCAGGAATATCGCTCTGTGGAAGACACTGAGACATCGGCACATGGTAAGAAGAGGACCTCTAGCAGCAGAGAGACTTCTCAGCAAACACCTAGGCTAGGAACGCTCATTGCTGCGAAGAAGCTTGCAAGAGCGATTGAAAAACTTTCTGGCGCCCAGAAAGCTGACTTACGTCCCGGCTCATCCTCTTCTGATCATTCCTGGGGTACGGCAGTGGGTCCCTCCATATCGTGTTCAAGGTAAGAATTGTTTTTCAAATTATCTGAGGAAATACCTATTTTCATGTTTTTCACTGGCTTGGAAGTGTTCCATAAAACCAAAATAAACAAATGGATTCTTTTTTGTTGAGAAAAAAAACCCGACAAATGAAAATAACAAAGACATGAAATTTAATACAATCTGATCCCCAAACAATAAGCAGATGAGTAGGTATTGTAATATCTATCCAGATATTAATAAATAAATTACAGTGAAATGAAAATCAACTTCAATTCAATTTAATTCAATAGATTTATTTTTCAACTTAGGAGCAGTTACATAATAAATTACAAAGTAGGTAAGTTGTATGTTACATTGCAGGCCTCCGGTTGTTGAAGAAGTAAGATTATGAAGATTATGTACAATAATAAACTCGGATTTAAACCTAGCTGTAACTAGTCATAGTTAATTTTCAAGGCCTAATCTACTGTACATTGTCTAATATTGCTTGCATCTGCTTCTGATCTGGGAAACTTTCAAGCAGCTGGGACGGAAGATTATTCCACAGGCGCGTAGCTCTGCCGAAGAAGGACTTCCTGCTTTTAATGTCGCTTTAGTTCTGTTTTTATAAAACAAGACAATCAATAACAATGTCAAATACAGTCTAGGTTCAATAAATACTACAGGTACCACAGGAAAGTATCCTTGGGCCTATACTATTCATATTATACTAGGGGGCTTATTCTCGAAAAAGCTATCACATCATAAGTTATGAATCATAAAAAAGTAATAATATTAACATGTTAGAGATAGGACAAACCTCCTTATGAACCATAACTTGGGAGTTATGACGTGATAACTTTTTCGAGAATAAGCCCCCTGGTCTGTTCAAGGAGTTCCGGGACTTTTTATACTACTGAGATGCTCTTTGGTCACATTGTACCTAGCTAATAACCTCCTTTTCCAATTTTTGGTACTTTTTGAGTTGCAAGTTACATCAGTTTGAGAAGTACAATTTTTTGCGATGAACCCAAACAATGAACATATTACAACACTGGCAATCACAGGGTTTAGGACAACTTATTAAAATATGTTATGTAATAACTAACAATAATAAATATAGGTATCTATGTACACTTGGCCAAACAAAACTTGGACGTTCAATAAATCTGATAGGCTGATAAATGTAAGATCTCACCATCAGAAGTCAGTCTAAGCGATCTCATTGTCTCACTCTAGTAGGTGACCTAACATTTCAATGATAATAACAAGCTTTGATTGGTTATGGGAAATGACTAGCAGTCATTCAAATTTGGTCAACGTTCAAGTTTTGTTTGGCCGAGTGTACCTACTCACTGTACTAAATGCACGGTGGACTAAATGAGAACTTTAAAAGCCAGAATCCAGATAAATTTAAATAACAAAGAGTTGAACATAATTCCTTGGAATAACCATGAGCAGAAACCAAAATTGGAAAAGTCACTAACAAATTATTATAAAAAAATCTTTATCATTCATATTTCTCACTCATGAAAAGGTCAAATACAAAATAAGCAAATTAATATAGCTTAGAAGCCCACCTAACCTGGTATAATGGCATGAGATTCTGGGGAAACTCAACTCATGATGAAAATAAATTATTAAGAGGGCTGGGTAGTGAGTTTGACCTTGAAGAGTTTTTTTTATCGATTTTTATCAATATCTTTTACCAATGTACCAATGTAATTGTTAACAAAATAGGTCTTTGTACGCGTATTCAGAACAGTTCAATGAAAATAATTTCATAGTTTGGAATAAGTTATTAGTTTTATTTTGCCCAACAGATGTTTAGTGCCATAATTTTACTAATTTTCGGGCACTTAACATCTTTTGGACAAAATAAAACTAATAACTTATTCCAAACTATGAAATTATTTTCATTGAACTGTTCTGAATACGCGTATAAAGCCCTATTTTGTTAACAATTACATATGTAAAAGATATTGATAAAAATCGATTAAAAAACTCTTCAAGACCACGCTCAGCCCTCTTAATTCATAAATATTGAGAAATTCGGATTCATTTCAAAGAAACAATACTTATTACATGTTTCTAGAGTGGACAGGTCTCTGTTATCTGTGGTTGGTTTCACTCCTGTGTAAATGTTTCAGCATTTGCAAGCATCGCCGCGCGCTGCATTGGTCCCGGGCGATGGAGACTCTGCAGAATGTGAAGGAAAAAGAGGAGGTGATTGTCTGCACTGACGCGATGATCTGTGTCGATGGCTTCATCAACAGCCGAAAGGCGACGGCAATCGACAACCACGCCCAAGTTAACAGTTTGGTTCTAAGCATTGTGCATCAGATGAGAGTCCTGTCGGCTGAAGCTAAACCGCAAGTGAGAGGGATCAATGCATCGTTGCTGGTGATTAGCTCGGTAAGTCATGGCCAACACAACAATTAACTCGTCCCCATTTCAATGTTGAACATTGAAATTCACATTGAAACACACATTTTACATTTGCTTATTGACTTCAGATTTTTAAGAGTCAACTGCACTCAAAGCTAACATTGCAGTTAAAGTTTCCTAAATACTGTCATAGCTTTAGTAGGTACCATTCAATTTACTAAACATGGGAAAAATATTTTGTTGTGTATAGGTAATTTTTGAGTTGCCCTTAGCACCATCTTTTAAGTACAATATTTATGCCCAAACTCATGGAAAAACTGAAGTATCTCTATTTTTTCAGATTTTCCATGAGTTTGTGCACAAATACCATTCGTCCCGATTTTGCCGGGACAATCCCGTTTTCAGCGGGTAACCTGTCCCCCTGTCCCCACGACCATCAAGCGGGACGCCTTTTGTCCCGATTTTTTATATGTTACCGTGTTTTCGTAAATTCATAATTTGCCGCACGGCGAATAGTCTGCTGTGCCTCTGTGAATGAACAGTTTGTTCACAGCCGTCTCGAGTCTCGACAGCCACTGTCCACTTGACTGACAGCCAGCTAACTTTGTCCAATTTGCTTTGACTGTTATGGACATCAGGGTTGCCAGATTGGGCGACCCTACCATATCGCGACCAACTTTTTGTTGTTGTCGCCGATCGCCGATTTGGGCGACTATGCAATATCCTTCCATTTTGAGAATATGTATATACGGAAACTAATACTTTAAAACATAATTTCTATACTTGTGAACTAGCAATTTTAGGTGATCGAAATCGCTGAAAATTCAAGTCCAAAATGCATAGAAATGGCTCTATTTCATTCTTGCATTTTAAAATTTTCCCAGACCTGCGCAGCTCAGACCCGCATGTTGCTGGGGGGCCTGTATCTATAAATTGGTGTTTATATTGCAAAGATCAACTAAAAAATTACTATGCTAATTATTTTTCACATATTTCATAACTTAAATGGTTCAATCAAATCTAGTGGAGCGGTCGCTTCACACAGCCAAGTCGTACCATACACTAACAGTCACTCAACATACCGAAAATGACTAGGTATATAAACTGAGGAGCAGACCAACCACTTTTACTGTAAGCAACAACATAGCATTTTCGGCCTACTGGATCTCAACAATGGAAAATCACACATTGTGGTGAAAAGTCTTAATTTTGAGCTATGGCCCACCTGACAACATATACATCGCGCTACAACAACCAGTCATGCTGTTTACGAGCTACAGAGCCGTGAAAATAGTGAAATTACACCGCTTTCTTCTTTATGATTCTGATGATTCTGATGATTCTGCCTCCCGGAAAAGTTGCTATCATTGCCACAGCCTAAACGGCTGAATCAATCAACCTGAAATTTTTACCACATATGCACTTTTGGCGTCTGATGATACCTTGCCTCTTATGAATTTTTTGTGCCGCCATTTTTAAACCGGAAGTGACGTCATATATACAGGGTTCCCAGGCCGCCCATAAAACCCCTTAAACCCATTTTTTCAGCATTTCAATTTATAGGACTATAATTCCCACTTTTCTAGGTCTGACCCATAAAATGAAGAGGAATCTATTCCACATATATTATATTTTTCAATAAAAAATTACCAAATAAATCGCCGAAAACTGTCCAAAACGCATAGAAATGGTCTAAAAATACTTCTAAATTTCAAAAAATTTCCGGGCCTGTGCCCGCATGTCATTTGAGGCTTCATGTGTAATGTTTCAAGTGTAATTTAGCGAGTTTTCCCAAAGTATTGTCCCGTATAAACTATAGGGTTGCCGCCCATTCCGGATATTTCGGGATTGTTGTCCTTTTCCCATAATTAGAATAATCATTTCGGGACAGCAATAGTCGGAATTCTGAATTCTGAACTTCAAAACGCAATATTTATTATCCATTATTTTAAATCTCCCCTGTCATATCGCTTGCACAGGGTTGCCAGTTGATTAATTTAAGATATTTTAATATTTGAGAAGATGGAAACTAAACTTTACTAATACATTTAAACTAGAGATGGGCCGATTCCAAAATTTCACGATTCCGATACCGATTCTTAGCTCCGATTCTTGCGATTCCGATTCCGATTCTTCATAAATACCTACAAACTTCACTGTATTTATCACCCTTTGTATTTCGCCCTCAGGCAAGTAATTAAAAAATCAAAAAAGTTTAATTTTGTTGGAAAGTAAGTAGTAATACTAGGAATTGTGCTTTGGCGATGTTTTTAACCTAAAATATCAAGCCAAAAGGGCGGGATTTTCAAAAAGAATCGGAATCGCTAAATTATGGACAGGAATCGGAGAATCGCGATTCTTCTGATTCCACTGGAATCGGTGGAATCGCGAGAATCGGAATCGGCCCATCTCTAATTTAAACTAAATTTTCGCAATAACCTGGTAGTTTTTGGTGATAAAAATAGCTTAAATTTTAAGCCCAAAACTCATAAAAATGGCTTTAATTCATTCTTGAAATTCAAAATTTTCCCGGGCCTGCCCGACCCGGACCCGTGTGTTGTTGGGAGACCCTCCCCCAGGACCCAATTGCCATAAGAAGTGTGTTCCCCAAAAAGTTCACATTTCGGCGATTCCTCCCCCCCCCCCCTACAACAATTAGCATTTTATCATTGAAGGGCTCCATTTCCATTTTACGTAATCATCTTTATAATCAATATTAGTTATAATATTAGCCATTAGTCATATATTATTCTCAATTTCAATTTATTAATTATTTTACTATACTGTGTCCTAGTGGCAGTCATGTCTTATGACAGTGTTTTGTTTATTAAATAAAAGTTTTCTCTCTGCATCACGAAAAGTATTAACTAGTCCTCTGTCCTGGATTGCATGCATTGAAAGGTGGCAACCCTAGTCTAAATGTGAATTAATAAATTATAATAATTGTTATGCATATTATTGAAATTCACTTTTTGAGCTCGACAATGCTAGGAAGGGGGAATTGTACTTTGAAGAATAGCGAAAGTGGGAATGGGCAAAATAGGTAAAGAACCGAATAATCTGCAATTTTAAGATAAGGAAGAATTGGTTTCAGTTAGTAATGAGTAATGACTAATGATTTTTAACATTTCATACCTTGGCTGTCCCTGTCACAATATTATGCATATTTCAAGATTTTTTTTAGTGCAGTACGTTAAATAGCTTTCAGCTGATCAAAATGTGTATTCAATAAATGCGATATAATGCATCTAGGTAATGCATTTTATCATAAATGTACCCTTTAAAACCCATAAAATCCCATTGAAGGACCCATATTTTTAAGCAAAATTGCCCATAAATTTTTGAGACCTGGTTGGGAACCCTGTATATAAAAAACGGCTGGACCGATTAAAACGAAATTAGCACCATTCGATTTAGATGGTCGTCTATTTGAAGTATGTTAAGTACAATAAATATAATTTTCTTATTTTATAAACCGGAAGTGACGTCATAAATTCGCTATATTTCGCTTATTTCATCAATTTATACTTTAATTACAAATAAAATTAACTTACATTGAAACATAGACAATACAAAATTATAATTTCAATGCACAGTGTTCTCGGCCGCCATTCCTGAAACCGGAAGTGACGTCATATATTGAAAACACCTGTACCGATTGCCCCTGAACAAGCTCCTGTCTATTCATTCTGCAATCTATTTGAAAAATAAATTGGGATAAATGAATATACAAATTAACGGTACCGGAAATGGCGGCAGGAACCACTAAATGAAACCGGAAGTGACGTCATATATTGAAAACGGCATGGCAGATTTGACGGAAATTAGCGCTAATAAATTCAGAAAGTCATTCATGAAGTATCAACTAGATAAAACTAGATTGTTTTCTTATTACTTATACCGGAAATGACGTCATAAATATGCTAAATGACACTTAATTCACCACTTTATACTTTTAAATAGATATTTAGTAAACATACATTGTAAATAATTATAAATTCAAGGTTGCAGTGTTCTCGGCCGCCATTTCCTTAAACCGGATGTGACGTCATATATCGAAAACGGATGTACCGATTGCAACCAAATTTTGGAATTATGTCGGACTAATAATTATGAATTAAAGACGACATTATTATCGGCCGCCATTGTCAAAACCGGAAGTGACGTAATATATCGAAAACGGCTGAACCGATTGCAACTATATTATGTTATTATGTAGGACTTATAATTATGAATTCAAGACAACATTATTTCTGGCCGCCATTTTTAAAACCGGAAGTGACGTCATTTATCGAAAACAGGTGTACCGATTGCAACTTTATTATGTAATTATTAGAGGTGTGCGAATAGTGATTTTTTAAGTCGAAGTCGAATAGTTGGTCCAGTGTTGTGTCCGTGGTAAGGCCAGATGATGTCGGATTACAATGTTAAATAAAAGATGATGATGAATACAAGAAGTGATGTTTATTAGTAATAATAGCAAGGTTAATGGTAGGTCAATCCCTGAAGAGAGGTAGAACAGAAATGAGGCAGAGTGACTGATTGAGATCTGGCAAGTGGAATCCTAGCAAGGTCGTCAGTAGTACCAACCTCAGGTTATCATATATTTGAGGGTGACAGTGTGAAGTTAGCTATGTAACAGTCCTCCCCCTAGTTGAAATTGAAAATTATACATTTAGTACAATATTGCAAAAAATACATTGTACAAAATTGAAAACAGTGGTAATTGAAATGCAAGAAAATAAATCAGTCTTCCAATCTTCTTGGACGCTTCTTGATTCTGCAAGGTCTGGCCCCGCGGAAGTCTTGAGGGGTCCGGTCTGGGATTTGTTCGGCTGGCTGCTTCGGCAGTCGAGAAATCGGCTTTGGTACTGGCTCTGCTGGTTGCTTCTCCAGTCGGGCGAGTATCTGGTCGACGTGTCGTGACATCAACCGTCCATCGGTCGTAGTGACTTGGTATGAGAGTGGACCGGTCACCTGTGTAACGATGGCCGGTAACCACTTCGGTGCTCCCGTTACGTAGTTCCTCACTGAAACAGGTTGCTGCAACATAAAACTACGGGGTTTTAGTGGCATGGTCTCTTGAACTGGTAGTGTCTCTGGATGAAGTCTGCTCCACAAGGTTCTCGGTCGGCGATTCATGAGCATCTCGGCTGGGCTCTTTCCAGTGGAAGCTCGAGGCGTAGTACGGATCGCGAAGAGTGTGGTGTTCAGCTTCGATTCCCAGTTGACTATGTCGATTTTCCTCAACATCTGCTTGAGAGTTTGCACCATTCGTTCAGCTTTTCCGTTCGTTGCAGCGTGGAAAGGTGCAGAATTTCTCCTTCGAATTCCACTAGCAGAAAGAAAAGAAATGAATTCCTCTGACACGAACGGTGTACCATTATCTGAAACGATAACGTCAGGTAATCCGTGGGTGGTGAAAATCCTGCGCAAATGTTTGATTACTGTAGATGTGGTCATGTTTGGAGTAATGACAATTTCAGGCCATCCTGAGTAAGCATCCACATCAATGAGAAACAGTTTCCCGTTGAACGGTCCTGCAAAATTGATGTGTAGGCGCGACCATGGATTCACTGGCGTTGTCCACGGATGTGCTGGTGCTTTCGGTGGGTTGTTACGTAGTGATTGACAGATCTCACAACTTCGTATCTCCTTCTCGATGTCGTCGTCAAGATGAGGCCACCAAAAGTAACTGCGAGCAATCGCCTTTGTTTGGACGATTCCCTGGTGAGTGAAATGTAACATGTCAAGTATTTGTTTGCGAAAAACAGGTGGAATTACAACTCTGCTTCCCCAGATGAGACAGTTCTTGTGGGTAGAGAGCGATTCTTTGCGAGCAGCATACGGAGCAAATTCTGTAGGCAGTTTGTCCTCATGCCAACCTTGCAATACGTATCTGTAAACGCGAGTGAGTAGGCTGTCCTGTTGAGTAGCTGTCGCGATCTCGGTAGCTGTGATGGGCGATTCCGTGTTGTCCGGAACCTCGAGCAGGAAAACATCAGCTGGTGTGATCACAGTCGACGTGGTGTAAGGTAATGGCAACCGGCTGAGTCCATCGGCGTTCCCCATGGAAAATCCAGGTCTGTACTCAAGATCATAGTTAAAAGAATTCAATGTTGTTCCCCATCGCAACATTCGTGGTGACATGACCTCTGGTGTCTGCTTATGAGGGTTGAACAAGCCCAGTAATGGCTTGTGATCCGTGTAGATCACAAAATGACGACCATACAAATAATTTCTGAACTTGGTCAAGCCAAAAATTATTGCTAGAGCTTCACGGTCTATCTGCGCATAGTTGCGTTCATGTTTGTGAAGTGTGCGCGATCCAAAAGCTACAGGTCTTTCAGATCCGTCGTCCATTACATGCGAAATAACGGCCCCCACGCCATACGGCGAGGCATCACAGACAAGTGTCAGTGGTCTTGTCGTGTCATAGTGTGACAATACTTGATCTGATTTCAACAAGTCTTTAGCTTTATTGAAAGCGTTTTGGTAAATAGCTGACCATGTCCATACCTTATTGGTCGAGTCCAGAAGCCGGTGTAATGGTTCTAACACGGTAGCTTTGTTTGACAGGAACCGCTCGTAGAAATTCAGCAGTCCTAGGAATGCTTGTAGAGATTTCTTGTCTGCCGGTGCTGGCGCGTTTTGTATTGCGTCAAACTTCTCGGTGGTGGGATGTATGCCTGATGCATCCACTCGGTACCCCAAGAAATGGACAGACTTCGCCGCAAATGAACATTTGCTGCGTTTCAACCGTAGTCCTGCATCTGAAAGTTGCTTCAACACCTGACGTACCCGAATCCAATGTTCGTCTAGGTCCTTCCCCGTGATGAGGATGTCGTCCAACAGAACTGCCACTCCCGGAATTCCTGCCAGGAGAGATTCCATCAGTCGTTGGAATAGACCAGGCGCTGAGGCTACTCCAAAAGCCAGACGATGACACTTTAGCAGTCCCTTCGGCGTGTTGAGTGTCAGAAGGCTGGCAGACGCGTCATCCACCTTAACCTGGGTGTATGCGTTCTCCAGATCTAACTTGCTAAAGAATCGGCCTCCAGCTAGTGATGCAAATGATTCACTAGCAGTGGGTAGAGGATAGGTATCAGTCTTAATTGATAAATTTACTGTACCTTTGTAGTCGCCACAAAGGCGAATAGATCCATCGGGCTTGACGATTGGAACTATCGGTGTTGCCCAGGTTGAATGAGGAACAGGTTCCAGAACCCCCTGTTCGATCAGCTTCGTCAGCTCAGCATCAACCTTCTCTCGAATGGCAAATGGTACCGGTCTACTTTTTAAATAGACAGGTCTTGAGTTGGGTTCTATTTCAATGGTAGCTAGCGGTCCGTTATAGGTCCCAGGTGCATCAAAAATTGTCTCGTACTCACCCAGGTTTGGTATCTCCTGGTGATGAACCCCCTCTATGTGGATTCCGAGTGGCTCGAGCCAGTTGCGGCCCAGCAAACTCGGCCCCTCCCCCTCTGCTACTAGCAGTGACAGGGTGTGTAATTTGCCTTTGTGCTCAACCGTTACTTCTGTTGACCCCAGAATTCGGAGTCTCTGCTTGGACCATGTCTGCAGAAGAACGGCTTCTTGGACTAGTCGATGGTGTTTCGGCCAGACCTTCTTGTAAGTAGATTCACTGATAATGGAGCGTGTGGCCCCGGAATCCACTTCCATCTTGATGGGATGCCCATCAAGTTCCAAATCGACGTTGAAAGGCGCGTTGTTTACGCTGGGTTTCTTGTCGACTGCGAGCACCATGTTAGCAGAATACAGATTACCTCTACATACCTCGCTTGGAAAGTCGTCGGTTGCTTCTTGTTCTCCTGCTGCGGCTTCTCTCTCCTCTTCTTCGCGAAACAGACGCGTTGTAGATGGCCTACCTTTTGACAGAAAGTACATTTTGATAAAGCATACTTGCATGCCTTTGATGTATGCTCACCACCACACCTGTAACATGTTGTTTCCACAGGTTTGTAGGTAGTCTGCATCTTGTGCAGATTGCCTTCAGGTGTACTATTCTTCACTTCTTTCATGGCTGAGGCGCTGTGCCCAGCTGTTTCCGCCGCTATTGCCATTGTATGGGCTTGATGAAAAGTTAAATTGATTTCTCGTAAGAATCTTAACCTTAGTGCTTCACCTTTAACCCCAAAAACCAATCGGTCCCGGAGCATGCTATCAAGATCAAGAAATTTACAATGTTCTGAGGCCGCCCTTAACCTAGCTGTGAATTGAGCCAGGGATTCGCCCTGTTCCTGTACACATTGGTTAAATAGATACCTCTGCAGAATTTCATTAGGTGGCGGACTGAAGTGATTAGTCATCTTCTTGATTATTTCATCAAATCCTAACTCTGTGGTATCAGATGGACTGCAAATATTCCTGAGTGTAGTGTAGGCCCATTCTCCCATCGAGGTAAGAAAAATAGCTTTCTTGAGTTTTACTTCGGTGATTTTATTTGCTAGGAAATAATATTCCATCCTTTCCTTGTATATTGGCCAAGAAGAAGATTTATTGAATTCTTGCAGCTTACCGTATGTGTTGCCGGCCATGTGCAGATTCCCTTTTTCTTCATTTTCCTCTTTCGGCATTGTGTGACGAAATTATGACTCAATATTAACAAAATATAATGCACAAATAATTAAACTCTTGAAATATCCTCGTCGCCAGTTGTTGTGTCCGTGGTAAGGCCAGATGATGTCGGATTACAATGTTAAATAAAAGATGATGATGAATACAAGAAATGACATTTTGAAACCGAAAGTGACGTCATATCTCAAAAACGGCTGAACCGATCAGAACGAAATTTGCGCCAATCGATTCAGACGGTCATCTATATGAAATAACAATAGTCGAAATAAAAATGCACTATTACGAAAACCGGAAATGACGCCATAAAAATGTCAAATCTGACTAAAATCATCTCTTATAACAATTACTACATATTCAGAAGGCTTATAATGTTACATAACGTTTATAGATACAAATTTTAGGTGGCAGTGATGTCAGCCGCCATTTTGAAAACCGGAAGTGATGCGATAACTCGAGAACGGCTGGACCGATTGGAACGATGCTTTCGCAATTCATCATGGAATATAATTTTAAGCGTACATTTAGCACCAAACACAATTCTTCTTAGCAACCAAACCACAAAGGCGTATTTTTTTAAAGGAATTATAGTTATTGGTGTCACAATATATGTTAAAAGTTGTAAGAATAAACTGAAAAAAGGAGTGATATCCCCATAAAAAACACTCCTTGTAAAAATACCAGCCAAGTCTCTTTAACTAAAAAAAAATAGAAGAAATCTAAAAATTCAGCACTTAAAAGTAGTGATATCAAAAAATGGCCAAGTCAAAACTTTTCAAAAAATACTTGGCGCATCGTTTCTTAGGAGATTAGAGATATATTTTATGTATAGATGAGTATATTTGATTTCCGGCCTACTTCTATACTATTTATATGCACGATGCGTCAAGTATTTTTTGAAAAGTTTTGACTTGGCCATTTTCTGATATCACTACTTTTCAGTGCTGAATTTTTAGATTTCTTCTATTTTTTTTTAGTTAAAGAGACTTGGCTGGTATTTTTACAAGGAGTGTTTTTTATGGGGTTCATAGATACTGGCTCTAATAGAAAAAGGAAAATGTACCTACTTGTAAATTTCTGTCTACTTTTAGGATAGAATGATGTCTTTAAAAAAACAATGCGCCAAGTCCTTTTTTTTGTCAAGTATTTCTCGATGTTTATACTTTTATTTCAAAGATACGATTAAATATTTGGAAATGTCATTGACTTGGCTCCTTTTTTGATATCACTCCTTTTCGTTGTTGATTTTTTTTAAGTAAAGAGACTTGGCTGCCTTTCTTACAGGGAGTGTTTTTTTCTGGGTGTATATACTAGCAATATTTAAGATGTATTACCTACCTCCATGTTTACCACTCAGCCAACTCTTAAATTTAAAAAAAAATTATATTAAAGCATTATATATCTCCTAGACTATGTCATTATCATTGAAGAAATTTTGTTGGAAGTCACAAATGTTAACGGCTTTTTACTTGCTTATTAGGGCTACTGCAAATATTATAATTACCTTTATCATTTACATAATTTAATATTATTTTTGATTAGTTTAATAGTTATTATTAGTGATCATACCAATGTGCAATGTTCTTAAATATATCATGACAGGTACTACTAAAATATTATTTTTCAAAATAACAGTATGTAGTAGGTACCTAAACAATTAGGCAGTCTAGCACGGCACAAAGTTAACTGCTATATATTCAATGAAAAAATGAAGATCCCAGTAAAATACATTCCCAATTTGAATAATTCTTGCAAAGTTACCACAACTGAACAGACCATGTTGAACAAGGTGAGCTACTTTCTGAATTTGCATTGCATTGCATTTGCATTTCTTCAAATCTGATCGTGTCAAATTGTTAAAAGGTATTCATCTCTTATTTAGAAAGCATTATGTTATGTGATGGTATGATTCTCACATCATAGACTTGTAATGAAATCACCATCAGAATGAGTAGGTACTCATGGTAGGAAGAGCAAAACTCTCTCATGAGAAATTATTCAAATTCCACACATGAATAGATTTTTGTGTTCTGCACCATAATATAGCAAGAAAAAGTGGTCAACTGGAACTCATTTTCAAGATACATATTTCACTTTAAACTTACAGTTTTTCTTTCAATATGACATAGCTATTAGCTACTATACAGAAACAGACATGCTAATATTTTCAATGTGTATTAATTAGGTAAGCTGAAATTCCTACCGATTGATTTCTTTGTAAAACTACTATCATGTATCAGTTGCAATATTTTATTCTAACATGTTTAAATGTGCACGTTCGAGAATGTTTTACCAAGCTATGAATGATTGTCTAACTGCTGATAATTGTCCTTTTATAAAAAGTGCAGTTTTTCATGTAAAATTTGTGTTGCTATGGTGAAACGGTCAAATAGCAATCTTTGCAAATGTAAACATTTCAAGAAGACCGTGTATATATTTCTAGTCCCTCCTTAACAGTCATTTGAGAGGGGGACATTCAGGGTTAAACAAAATCTATGCCGATAATTAATAATTACGATGTGAATTTCCTTTTAGATTATAAAACACCGAGCGTTGGGGAGACGAGTGGTGCGCGACACCCTGGTGTACCTGTTAAGAGCTGTGTTCGTGTTCATCATCGACAAGCGACTTGGACTGAAAGTCAAGTGGAGCGCTAACATGGTCGCTGAACGCATCTTCACGTACGGAAACGCCGGGTCGGCCCTCGGGTAATCATCATACATATCATATCAAACATATTCTCGAATCCCAGAGCTGGGTAGTAACTTAACGAAAGTAACGCGTTACCGGTAACGCGTTACTATTTTGTAACTTTTTCAGTAACGCGTTCCTGCTAAGATAGAAGTAACTTAATAACGTGGAAAGTTCCTTTTTGTTGTGGAACTTTCACATTTATAAAAGTTCCTTTTGCAGTTACTTTTAGAGCAGAATGTACCTTCCCTCAACATTCAAAACTACACCATTTCATCCCTCAAATCTGGACCTGATTTTCTCTGATAAGGAATTTTAGGCCACCTGCACAAAACCGCATTCCAATCACGCCGTTCATGCTTGGTGACAGTCAAAACAAGTGCGTCATCAGTTCGCCCTCTCACTTGCACTTGACCAACCCTGCCGTGGCATGGGGAGGGGGTAGAATTTGATGCCAGCCATTCTTACTGGGAGAAAATTCGTAGAAAATATTGTTTTCAACAGAGAAAAATTACAGCCAGAATTTGTGTTTAAACAAATTGGCTGTATTCCGGAAATAAAATAGTCAAGTAACTTTTAAAGGAACTTTTCACTGAAAAGGAACTTCCAGTTCCTCTGATTATTCGAGGAACTTTAACTTTAATGCGTTCCTATTTTTTTGGTACTTACCCAGCTCTGTCGAATCCAAACCGCATGCGAAAATGTTCGACTAGGCGAAAGCAAGTAGAATCTCGTTTTATCATAGCTAGCTGAATCCATTGTGCAGTGGTGCAATTCCATATGGCGAACATTTTCAATGAACTCGAGAAAAGGCACACTGGAGTGCTATTCTAAATTTCCGTGCCGTCTCATTTCACTTGATACGGTCTCACTGCTTCTATTTCATGGTAGTGACGCCGTATCAATTAATACGAGATGACAAGGGAATATTATAATATCCCCCCTGGAGTGACACATCAAAACATGTTTGACTTTGTATTCCAACATTATTAGACACTGAAAAACCAAACTTTTTATATTGGAAGCAGAAGGGCTAAAGTCTACTTAATAGATTTTGATTTACTTACTATTGGAATCATGAACAATCATGTAATCAAGCTCTTCGATTGCAAATTGACTGAAGTCCACTACTAGTACAGTTACACTTACAAATCACAAATAAAATGACAAGTGACACAATTTCAAGTAAAATGGATAAGGTCGTCATTCATAAAATTGTAAACACAGAACAGTTTAGTTTTTATTTCTCCTGAAAATTCATTGAAATAGACTTCCAACTATCTACTTCTAAGAGACAGAAACAGGTATGGCGGAACATAGCACGTCAAATAATTACTCTTTAGAAAAAAGTCAAGTAGTTAGGATTAATAATAAAGTAAACACTTATCGGCCGTTTCCCACCAGTGTTGGGTTGGGGATGACTCTCCATCACTCTCTGTCCTCTTTCTTTCACATCCCACCTCACTTGGTCCTCCCACTTTGCTCTCGGTCTGCCTTCCTGGGGAAAAGAATGGGATCGATTCTTCTAGGATGACAGTGTAGTCTTTCTCTTCCTATCTTATAGTTGAGGCTCTTGATACCCTTCCTTATGTCGGTACTTCTTCGTTTTTCCAACTTAGACACTCCAGCGACACTTCTGAGGAAATTCGTCTCAACTGCTTGATTATTTCCTACTTCTTTTTTCATTAATGCCACGTTACTGCTCCATAAGTAGACCTTATGAGCAGCATCTGCATTTAGCCAGCATATCTTCATTCCAAAGTTCCAAAGACTGACTGGCAAGATGTACCTACACATCTTAAAACCTCACACCCTCTTCGTCTCAATTGGCCAATATGCTTCTTAGATTTTTAAACTCCAACTTGACGTTGAGTACTTCTCTTTGGAGTTAGATTTTCTTGCCATTACTCATCATTCTCTGCTGATATTGAGCCCGAACTTTCAAGTTGTCCATCTTCTCATGGGCATTTGTTTGTACTGCACACATTGCACACATTGCATTGCAGCTTGGGGTTTACTTCTTTTGTCTCAAGGATATTATCTGGTGAGGTATGGAGTCTTATGCCTTTTTCAGGTCTAGAAACAATGATAATGATTAATGATACTAGTGAAAGAATTGCAACATAAAATATTTTGTGGCTAGTTTAGTCATGAACATTGTTGCAGGAACCAGAATCTTAAAGGTCTTATGTCATCTTGAATAAAGCTTTTACTATGTATTCTTACCATGTATTTAAGCAATATAAGACATACATAATCTAAATTAATTGTACCCTGAATTAATTATTAATTATTTTCTGTGCCAAATTTGAACCTGGCGCGCGTGATTGCCTACGTCACTCTATGCGCAGCGCTGATTGGTTAGCATGAACAGGGGAGGATAGATCACGCCCGCTGATGCCGCTCAACCCTTCTCTCGCACCACTGCTGGTACCACTGCCGGAAAAGTTTTTTCGGACTTATATTTAATCTAATTTACTATTAAAACACAAATTCCCGGTATTTACACGTGAACTCTCTATCACCCAACGTCATCTAGAACTTACAGACCATGAGCCAGCCGTAGTGGACCCTCCCCCCCCCTGCTCCATGAGGTCTGAAAGTGGTTTTGGGTATCTCAAGGTACGCACATTACACTTTCACTTGTTTGACATCTGACCGGTGGTGGAACAACCCCCTAGGGTTGTGCACAGGGTGATTTTTGGGGTATTTTTTCACACGTTTGATTTTTTTGTGGGCTAACGCCAACGGGACATGATAATTACAATCAGTTTGCATATTTGAATGAAGGTTGACATAAGTAATTATATCCATGTTTGTTTGTAAAGGCAATACCCTTAAATCAAAATTTTGTATTTTTTGGAAGTCGGGGGGAATTCCCAAAAATGTTTTTTTGGTAGTCAATCGATTCGTATTTAAAAGTTGTTCATGATTGTATTCCATTAAGTTTGCCAAATTTTGTGTTTACAACCTGTTTTAACAGGATTAAGTGTCTCATATGGTCTTATAATGTTAAATATTTGATTTTTTTTTAGGGTCAAAAGAAAAAATTTTATCATTTTTTTTCAATGTTATTGATTGGTATGGCATACGTTAATATATTTATATATTTTTGTTGAGGCAAACCGACTATTTTTAAAATGTTTGCGAAATTTTAGAAAATTACCATTAAAAAAGTTAATATTGTCAAAATTTTAGAAATAATGGTTTCACTTCAACAAAAATATATAAATATATTTACTTATAATGTTGAAAAAAAAATTAATTAAATTTTTACTTTTGACCATAAAAAAAATCTCAAATATTTAACACTGTTAACTCAAACTCAAACACTCTTGACATCTACATCATGGAGTATCTACTCAATAGACAACATCATAAACTATCAGAGCCCTCTGGCGGGAGAAATATCGGCGCGCATTGCCTATCGGGTAATTGGTTCAATCCAACCTGCAGTCTCTACGCGTAGTCTGTATACATCTCATATGATTAGGTATAAATTCAAGTCTGTACGACATTGAATAAATGAATACTATTTGAACAACTTGTTCTTAGATGTAAACAAATCCAATAATTACGAATAAAATATAATATCGGGACATTTCCACGTCAATTAATGAGATAATTGTGAATTTCCTTTTGAATGACGCTCCTCAGCCAATGAGAGGCGAGCATTCTGCTCTGGAGCTGTAGACTGTAGGTTAGTCACGCCCCAAATGCACCGCCATATTATGGTTTCCGCGCATGCGAAGAAGGTTTGTGATGTTGTCTATTAGTTCTGTTGAGGAGCTATTTAGTGACCATAAGATTATCTCTGTCACTGTCACTTTTAACTCTTCTAAAACATTGAAATATTGCAAAAATAAGCTGTAGCAATGGGCTAACGCGTGGTCTGCGGGCAGGTAGTCTGCACAGAGTGACGTATGTATTCATTTCGGTCGAACCGCTCCCGAGCCCAGGAGACAGGATAGCGGGCGGAACTAAGCACCGTCCGTGTTGAGAGAAGGAAGACGGACCGATTTAAGATCACTTGCCACAAGCTGACATAGGCCCTTTAAAAATCCCAATTCTAAAAGTGTCACAAAATATTTGTGGCAGTCTATTATTTTCATCATTACTCTAAATATCTAATTGTCGATCAAGTACTAAACTGAAGTTTTCACTATAATAACATCTTCCTGAATTACATTAAGTCAAATTATGGCTACATAGAGATTAGAGAAATATAATTTCTATCAGATGCGGGGAAAACTACCTGAAAATCGACCATCATTTGTTTAAAATACTGGAACTGACTTCTTTTCGCTTTAACTCGAAACTATGTAAAATGTCTTGCGGCGGTTTAGTTTTGGAGGAGCAACATTCTCCCATCAGCAAATATTAGCATTGACGACTGGTCGCTTTCTTCCCATTCCACTTCTCTTATCATCTCATCCATGACTTGTATGGATGTTTAACCCCCCCCCCCCCACCCCCTGTTCTTCTGACAACAGTCTCGTATGCTACGGCTGTTATTGTGAGTCTTTGCATTTGGTCGATTAGCTCCAGGCTTACTTCTGTCAACTCAAGGCATTGCCATATCATCTGGCAAGGTAGGGAGTCAAATGCCTTTTGCAGGTATAGAAATACCATGAGCAAGCCCCTTCCTTCTTCCCATTTTGCTTAAGACATAGACGACTCCTTGGTACCCACATTGTTCTTCATCTTCATCTAGTGGAGCGCCAGCCAAGTCGTACGGCGCGCGCGCACACTCTCATTTAAAAAGGCTGGAGCAACCCACTTTTACTGTAAGCATCAAAGTGGCATTTTCGGCCTCCTGGATCTAAAAATTGGGAAATCTCACATTGTTGCGATATATCTTAATTTCGAGCTATGGCCCACCCTACAACAATACCAAATTTCGTAACAATAGGTTACGCCCTTTGCGAGCTCGAGGGCCGTGAAAATCGTGTTTAGGGCGGTTTTCATAATCAGTAATAATCTCAGTAGTAGTAGTAGTCTCCTGGAATTCAAATCTGGTAAACAGGCCACAGCTTAAACGGCTGAACCGATTGATCTGAAATTTTTACCAAGTGTGCGCTTTTGGCGTCTGATTTGCCCTCACCCCCATGACTTTTTGTGCCGCCATTTTGAAACCGGAAGTGACGTCATATCTCGTCAACGGCTGGACCGATTGGAACGAAATTTGCGCCAAACGATTCAGGCGGTCATCTATATGCAATATCAGTAGCAAAAGACAAAACTTTATTTTAAAGAAACCGGAAATGACGTTATGAAATTTGAAATACATCGATTGGCATTTCGGTGACAAAGGTTGATCCGATTATTTTGATATTAATGTTACGTATGTACTTTTAACGTCTCATGTGACATGTTATAAAACCAACCGGAAGCCGGCATTTTGTAACCGGAAGTGACATCATATCTCAATAACGTCTGAATTAATTTCAACGAGAGCAGCTCTAAACAATTTAGACAGTCAACTTTATGCATTATCATCAATAATATTTGCAGTTTCCCAAACCGAAACCGGAAATGACGTCACACATTTTAATAATAATCCTTGGCCCGGTTCCATAGTTGGGTCGGGGGGTGGCCAAGGCCACCACTTGCTAGGGCCTCGGACTCCTGAGCCAGCTGGCCAAGCTTGGCTCTTCCTCTTCTTCTTTCTTCTCCACCAGCTTCTTCCACTTCTTCCTGTCTTCCCACCAACTCTCCTCTTCTACTTCTTCCCACTTCTCCAATCTCTCTTGCACATCCTCAGCTACCACTGCTCCCTCGGTCTTCCCACTCTCCTTTTGTCACTCCTGGCCACTTCAAACTCCCGCCTTGGTATTCTATTCCCTTGCATCCTTCTCATGTGCCCAAACCACCGTAGCCGCTCTCTACCCAATTTAAAAGTCAGCCTTTCCACATTCAAGTCCCTTCTAATTTTCTCACTCCTGATCTTGTCCATCTTCGTTAATCCTTGCGCACTCCGTAGAAACTTCATTTCTGCTGCTGGTAACTGGCTCTCCTCCTTTCCCCCAACAGCCTAGGTGACCGACCCATATGTAAGTATTGGGACAAAGTAGGTCTTGAAAAGAAGTACCTTACACTGCTGAGGGAAATGCTCATTCCAGAGAAGCTTTCTCACTAGCTGGTAATAACAAGTTAGCCTGCTGAACTCTTGCTGTGACCTCTCTTCCTATCTTTCCATCCTTCGTTAAAGTGATACTCGCATCTTGTAGCAAGTATTTTTTTTGCGATCCGTCGAGCTCCAAACAACACATTCCTGTCCTTTGTTCTGTCATATATCCTGTCGCCTGGACCTGGGAACGGCTTGAGCCGTAGCGTCACTGACGTCACTGCAGCCTACCTGCCACTTGCAACCTCCGCGCTCGAGTTAAAAACATTCATTCTCCCTGTTACAAGTATGTAGGAAGGGTGTGATAGTGAGACATTCAACGTTGCTTGTGATTATCTTATTTTATTGATCTTTATTTTAACCATACTATAAACTACACTATATATTATCTTACGGGACAGAATATTTTAAATAGTCTACCTACTATATTTTCTTCTTTCATATTGTGTCAATGTCGTTCATATTGACGTGTGTTCTAGTCTAGTTTATTTTCAAGCAAAACAATACCAACTTTTTAATATGTATTAATAGTTTCGTGTAGGTATACACTATTTGGACGAAATATTATGAATCGCTTTTTATCTTCTGCCCGATTGTGCCGCGTCGTGTGTATTTACTTTTGTTTTAGTGTAGATTATTTGAGACGAAAATGGTTGACTGCTGTGTTTTTCAGTGTCACAATAGTATACTAAAAACAATGCAAATAAACACTCATTCCACAGATTTCCTAAGAAAGACAAATCTCCTGAATTATACAAAGAGTGGCTGCACAAAATTAATCGAGCAGATTTTGTTCCAAGCGTATACACATTTGCGCGTTGCAAATGAGTTGGCAGTTGCAAATGTGTACTCATGTAAAACACTTTATATTAACAGACTTACGTATTGGGTACCTTTCAGGAACAAAATCAGTGTACCTACTTTACTTACACAAAATTTAAATCATGGTGTTATAAATAGATCGAAGTATATCAGCGAAGAGCAGATAGTTCGAGCGCGCGGCTACCTATCCTATGGTAGAGGCTGCAGCCAATCAGCGTTGCTCTGCAGTGACGTCCGAAACTTAGCGCGCCAGTTTCAAATAACGCGCAATCAATAATTAATTTTTAGTATTATCGTACCAAAAATTAAGTTGTTTGTTAATTAATAATGTCTTCCATGATGCTTAGATCACATATAAAATCTAAATCCAAGATGAGAGAATTCCTTTAACCAGCTCCCAAGGTACTTGAATTCTCCCTTCTCCACCAATTCCATGCCTGGTAGTTTGATCTTCTCGTTCCTTGTTGCCTTCCTCTCCAATACCAGTATCTCACTCTTTTCTTGGCTAATCCGCATTCCGAATTCTTCAGTAGTCTGGCTCCATCTATCAATCTTTTCTTGCACTATTTCACTAGTTCCTCCCCACACTACTATGTCATCGGCATACACTAATGTATTGGTATCTTGGTCGTCACTTGGTTCCACTCTCCTCAACAGTTCATCCATGACAATGACAAATAGCGTCGGTGAGAGCACGCTTCCCTGACGAAGTCCTTCCTTGACCGCAAACCATCCCGACTTTCCTTCCATCGTTTGCACACAACTCTCATTTTTCTCGTATGTGCACCTAATTCTATCAATGAGTTCTCTACGTACTCCCTTCTGCTTCAGGCATTCCCATACTTTCCACCTAGGCAAGCGATCAAGGCTTTTTCTAAGTCCAGAAAAACCATGTAGAGCTTTTCCCCACTCTCCCACTTTCTCTCCATGATCTGCCGTATACTGAATAATGGGTCAATGGTTGACCTCCCTCTCCTGAACCCATATTGCTCCTCCCTGAGCCCTTCCTCCACTACCTCCCTCAGCCTAAACTCTATAAGTTTTTCAAACAGTTTTGCACACTGGCACATCAATGTCACTCCCCTGTAGTTGCTGCACCTCTTCCTGTCGCCCTTTTTGAAAATCAATACGATGACCCCCTTCCTCCAATCCTCTGGAACTGTCTTCTGCTTCCATGCTGCGCTCATCACACGAAACATCCATCTTCTTCCGATCCTCCCAGCCGCTTTTACCATTTCCACTGTTAATTCATCCACTCCTGGTGATCACCCATTCTTCATCTCTTTTAACGCTTTCTCCACCTCTCCCTCTGTCAAATCCCGCTCTTCTTCATCCTCGCCCTCACTCTGCAATCCTTCATTACCTTCTGGTAGCACTACCCCATTGCCATTTAGTAGTTCCCCGAAATATCCCCTCCACAGCTCCTGTACCTCTTCCGGTTCATTGATTAGCCTGTCGCCGTCGTCCATTATACAAGTCCGCCCTTCTTTTCTTGTCCTTTTATCCTTTATTATGATATGCCAAAATAATCTCACAAATTACATTTTGATGCAATAAATATACTATTTGAGACAGCATATAATAAAATGTAATCATGTTTAAATTATAATTCAAGGGGTCAGAGATTGCAGCCGCCATTTTGAAACCGGAAGTAGCGTCATATCTCGAAAACTGGTAGACATATCGATGGTCCGAAACTATCGCCAAACGATTCGGAAATCCATCTCTATGGAATAGGAACAGTCAAACTAGAATTTTCCTATTTATGAGACCGGAAATGACGTCATTCAAATGTATAAATTATTATCATTCGCTCTCTATGCAATGAATACATATTCAGAAAGCTTAAAATGATACACATCATTTAAGCTGGGCTCCCATACTTCGCATCGAATTCGCTTCCGGTTCGCTTCGCATTCGCAAAATGGCTACCTTTTAACAAAGGAAATCGTCCATGTTTACATTCGCATGTTCGCGTGTTTCGGTTTCGTTAAAGTTGAGCCAATTTAAATTTGACGAAACTGAAACGAAACCGAAACACGCGAACATGGGAATGTAAACATGGACGATTTCCTTTGTTAAAAGGTAGCCATTTTGCGAAAGCGAATTCGATGCGAAGTATGGGAACCCAGCTTTATAGATATAAATTCTATGTGGCAGTGCAGTAAGTTCAGCAGCCATTTTGAAAACCGAAGTGTTGCCTTGTCTCGGAACTGAGTTGACCGATTGGAATAAAACCTTTGATTTTCTTCATGAAAGATCATTTAAAGCAAATATATCGCACAATACACAGATTTTCATTAGTAGTAACCAGTAGTTGTCTTATTAGTAGTTGTCAATGGCGACTTTTTTTTTTAAAGGATTTAGTCATTGTTCATTCGATATGACGTCACAAGTTCTAAGAATAAACTAAAAAAAGGAGTGATATCCCCATAAAAAACACTCCGTGTAAAAAAAACAGCCAAGTCTCTTCAACTAAAAAAAATATGATATCTAAAAATTCTGCACTGAAAAGTAGTGATATCAAAAAATGAGCCAAGTCAAAACATTATTTGAAATTCAAAAAAATACTTAACGCATCGTTTTTTAGGGCATTATAGGTATACTTTATGTATATGTATATTTGATGTATATTTAATATCTGGCCTTTACTTCTAAGCTATTTATATACATGATGCGCCAAGTATTTTTTGATTTTCAAATAAAGTTTTGACTTGGCTCATTTTTTGATATCACTACATTTCAGTGCAGAATTTTTAGATATCATGTTTTTTTTTTTAGTTGAAGAGACTTGGCTGTTTTTTTTTGCACGGAGTGTTTTTTATGGGGATAGAGTTAACATTAACCTTGTTCCTATCCCATTCTCATAGACACGATAGTTTTTGCACAAAGTTCGGTTTTTCTTTTTAAAAGTAGGGATATTGATAATGATATTATTATTATCTTTATTGAACAGATTTGGATCTGGTGTACAGACGCCTCTATATATTGTGAGAGCCAGTGATAAAACCAGTCTTGCAAATCCTGTATACAAATATCAATATTTATGCCAACTTATACTACGACTACGTCTTTGTACGACTGGTAGTCCCGATAGGGGGTAAGTTTTATCAGCACATAAAGAGGTATAATGTGGTGTATACATGGGGTCTGACTATTATAAATAATAAGCTATTACTATGAAGTTACAAAATATTGTTGCCTTAAAGGCCCTGGCCGCGTTGCTACCACTTACACATACTAACGTGAGAGTAATGATTTTATTGAAGATTCCAAAAAATCAAATTGATCCGACAATCACAGCGCCCACAATGTGACAATTAAACTCTTGGGAACAAACTATCTACCATTAACTTAAATATCATGATCTAAGTTAGTAAATTAGGATAGATATAGGTACCTACTGTACCTAACATTATAACATGTATACCTAACATGTACCTTCTTTCTATCATTGTTATTATTATTATTAATTATTATTATTAAGTATTTAAATAACTAAGTACTATGGCTGTTAGAATTAATGGTACATTTATTTATTGTAAATATTATTATAATCAGGCAGGGTGGAAGAACACAACATGTATGTGAACCTCGCCTTTATGTATTGTATAATACAAATAAAGAAAATTCTATTCTATTCTAAACACAGAACGCAGCCTGCAACGAATGGTACAGTGACGTCAGTGTACGGGATCTCAATGCTAGCCAACACAGCCGGCCGGACAGAGCGGCCGCGCGCTGTGTTCTGTGTCATTTCATTTCATTTCTATACAAGTACAAACGTTCAGCTTCTTACTAACTCAGTAACTCAACGCTTACATATTTCTACACGTTTTATTGTAGCCAAATGTACGCGGGTGATTTACCAAGAAATATTTTCCCGCAATTTTTAGTCTTTTAGGAGGAGCATTTCAATTCCATTCAATTGCAGTGAAGGGACGTCTATACTTTCCTAAATTGACTTAGACTTGTAGTCGGGAAGTAATTCACATTTCATCATTTTACCATTTTCATAATCGCCTCTTTGCAAAGTTTTTTGAACAAACTGATGAAGATTTTCTAGAAATAAAATAGATTCTCTTTAACTTTTGTGAAGCGATTCGATCATTCAAAATTGGCTAAAATAAAGTTTTTTTCCGTACGCGCCTGCACATACAAACGCCTACACAAAATTCCTATCACATTTATAAAATATTGTTCGTTAATCATTGAAACCATTGTAAGTTAAAACACCGCTAAAAGATAAAATTAGGTACAATTATATTCACTAGCCTATAGGTACTTTAGTGATTGTAATAGTGAATATATTTACGTATAGGTATACAGATAGTTATTGAAACGCTAATAATAATCAATATCTTAATCAGTATTTTTGAAATGTTGAGGATAGATATATTTGTTACTGTCTTGACTGTTCTTGCATAAAACTGTGAAAGAAACTGTAAAATTATCTGAAGACAAACAAAGCGCTGCATCCTGCCTGCTCTCTTGACGCCAGCGAAGCAGGTACCCGTACACTGCTGTCACAGCCCTATCTATTACCGGAAACTAAAAAGGGGGGGGCATTCCGCTCCAGGGCCGAAATCAATAATTTTTTTGACATCTCAGCTCATTTGACATTACGCACGATTGATTGAAGAGAATACCTTACAAAGTCGTACTGGGGCTTTAAGATCTAAAATTATAATTAAGATATCAGATACAAACTACCGGGCTTGTATACTAATAGCATACATTATGCTCTTTCACTAGTTGGCATTTCAGTCAGCTAGGTCTAGGACTAGGTGTCAGCATAATTATGTGTTTACTGTTTACAGTTTAAATATCTGGACAGTATGCCCATCAGACTCCTCGAATGGTTCTAATTACTAATAAACTAGCTAATTCTCTAATTAATATTTTCAGTCATAGTTTTATCCTAGTGAGATGTTAATTATGTTTGTTTTGTTTCAGCGCGATCCTAGCGATAGCTCATATCAGTGTGAGTGGAGGTGACGAAGGGAAGAAATTCAAGACCGAGATCATCGGTAAAATGAACTATGTGATCCCAAAGATTAACACCAACTGGAGCTATCGAATGAACATTTATTCTGTTTTCGCAATCATCTACGAGTTCTTTTCGGTAAGTTCAAATTGTCAGAAAGTTTGGGAATTGGACGTTTATGATGGGAATGATAATTAATATATCTGCATTCAAGAACACTTTAAATACTTTTACACTTTTTAATACAATTCAAGGTGTTTTTAATACATTTTATAAAGTTACAAACTTACAATGTATATGTAGGTAGTACCTATATAGGTTATAGCAATTTTGGTATTCATTGTAAATTTCAACAACAATGTCACTGGGGTGTTTAGCTTGTAGAGTTTTTTGTTCTCTATAAATTTCTTGTAAAATGTGCATAAACTTTTACAACGGAGTAAGTAGAAGGGGGGGGGGGGGGTCATTAAACAGTATAAGATACTTGTCAGATAAATCTTCCTTATTATTCTGACATTTCTACTGACTTAGTTTATACATTGTATTTATTATGTTTTGTCACAATGAATAAACAAACAAACAAACAAAGCTTAACGTACAAAACTTGAATGCCCATTGCTCACTTATTAAAAAAAATGCCAAAACGCTCTACGTTCACTTGCTACATTTATTGAAACACCTTCATGTTACTTTTGAAAGTAATTAATTATAAAGATGAATTTAGTAGTTGATCATAGCAGTTTGGTAATACATGGAAAGTATTCCCTCAAGTTCAAATGGAACCCAACGGTTGGTGTGTTGGATACCTCGGTTCTCGTTAGATCACCGAGGTTAAGCAACATTGAGCGCGGTCAGCGGTTGAATGGGTGACCATTCAACTCTGCCTTGCCAGGTTGCTGCCGTTGGGCCAGAGAGACTGGGGTGTTTGGGGATTAGTGTGACAACCTCCCTCCACCTGTTATCAGTCTCTCGACGGCGCGGGTTGTGGAGGCCCGTGCTGTGAATGTTACACCGTATCTTTCGTCAGGAGTAGGCTACATGCCGGTACCGGGTTTCCTCTCCTCCCTTCTCTATTACATTCTCACTAGTGGAGCTTCGGCTCCGTTGAGAATATAGGCTAGGCTTAATAATAATAATAATAGTAAGAATGGTCAGACATTTTACTTTTCTGTGGAATATGACTTAACAAAATTACCATAATATTGCACTAGGTACACTGGCGGCATTATGTTGTTTGTACTCCGTCTCTCTGTGCTCCACATCAAAACATGTTTATGATATGGGTCAGAGAGAGACAGAATGCAAGGATTATATTGCCGCCTCTGTACCTAATGTTGCTGTGAGAACAGAATGTTTATATTCTAGGCATTCTAGGCATAGAATATGTCTATTCTAGGCATTCTAGGCATAGAATATGTCTATTCTAGGCATATATTCTATATTCTAGTCTAGGCATTTTGATTGAACTATGTTATGCAACTGACTCGATTGGTATGTATACTTCTCTAAATTAAGTTAATTCTTATGTGATATGTATATGTTTAAACCCAGAGCTGCGAATTACTAATTACTAAGCAACATTATATTTATAAGGTTTTTAAAGTTTTGTATAAGGATATGAACTGATTGTACGGACAAATATTGTGCGGATAAATATTGAATGCTTTCCTCATATATGAATTCTTGTAACGCTGATGTTCCATGTTTTATTAATTGACAGTGTTGTTTTATGTACTGTACCATGTAAAGTAGCAAAAAATGCTAAAATAAATACACTACTACTACTACTCTTCTACATACATGAACATTAACAACATACATTAGCCAACCTATATTGCCAGCAAGAATTCTGAGCTGTACACAGTTTTTTTTTTAGTAAATTTATGTAATTTGAATTCTGTTATTTTTTTAAATTTATAATTTTATTTCAATAGACAACATTATAAAGTCCGCGCGCCATCTACAACTGTAAGCATTGCATGCTGGGTAAATATTGTGGTCAGCTCCCTCCACCGTTCATTTCTTATGGGATTAGGTAGGCGAAGTTTTATTTTTCCTTAGCTTGTGTGATGCCATAATGACGATACAGATCAAGTAAACAATTTAAATTGTATTTCACGATAAAGTACACATCCTTTCAGTTTCTTATAATTAATTTGTGTTTTTGTTATTATTTCACTTCGGATCAAAACGAAACTTCTTTTCACTTGAGCCAATGGGATGGCTTGGTTTGAGCGCCGGTTTTTCAAACACTCTTGTTCAGCTAATGATAATCATTGTTTTGTCATAGCTTAGACAAAGAGTATGAACATAATCATTAAAAATTGGTTCAGATTGTTTCATTGTTCACTTATTTTGAATATGTATTATAAATTATAAATAATAAAAATAAATATTTTTCAATGACTTTGGTTCAAAATGCTTCTAATCCAATTAGTAATGCATGGTCCGGGAATATTCCCATCCAAATATTGGGAATAATCCCCAAAATCTTGAATACCCATTAAGTATGTGTTAACTTTGGAGATATTTTAATTGACTCACAATTTTTTATAACCCCATAAAATGTGTCCACATAAATAAGATCATAAGACCTCATCTCCTCTTTTTACAAATATATCCTAAACATAAAAAAAATTAAAAAAATTGCTAAAAATTCCCGCAAAATTATAGTAATGGGGGTCCAGGAATGTTCCCGTGAATTTCCAGGGAATATTCTTATACAACTATTGGGAACATTAGGAATAATTGTCGGGAATTTACATATCACTAATTCATTATTTCGGATCATAACGCAACTATTACAAATGTTTTCCCTCTTTTGCTTGCTTACTACCTACATGGGCACCTTCTTCCCTAGAATTCACTGTTTTTGACTGCACTCGATATTGAAGAACCCAGTTCTCAAATTTATCAGGAATCAATCACAGTTTAGTTTGATAAGATTTATTAAAATCACTCTCTTTGAAATGTTTGGAATTCACGCGGATAAATTTATTTGCTTCAAAATATATCTTTTTAGTGCGGGTCTTCTAGACAGCAGATCTCTTGGGCGATTTATCCCGAATGGTTGGAATGGTAATGTATACCTACTGATTATTCTGTATTATCGTGGGTATTTAAACAACAAAATATGCAACATTGAGCCATGATGATGACATGTAAAATGCTTCCGTCATCACGTCGTATCTATTTAATCCCTAAATTCCCGTAATTTGGAAAGACGAAAAAGGAAATACCTTTGGTAAATATAATGTTATGTTTACATAATCAGACACAACGAACGCTCCTGAACGATCTGCTATGATCTATTTTTTTTATTAATTCCGCTAGTAATTACACGATTGTAGTTTAACTTTTAACACAGATCTAAGGGGGCGGAACTCTTGCGCGCCGTGTGTTTCAGTACTGCTTCTAGAACCAGCTGTCAGAGTGGCCACACTAGCGGTTGCCAATGCAGTGCGGCACGCCGCGCATGCGAAGTGATTTTGTAATGTTGTCTATTACATAGGTACATTTGTAATGTATTGTTCCATTAGTAGCAGGTGCTACTAGTAGAGGTCTTTTAGTAGAGTACCTATTTAAGAAAGTAAACTTATTGAGAGTAATTAAAATGATGAAATTATGATTAAAAATTATTGTAATAATATTGTAAAATGAAACATGACCAATCGATTCTGTTGCAGAATCATAAGAGTGCTGAATGGCTGTATTACGAGGACCTCGACGGTGCAATGTGTGATGCGTTCGTCGATGTGATTAAGGGCATTACGAAGATTGTGGGCCGCCCCATCCTGCAAGTGGTGGACATGTATGACCCAGACGGCACTTCAGAGGCTTCACAGCTCTTCCGGCAATATGTAGAAGTGAGTTCAACCTCTATTACAACTTCTATTTCTATAGACCATTATCCGAGGACTCTTCAGTTCCCCCATTCTTCTTCCACTTCTCCGGTCTTGCCAGGTTTATTCACTTACATTTCCCAATGGTCCTTACAGCTTACTTCTCACTCAAGGGTGTAAAATATGATTAGATAATAATTGAATAATTGTATCTTTCACTTTGATGTCATACCGTAGGTCGTAATGTACTCCAGTGTGTGGCATTATTTAGAAAAGCAAGGTGCTTACTCTTTGATTTTTGAAAATGTTGTTTGTGTGAAGAAAAAAATAGAAAAACACTTCGAAGAACCACACAGGCTTTGTTACCTTACGCATGCCTCTTAAAAGTGTTTTGGTTTGGTTTTTTCTTCCTACTAGCAGAATTAAAAATCATGGATTACATCACGTGCATTTCAAGCTCATTCTACTAGAAGTAATGCCACACACTACATCGCAACCTCTGTTAGGACCTCAAAGTGATCAACTTAGTATTTAAACACTTTGAGTACGTACCAGATCTTACCTTACCTTCTTAGTTTCTTAATAAAATAGGTTTAGTTTTAAAAATGCTGATTTGCTCAATGTGTTGAATTTCAGAGCGACGAGAACAACTACGCTCTTCTCATGTCAGAATCAACCAACTATTCCCTCAAGGAGATCTTCTTGAAAATTGGGAGGAAGGAGGAAGAATCAGAGGTAGGAAATTATTTAATATCAATCTACTTTTAGCATGCAGTTGGATAAACTGCATGCCTATGGCAAACATTAAAGTCCATTTACGCGGGTAATTGCAACGACATGATTGATAGAATACCGATACTGTGATTGGATGCACGATTTTTTCTAGTTCAGACAAAACATGTTTCAATCGCATGACTTTGCTTGCTTTAGAAGGCGTACGATCAAGTGTTTGATTTTGTTTTTGTTGAATTTTTTGAGAAGAAAGTTTTCATCTTTTGTTTTTCATTTTTTGTCTTGTCTGTAATTATTTGTTATAATAAAACAATAGTGACTCACGTTCAAACGTCATTTTGATTTCCTTGCAAGTACCACGTGACTGCGATGTTCAATCATCAAGTTTAGAGGCAGTCATTATAATCTTAACTCTCATGTACATTGAACATAACATTGAACATTGAATAACATGTTTGGAAGTTTGACTTGTTGCTTCATTTGGTGTAAAGATAAGATTATACATTGGTTTTGTATTTTTTGTGATAATTAAGTTGCCAAGTGAAAGGAACTTAAATTGTATTTTCTAATGAAGAATGTGTTTTTTGTGAACGAATTTGGCTGTGAGAATAATCAATTTAACACAAAGAAATAGTCTGAATTCAAGTCAGAAAACCAAAATTTTCCCTGGGCTATGCACCCTCACTCGCAGTTGCATGGAAATATGTAGCCCTATTTTACAGACCACTGACTGCTCTTTTGATACTGTCCCACTTTTTAAATTTAGATACATGGACACCCTAAGAATGAACTACATATATTGACAGTTAAATACATGTAAATGATATGAAATTAATAATTGTGTTGGATTGTTTCAGGGTATACGCGACCTCTTCACCTTCCTACTTAAACACCCGACATTGGATCTGATGAATTTTCTCCGAGGAACCTCTATGGAGTTCCGCATGTTCCTCTACGCCGGCTTGCAGTTCGAACAGAACTGCTTCTTCGATCACATCGAACAAACATTCAAAGTGACGGGCGACGAGGCGGCCAGGATCGCACAGGATGAGGCCTTGAGTAGCCGGGTCGTGAACATCTCCAACCGCCATTACATTCTACGTATTAAACAGCTCGAAGAGGTGGCCTTGGAAACATTGATCGCAAAGGAGAAAGATAAGGTTTACGATGAAGAACAGACAAGGTTGCTAATTGAAGCTGGTCAACAAGGTCTATGCTACACAATGAGACAACGACCAACAACGAAAAGGATTTTAGAATGGGTAGGTTGAATAGTTATGGAGATAGGAAAATTGTGATGGTCTGCTTTTTTGTACCGTAAATGCAGAAGGCTCAAAGTCAATTTTCTCGATTTTGCGTTGCACACATTTGGAATCATGTAATCAAGCTCTACCAACTGTAAATGCATAGAAGTTCACAAGTACAGGTATATAGAAGTATGATCTTTCAATATGACGGGTGTCACTATTACGTATGTTGGGTGAAGGCAGAATTGCTGATTTTTTAGCTTACTGTAGATATCTTTGAAATGGGCTTTAGGCCCTTTTACTTCTACAAGATAGAAATGATTTTATTTTAAGGTGATGCAGTATGTATAGGTTTACCACATGAGAGGTCCACTGTTAAGAGGTCTTGGGAAGGTATCACTCAAACCAATTATAAACGGTACTTTGCACAAAACAGATTGGCTGCTGGTCAGGTTCCTTGGCATTCAATCCTTGTTATTACAAGGATAATAATCCTTGTTATATAATGCATTAGCACAGAGTTCTTGGATGATGCCATCAAACCTTTATCAGACGATCCGTTTCTTTCGAAGTACCGTTTATTATTTGTTCGAGTGTACCTAGCGGATTTTCTTGCAATTATTTCAAGCATTTTTTAAAGTTTTTATCTTTCACATTAATATTAGATTAGTACCGGGTGGCGCAAAAAAATCCCCCTGATTAAGAGGTCACTATATCGAAACTATTATAGATAGGATTCTGAAATTTGTACACATATTAGAAAACATACCAAAATTTAATATGTGCAAGTTTCAAAAACATTGCTTTTGTAGGAAAAAGTTACAGCTGTTCAAATTTGCTTGTTTAAAAATTGATTATATGGAGCTCAAATAGCGCGCGTCCAGAAAAATTTCAATTGCTGTTTCTTCACAACTACGTACGATATCAAGCTGAAAATTTCAAATTATATTCAAAATAGACTAAGCAGGGCTACCACTTACTACTTAGTCACTTTTAGCACTTAAAGTTACTTTTTTGGTCTCCAGTCACTTTTATTTACTTTTTTACAAGATTAGTCACTTTTCTCCCTTTTTTTCGGATATCTGATCTTATTTTCTGTTATTTTATGTGTACAGATTTTATGTGTGTTTTTTTTTATGTATTTTCTGATATTATATAAAACTGTGTTTTTGCAAACTGTGCATTCTACAATTAACAAAATTACCTCAAAACGTCTTAAAATTGGTGCCAAAAAACTAAAAGGGTTTTGCCATCATGCCCCACACCATATTGGAGTAAAAACTGGGGAATATTAAAAAAGTTGAAAATTAAAATACTACAACTCAGAATGTCTCAAAATTGATATCAAAGTGTCAAAAAACCATAAAACGCCCTGCGGGCAAGTTTTTTGTGGCATGCCGCCCACACCTTATTGGATTGAAGACTGTGAAAATTTTAAAAACCGAAAATACACCTCAGAACGTCTCAAAATTGATTTCAAAGTGTCAAAAACAAAAACCGCCCTAACATGGGGGGTGCGCCTTAATGCGTGGCAAATTTTGTTCCTTCTTTTGCCCTCCCCCCCCCCCCCCCCCCTTCCCCCCCCTGGCAGAAATCCTGCCAGTACACCATCCCCCCATGGACTGACTTCCAATTCGACCATTGATGGGCCCAATGTCAACAAAAAGGTCTTCCGAGCTATGAACATGCAGCTTGTTAAAGAGTTTGCGACTATTGACGATTCTGCCTCTTTTTAAACATATCTATTAAACATTTAAATTATCAGAAAATGAGAATAAATTGGGAAATCATAGAAAATTAGTCACTTTTCAGTTACTTTTTCTATAAATTTTTGTCACTTTTTCCTTAATTTTAGTCACTTAAATCACTTTTTTGGAGAATCTTGGTCAGTAACAGCCCTGCTAAGATCGATTGTGTAAAAATTTCAATCAATATCAATATTTGTATTTGTAACGAAAGTTATAGAATCTTGAAGTTGAGCTTGAAAACAGAATAGTGGGGGAAAAAATCACTTTTATTACTTGTGTAATAAAAGTTTAGATAATCTCATATTCAGATTTTAAGCTCAACTTAAAGATGCCATAATTTTAGTTCCATTCATTCAAATTGATTGATATTTTTACACAATTGATCTTAATATAGTTTAATATAATTTGAAATTTTCAGCTTGATATCGTACGTAATTTTGAAGAAACAGCGTTCCGGCCATAGGAAGTTTTCTGGACTCGCGCTATTTGAGTATGGTGTAAAATAAATTTTTTGACAATCAAATTTGAACAGCTGTAAATTTTTTCTACAATAGTAATGTTTTTGAAACATGCACATATTTAATTTTGGTATGTTTTCTAATATGTGTAAAAATTTCAGAATCACATCTATAATAGTTTCTATATAGTGACCTCTCAATCAGGGGGATTTTTTTTGCGCCACCCGATATAATAAGTAGATATTCCTATAGGTAAGATAATCATACCTATATTGTTTTGTTTTATTTCTTGTTTCTTCTCTGTTGTAGTAAGAAAATGTATTTTTCCTTTCATTGTTGTGAAATATGTGTTTTCTATGCAGGAGAAACAGAAGGCGATGGCAAATGCAATATACATCAGAACCATCACGCATCGGGTCTCGGACACAATGTTTTTCTCCCACGAGGCTTCAGAAGGACGACGTCTTGCGAAGTTGAAGAAGAAGAAGCTGAAGGCACAAAGTGAATGTTGTCAAAAATAATCTATACGTCTTTGATGGATTCTGGTTTTAATACCCAATCCTCTTAACTTCATTGCGTTATTCTCCTTTCATATGGCATAATTTTAAAATTCAAATTTCTTAGTTAGATTGATTAACATTTTGTGTCATTACTTAATTTAATAAAATTTTACTTGCCATGATATGAGATTTCTTGACAAATGTCCCTATTCACGACTAAAGTCACAAAACTTATGTTGTAATTACCAAAGAAACATTTGAGGAGCTTTGTTACAAAATGCAAGAAATTCATTTTAGTATATTCCTATTAAGTCTTATGGAATAGCCATATTTAACACACAACTTTTAAAGCAACAAATATATTTTGTTCCAATTACAATTTTTAATTTTATAAACTAGGAAAACGCTCTGAGTAACGCGTTGATGAGCGAGCACGGATACGCGCAACACCTCGAACCGAAATTATGTTTATCGAAAATGACCTTAAAAGCCAATAATTCTTGAATTTCGTCACAGACTTGTATGAAAATCTCCAACAATTCCTAAAATATTGGTCCCAATAACCACGCAAAGTTTTAAGTTGATCGATTGAACCTTTATGATTGAACGATTCCTTGTTAATTTCCAAAAATCACAGGATATCGTTCAAAAAAATGTTAAACGGTCATATCAGTTTCATAATACGTTTGAAAGTTTCTGCTCTAACAACCTTGAAGTGAAGATTCGAAGATTCCGTGAAATATGAAATTCGAGAAATATGATAGCCAACACGCAAAATATCCGTAAACTGTCGATAACTTTTGAATTTAAACACAGTTTAGTCTGAAAATTTTCAAAAATACAGATAATGTTGGACCCGATGACCATACAAAATTTTAAGTTGATCGGTCAAACGGTTCTGGATTAAATTTCAAAAAGCACATGAAATATTTTTTTAAATTTTAACCAATGGGAGGATTTGGCTGAAAATTTGTAAAATAAGAGACAATGTTGGTCCTAATGACCATGCAAAATATAAGGTCGATCACATTTGTCGAAGTCCATTTTCATTTTTCAGCCTATCAGGAGATGTTTAATTAAATTTCAACCAATGAATGGATTTCAAAAAAATTAGGGTCTGCAAACAGAGAAGGTTGGTTTTACATGTGTGCAAAATTTCAGATCGATCGGTGAAACGGTGCGACCTGTGTATCGGCTATTAGCAGCCAAAAAAAAAAAAAAAAACAGGTCCGTGCCAAAAGAGCCAAAAGGAGACGCTCGCTTCGCTCGCTCAACCAATTACAATTTTTAATTTTATAAATAACAATTGCATGATTTGCATTTGTTGCCTCTTGTTCCTAAGCTCCTCATTTAATGTATTGAAGATCAATCGATGGATGAGAAGGAAATAACTTAACGAGTCACATTTTATAGAGTTGCTTTAGGCCGATGATAAAGTAAGTCACGCCGTTGGACACGTTTTTGCGAAAATCATTTTAATGTTGTAATCAAGAATGTAATAACTTTCTTAAAATGCCAAAGCTCATCCATAACACAAATTGGCATTCACAAAATTCACACATGAGCTGAAAACCAGTAATTCTGTGTTCATCCAATCATATAATTGAAATTGTGACATAAGTAGAGATGTGAGCCGAGAATATTCTCCGTGCTCGAGAATATTCTCAAAGAGATTATTCTCCGAGAATATTTGAGAATATTCTCACCAGAGGTTTGAAAATTATTATTTCATATAAAAAGTTCAAGTTTGAATGTTTTGGCGCCATTTTATGGCCTTGGAAGTACTTGGAAGGCTGTGCAATCAGGGTTGGGTAGGTATTATATGACCCGTATAAAGTACCTATATTATGTACCTACTTAATATGTCGAAGTTTTATATGATTTAAATTTGTTCACTAATAAATGAGAACCAGAAAGCTCACTTAGCTTGCCATTGAAATTCCATAATATAAAGGTACCTACACAATTAAGGTAAAAATGCACAGCATTAAACAGCATAAATTCAGCTTCAGGGCATGCTTGTACCTGTAGCAAGTCTGTCACATTCAGAAAACGCTCAGTGTAACGCGTTGATGAGCGAGCACCGAAACGTGCAACATCTCTAACCGAACACAATTTACTCAAAAATATAAAAGATAACTAGGCAACAACAATAGATAGCCAGTCACAAACTTTCACAATTATCTCTACCCAAATGGTATTTAGTAGTTCAAAATATCATTGCAGTTTTGAACTGCTTTGCCATTTTGTTGGAGAAAATGCTGAAAAGAACTGAACAGTAGTGACAGCCGAACAGACCTTATATTGTGATTACTGGTTACCATTGCAACTTTCAATCTATATACTCTGAAACAATTGAATAAGTGATCAACGTACCATGAATTTGGTAAGTTTCGATAAAACTGTTCTCTAAGCGATTTCAAACTCATCAAATGTCAATTAGTCTGTTACTTCACTGATTGGGCTTAAAATGATGTGCAAAATGTTAGATAATGTTGGTCTTGTTTTAGTTTCAGTTTCAGTTTATTATCCATTTTTACAGAGTGGTTACAGTATGTACCTAAATCACAAAGTATTGACCCAGAAGCCGTTACGCTTTATTAGGGCATGTGGAATATCTAATGATAATAAATAATTACCAAATTATTTATGTAATAATTACATAAATAATTACTTGATTACCAAGCATATGTGAACTTTTATCTCATTCGAAGATACCCAGTATTAACCAAGTTCAAAAAATGTTTATGGCATCAACTTCTTTTAACACTGATTCTGATGGCTTCCAGCTAGTAACATCAAAAAAGACCGCCAAGAAGCAGAAGTTACAATCCTCATCTTCATTGATTGAGACGAGAAGCCACGGGATCTGGGGAAGTGCGGCCAAAAACTGCCCTCTCAGATCAGCTGCTCCACAGATATGTCACCTCCATTTATGGAAATTGCACAAGAACACCACTCAAGGGGAAGTTAAGGACTACTTAAAGGATGAGTTTCAAAGGGATATACAAGTTCATAGCCTAAAGACCAAGGGTAAATGCATCATTCAGAATTTCAGCTCCGGCTGAGCTAAGAGACGAGCTCTGGCAGTCTGATATGTGGCCTCTAATGCCCTCTAGTACCACTGTATCAGGCAGTGGTCCTGCTGTAGCTGCTATGTGACCACTAACGTCATCCACGAGAATAGCCAAATCCAACGGTTTTAGGGTTAATTGCGAAGGAACCACTAGCGTGGACAATTCTGTGCTAAAAATTATTCAAGTTAATCTCAGAAGTATTAGGCAACACGGCAAAATCATGGAGTTCCAATCATATCTGGAACTACATGATCCTGACATATTTATAGCCACAGAAACATGGTTGAGTGATGATATCTATGCGGTGACGTTTTTCCCGTTGGCTATACATGTTTCGAGACAGACAAGGTAAAGGTGGAGGTGTTCTAATGGGAGCCAAAACATCTATTCCTAGCGCTCTGGTATGGAGCGATGAAAACTGTGAACTCATCTGTGTTTGAATAGGGCCAAACTCGGCGCATATCGTCCGCCAGGTGACGATTATACACTGCTGCAAACCATCATGGATCCGATAGACTCGATTCCCTATCTGAAAATGGTGCAAATCAAGTCACTATATACTAGGTGGGGACTTAAACCTGCCAAACGTGGACTCGCCGCTTGCTACAAATTGGCACTCCCTTCATTGTTCACAGGGTAAAGTAAAATCCCTACTCACTGAACTACTCGGGAACATAATTTTGTCCAACCGCTCAGAGATCCCACAAGAGTTACTGAAGGTTCGGCTAACATTTTGGATATATATCTAGTCAGCCCACCGGAAGCCTTCCTGGATTGCGAAGTGGTTGATGGGTTGAGTGATCATAAAGGAGTGATTCTTCGTGTTGTAAATAGAAACCCTACAGCTAAAACAAGTGATCTCAAGACAGTACTCACCACAACTGAAAGCGACTCACCACAAGTCTCTCCACACCACGTGGTAGAAAATAAGATCTGGATGTACAGCAAAGCTAACATCAATGACTTCAGCCAGCATTTACAGGAGGAGTTCAAACTCTGGGTTTCATCACAAGGTAATGTCGATGACAGATGGGCATCTCTAAAGACAATTCTTTTAACGGCTCGTGATCTACACATACCAAGTAAAAGGATGGCTCGAAATAGAGACCCTGTCTACTATAATGCTAGTGTGCGCCACCTCAAGACGCAGTGCAGAAGAGCCTACAAGTTCAGAAAAACTAACCGTTGAAACTACAAAAGACTGCCTATCTCAGTTAAACGAACATGTCTTGTTTAAAATATGCGACAACAAAACGAACAACAGCAGAAGTAAATTTTACTCCCATCTAAAGAAATTGAAATCCTCATCTCAATCCATCCCAACCCTCAATAAAACTGACGGCTCAACTGCTACTACCCCACTAGACAAAGCCAATGCTCTGAACAACTCCTATGGCCTCACCTTTTCACCCTCTACACTAAGTGATTCAGTTCCATATGTACCAGGTAGCCAAAGTAGTGACTTTATTCCTTTTACCATAAGTCAACCCGCAGTCACCAAAGCTATTCTACGACTTAAAAATCATTCTGCCCCAGGGCCCGATGGTATTGGAAATCAACTATTGAAGATCGCCCCACATCAGCTGACATCCTACTTGCTGGTTCTCTTCCAAATGTGTATCAACAACACAACAATGCCTAAGGAATGGAAAACTGCCATAGTTATCCCTATATCCAAAGGTGGTCCTCGGAACGCCCCAACGAACTATTGCCCTATAAGTCTGACCTGCTCACTCTGCAAGATCTTTGAGCAGCTGTTTAGTAACTACCTAAGACAGTTATGGGTAGATACAGACTTCTTATCACCAGTTCAGTTGGTTTTCGAAATCTCCATTCCTGCGAGGCTAGCCTAGCAGGCATCACTCAAGCTCTCATCAATGTGACAGACAATGGGGGCCAAGTAGATGCAATTCTACTTGATATGGCAAAGGCGTTCGACAAAGTTCCTCATGACCTACTTTTGACTAAACTTTCTGAATTAAAGAGAGTTGACATGAAGACCGTCGCTTGGATCCGTGAATACCTTTACGATCGCTCACAGAGTGTTAAAGTATTCGACTAGGTTGATATTATTTGAAAATTACAACAATGACTTTTTGACAAATTTGGCATTTTATTTTGACCCACCAACCCTAATCATATTTCGGAGAACTTTTGATATATATGTTATAGAGGCATTTTTATGAATCGATTAACATCAAAAATCCTTCTGTTGCAATTAATGGGTCAAAGTGTTTTAGACTCTGGACTATTATTGTACAAGAGTTGACACATTTTTGGGGATCCAGCAAAAAGCAACTGTTCACAAAATTTTGTGAAAAAAGCAAAAATAATAAAAAATAGGTATAGCGATAATAAAAATATTTCTCTCTCAAGATTAACCAAAATTCAACACAGTAAAGGATGCCAAAAAGTTATTTCAAAAAAGGGTAATAGATGGTCGGTAAAGTGTCCGGTGGATTCGGTAAAATGTCCGTCGGTAAAAAGACAATTCCTGCAATTGTCGGTCTTGCTAATTATAACGTGCTACTCTGAGCGTTTTCATATTTTTGAGAATCGGGTAATTCCATTTCAAAGCACCCAAAAAATCACTATTTTTTAGAACCTATCTCTATAATGTTATTTCACACTGCAACACATTGAGCATTCGAACAATTTAACATTAAAATCCACACATCCAATTCGATTGAATGTGTCGTGTGTACTGGGCATAACACGGGGTCGGCTCTACAGCCCCTTAAATATAAACAGCCATAACTTTGTGACCATAATGTCGCAGGTTGATGATCTTTTTAAAGAAATGTATGTAATAACACCCCCTTTCAGAAAATAATTCATTTTAATATTTTAAAATTATCTTCAAGGGTGACTATCTTAACTGAAACATCATAGAAAGAGAGAGGATGTTGACGGCAAACTCTTTAGTCATTCAAGTAGACTTCGTACAATATGTTTCTTTCAAAATGACGGCATCAAGTAAACTGATATTTATTAAAAACAATAGTAAGAGGTGACCAATTTTGTATATCCTGGTCCCGTAGATGGAATATATTCAAATAAGGGCAATTTTCTAAATTCTCAAAAAAATACATGTTATTTGTCTACATAGACATTATTTGAGATAAACTGCAGTAGGTATTTACACTGAGGCAAACTCACTCATGATCGGGATTTCCGATCTGTTCTAGGATACCGGACACGCCGTGTACTTCCTTCTGTCATGTCACAGTCTTGTCATCTCATGGAATTATAATATTTCCCTTCCATCCACATAGGGCACACATCCAAGTAATTTGTACAGTCATCTTATACAGGACATTTCGCAAATATTACAGGAATGTTCCATGTAACAAGTGACACAAGTTGAACAAAACCAGCGTTAAAGCATCAAATTAATTTAACTTTACCATGTAATATCTGAGTGACAAGGGCCCCTTGGCATTAGCCAAGTTAGCCACCTGATCGTTAAGCCACTGTGTATACATGGACGTCATTCCTGACTGAGGTTATTTATGTTTTATTCGGTCGAGATTCGAGAAGCAAATACTGTGAATTTTTTTTAAGCCCCTGCCACCTCCTTTCCTACCGCCCATATTTATCTATTCTGCTTGGATTTTGGATTTGGATTTTGTTTATTTGCTTTCATATACACTCTTACATAATACCGGGTGGCGCAAAAAAAAATCCCCCTGATTGAGAGGTCACTATATCGAAACTATTATAGATAGGATTCTGAAATTTGTACACATATTAGAAAACATACCAAAATTTAATATGTGCAAGTTTCAAAAACATTACTATTGTCGGAAAAAAGTTACAGCTGGTCAAATTTTATTGTCAAAAAATTGATTAAACGGAGCTCAAATAGCGCGCGTCGAGAAAACTTCCAATGGCCGGGACGCTGTTTCTTCACAACTACTTACGATATCAAGCTGAAAATTTCAAATTATGTTTAACATACATTAAGATCGATTGTGTAAAAGTTTCAGTCAATTTGAATGAATGGAACGAAAATTATGGAATCTTGAAGTTGAGCGTAAAATCAGAAAATGAAGATTATTTCTAAACTTTTATTACACACGTTATAAAAGTGATTCTTTTCCCACTCTTCTGTTTTCAAGCTCAACTTCAAGATTCCATAATTTTCGTTCCATTCATTTAAATTGATTGAAATTTTTACACAATCGATATTAATCTATTTTGAATATAATTTGAAATTTTCAGCTTGATATCGTTAGTAGTTTTGAAGAAACAGCACGCCGGCCGCGTATTTCCGAAACATACACGATTTGGGGCCTGACTCCGCCCCCTGTGTTATACGGCACTGGCGCATGCGCTCATTGACGTGTAGTCGATCGCCAACATGGAGCAGTTGAATCGCGTTTTGAGTTTTGACAGGTGATTATAGTGAAATTAAAGTGTTTAGTGATAATAAATGGAAATGTGAGGTGAGAACGCGGATGGAAGGCAAATATTACCCTACAAACACTGGGAGGTCCCTGGACGCGTCCTAGGCCGTCCCAGATGGGCGTACGGGCCTGCCCAGGGACCTCCCGTCTTATGGGTGATTAGCATGGAGTGAGACTCCCGGGGCCTGCCACTGGGAATAAGCCCGGGCGGCGGCCTGGGCCGTCCCATGACGCCCGCGCGGGAGGTATGGGCCGTCCCTGGACCCTCCCGGGCGGCCCGCGCGGGAGGCATAGGCCGGCCCTGGCCCCCGCCCGGGCGGCCCGCGCGGGAGCAGCTGCTCGCTTTGTAGCCCCCTCCCCCTACGCACATTCCATAACGGTCACGTGCTAGCTTGCTAGGTACACTCTCATTCAAAATGCAGTACCTACAAAACGTGCCTCTGATCCAGACACGTGCATATAGGCACTAATTTTGAATGCGAATGTACCTGGAAAAAATACGTTTCATTAAGACATAATTAATTGCAAACGTGAGTGACACGAGAAACGGGATTTTTTCACAATTTCGGAGAGTGGGCGTTGCCATACGAAAAAAATAATCCAGGTATTTTCTTCCAGGGTCAATGTATTAGTTCACAGTTCACGGAATATTTCACAACAGTTGTAATTTGTTATGTCAACTAGAAGAACAGTAGGTTCCTACTCAAACACATTAGAAATGCATTTAAGGTGCTGCAAGCGCTAGCGATTTTGCTGCTTTTTGTAGACACTTTTTGCGATACGATTGGAGACGAAACGGGTAGACCAAATTATTTGAAATTTTAATCGTGATTAGATAAAAGACAAACTTAGGGTTATCCCTTGGTACATTTTTAATTTTTTGTTTCGTTAATTAGTAATAATTAGTGGCTTTTTGGTGAAAAATTAGCTGTTTTCTTGTCTCCCTGGCCGCCGTATAAAATTAAATTTCAAAAATGTGCCAAGTGATAACCCTAAGTTTGTCTTTCATCTAATCATGATTAAAATTTGAGATCAATTGGTTTTCGGGTTTGGTCTCCAATCGTATCGCAAATTTCATAGTTTTGCGCGGTTTTGTTGAATAACCGGCGCCTAATTAACGATGCAATATGCAAAAATGAAAAAGTGCTACTAATATGCAATCAGAGTGGTCATGTGAACATCCTGTAAAAGTTCACTCGCTTATGAAACAATATTTCTCTCTAAATTTTCTAAAACGGCCGAGCGCTAGTATCACCTTAAATGGTCAAATATTAATAAAAAAAAATAGCCGGTACCTATATTATAAAGTTAATCAGTGGTTATTGGAAGTTATTTTATCTCGCCATGTTTCCCTATTGTTTGAAAGCTGTTCCACTGACCTGACACATTACCTAAGGTACCTCCTACTGTTTTTATTTTTAACGCATTTTTATTTGGAGGAAATATTTTGGGATCATTTGAAATCCTCAACTTGACTGTCACATAATGGGGAAGTCTCGTGAAATTCAGATTTCAGAATAATAGACCCTTATTTTATGAAAGTTGATTATGTTGCTGAACACAGATGTGATTTTATTTTTGCTGTGGGATGAATAGTTTTCAAGGAATGAATTTACAAAGTTTGATTACTTTTAACAGGAAAATTTACAGAAAATTGACAGATGATCCACAATGGTAACACATTAGTGTAAGTGGATTCTTGTAATACGTCGTTTTTCCCGCCAAAAGTCCCATTATAATTGAATTTCATTTGCATGAATTAATTTTTAACATTTCGCGGGTGACAAATGTCAGTAATTATTTGCGTTGATATTTAAAAACTTACTGGAACAAAATTTCTAGAGACTTAAGTATTACCTACCTTATTCATAAAAAAATGAAGAAGGATAAAAAGATCCATAATTTTTGTTTATGAATCAGTTGTTGGATTTTGAAATTAGCAATTATTTTTTGATAATCTCTTACAGGACGATTGAATCGTTTCAATAAAAAAATTTTCATGTACTCTTCCCTACTTACTTAGGTACTATATTGTTTTGATAAATTACAAAAAATAAAATGCTACACATAGGAGATTCACTGCAATTGAATTTTAGGAATAATAAAGAGCAGGAAAACACACGAAAATTAAAAAAAAAACAGTTTCATATAATATAAACGTATATTATTGTAAAAGATTATACTACCACATCACTTAAAATTTTTAAATGTCCTTCAACCTTCACACGTCACATAGTATCAAAACATTCTGAGGTAGGTACTACCTGGCAGTGAGTCTGGCACGCTGTCTCTTTATCGACAAGACACAATTCGGATTTTACTTCACTCACGGATATGTTGGCACAATTTTTCATCTTCAGTTTTTCAAGAAAATGAATGCTATTGAATACGTATTTCTTTCATCTGAAAAAATAAAATTGCAAAGTATTTAGGTAATGTACCTTGTACTAATAATGTTCGCAAGATATTTGCAATTATTTATTATTGTAGGTACAGATTCTAACCTAAACAAGATTTATACAAGATCTTGAAAAGTTTAGCAAGATCATGCAGCGTATTGTTAGAAGTGTTTTTTATTTTTTGTGTAAATTTTTATTCGGTCAGACCAATGAAAGTCCAACATTTACAAGATCTTGTTATCAGTAAGATCTTGTTAATTTTGTCAATATTTAACACTATTATTATGCTATGCTCAAAAGAATTTTCCGATTTAATGGCCAGATACTGGATTCCATCCATAAATTATTAGCACACGGTCTTGTGGTGTCGAGGACTGACATCCGCAATCTACGTGGATGCAACTTCTTTTGAGCATGAGGCTGCCTAGCAAATAGTTTCTACCTACTACACAAGAACTATTTATGTAAATAACTGCAATAGCAGATAGCTGCAAATAACAGTCTTTACAAAAATTTTAAAAATTGAATTTTTGGCACAGAGTGATCCCTAAAAAAAAGAAAGATAGATTCAATGAAGAATTTGTAAATTGATAGGATAAACTTCTTGGCAATGAATAATACAAAAATCACTTTTGTGTTGTGTGACCTGCCACAATAATCACTTGAGGTACAATTATTACCATTAGGTACACTATTTATTTAAAACCCCAATAAAAATTTGAAACATTCTATATTGCATAAATGTGATTTATAGGTAAGGTTAGAGGAAATACTACACATATAAAATACTAAAATGTGGCTTACCATCAGAGAGTTCTGAATCATTACATCTGTAGGGTAGGTAACATTTAATCCATTAACTCGATGAAGTCCCAAGTCCTGTGCATCTTCAGAATTCTCGCTAATTTGCCAAGAAGTAAATTTACTTTTTAATTGAAGTAGGTAGGCAATTAAATCGACTCTAGAATAAGAGCAGGGCAAGTTCACGGTGAATCTGTAGAACCTACAAAAAGTAAGGTGAAAGTTAGCAACTCAAATTAATTTCCTCTCAGCCATTCCGTGTTACGGGTGTACGGGCATCTTATTCATCAAAATAAAAATAGTTCTAGGATCATTGTGCAGCCTTCTAAATTTTTTATGTAATTTACATGGTTCGACACGAAATTTAAATTTAAATGCGGTCCCACAATTTTACTGATAACAAAATAACTATTCAAACTTAAAAAAAAACTGATTACATATTTGGAATCAGCAAGAAAATACCATGAATTTAATATAAAAACATGCTGATTTATTTACATTTAATAATTCAGCAGTCATCATGTATTATGTGGCATAATATGTCTGCATTCGCATGGAATGGCTGCTCTCTTACCACCGGCGCGTTAGAGGAAATTCAAAAGGTGCGGTTTATTTTTTTGGATGACAACATTCAATCTCAAAAATTTTACTACGTATTTGAATGAAGCGGGACCACCATTCAATGTATGTATCTACTACCTCCGACAAGAATGTAATTTCCATGCAACATAATTTTTACTTTCGGATCACAGCAAAAATGTTTGTTATTGGCCTTGTAAGGTACCTACATAAACAAAAATAATTGATGTATATCTAAAATCCTTGATAAAGTTAAATAATTAAAAATAATGAAAATATTTACCACTCTGCTCGGTTCGGTTCTTAATGTTTCGGCTCGGTTTGACGATACAGCTTGGTTCGCTCGCAGGACGAATACGCGCTTTGTTTCTGGAGTTCAATATCTTAATAGCCTATTTTCTTCCAGAGTAGATTCACCTTTAACAAGTAACATTATTAAAACTGCAGTAGGTACCTTGGTAGGTATGTGGGATGGTTATTGGTTAATGTAGAGGTGAAAATATTCCCAAAATAGGCGGAGGTACGTACTAGGTACCTACAGGTAGGGTTTCCTACTGACTACTACCACTGATATGTATAGACTACCACGCCAAGCAAACTGTTTACCTACTTTATTTATTTTATAAATACCTAAACTACCTAGTTGGAAATTTTACTTTGCATAAATTGCTACATTTCAAAAATTTACATGTGAGGTTAATGTTTACTGAACATTGGTCACACTACCTATTGGTTTATTAGTATCCCCAGCATACAAAACTAAAGTAACAACGATTAATGCCTGGATACTTATGTAGGTAGTTGTGATGAAGACTCACCTTTAATGGGTTGTATGGCTCTGTGATGAAAATCCAAGCAAAAGAGGCACAACAAAACTGTAATTATTTCACGATTTGTGTCACATTAAATGGTTTGAACTGAGACAAACTATTCAGCAGTGAACACTGCATTCACGGACACAGATAATAATTGAAATCACATTCAAAATCACTCAAAAGGACGTAAACTACACACTCATGACACTCTGTAAAATATCAACAAACGTCAAACGCCGCGTTTGAAATGAAGAAGGGAGAATGGAAACAAGTTGATTCACGAAGATGGCCGACTGCCGAGTTCATAAAAGAAACTTTACTAATAACGTTTAAAATGGTATGAATACTTTGCTTTGGAATTGTAAACATATTTATTCTTAAATCAATATATCCATGTGAAATGTAGATGTAATTATTATAGAAATGAAGTTATAAATATGAAAAAAATAAGTCATTAGAGCAGCTCAAATTCAAACAGTCGTAGCGCCCGCGCGGGCCGTCCCTAGCCATTCCCGGGCGGGACCAAGACGGGACATTCCTAGAAATTTTACAGCCAGATAAAACGGATCGGTTGGGCTCCGTTGGGCAGGCCCAGGGCATGCCCTAGTAGTTCCCGCCCGGGACGTCCCACTTGGGCGCTAGATGGGCAGAAGCCCGGGCCGCCCAGTGTTTGTAGGGTATAGCTCTGAGTTTCATGACTGGGTCAAACGTTTTGGTTTTGGAGAGAACTCGAAAACCAACTGGAGTGTGCGCAGTTCGTGGCCAAATCTAACCAAGTTGGACTACAGCAAAACCTTTGTGTGCCAACACAGCGACTTTCAAAAGGCACCTCATACTCTAAAAATTGTTTGCTAGAATAAAAATTAAAGTGAAGTTGAACCCCTAACATCTATGAAATATAAGTTGACAATACTATTAGTCTGAATGTAAACTTGCTGTCAGAAACATTCAATAAGGGGAAGTAAAGCAGGAATAAAATAAATTTTAAAATTGGTTTACATACGTTTTGGAGTACATAACCTAATTGTGTTTTTTTTACCCATAGGTACACCTAGATATATTCCAACTTATAATATATAAATGAGTTTTTTGTGTTAATTTTTATAGTGTTACGTACCTAGTGTGGTGAATGAATGAAATACTAATATAAAAATAAGCCCGTCCAAAAATGAGAACCCGTGCAAAATTACAACTTTATCAGCACTGCCATGACATGATGAACTAATCATTTTTTATATTTTAATTTGTCCAAATATTTTACATTTTTAGGAACAAAAGCAAATTTAAAATGACTTGGTTCATAATTTTATTTGCTTTTCTGAGAACTTAAATGTACTACGATTACTTTTTCAATTCAATTCAAATTGCATTTGAAAATTTGTGTGTGAAGAATAGGGAATATGTATGGATTTATGAATACCTATATTTCAAAACAAATGTTAGTAAAACACACTATTTTGACATTCAAAAGTGAAAATGTTCATTCATATACATGAATTTGAAATTCCACCCACATTTTAGTAGGGAAACGGTTAACCTAACGGGTGAAGAAATATTTATCGACCAACAATGATGTTGTCATGGTTACAGTAAAATATGACATCACCTAGGTTTACCGTTTTCCCACTAAAATGTGCAAGGAATTTCAATTTCAAATTTATGTATGAAACTATTCACTTTTGAGTGTAAAAATAGTGTGTTTTACCAAAATGTTGTTATTTTTAAAAATAAGTATTTTATTAAACACATAAAAAATTTAGGCATAGTACCATTAGCTCTGTCTGACATTAATACTTTTGTGCACCCATTATGGATTAATTAGTACCAATTTTTGCGGTTATTAGAAGATTAATTACAATAATTTTTAGCAATGTCAACAAAAATAGAGGTGTAGTATTTATCAATTTTTAAATACCAACGTTGTAACCCAGAAAAAAACACTCCGTGTAAAAAAGGCAGCCAAGTCTCTTTACTTTAAAAAAATTCAACACCGAAAAGGAGTGATATCAAAAAAGGAGCCAAGTCAATGACATTTCCAAATATTTAATCGTATCTTTGAAATAAAAGTATAAACACCGAGAAATACTTTACAAAAGGACTTGGCGCATCGTTTTTTTAAAGACATCATTCTATCCTAAAAGTGGAAAGAAATTTACAAGTAGGTACATTTTCCTCTTTCTATTAGAGCCAGAATCTATGAATCAAGCTACTTTTAGTAATGACTATTTTATAGTTTTGTCAATGGCGATAGAAGCATGATTTTATGCTGTAATATATAAGTAATATAAGGGTGAAAGAATTACATAACAATTGGAAGTGGTGAGAATGTAGGTTTCTTTGGAAAACTTCCATGGAGTCAGGAGTCAGGATCCTCATCAGTGTGTTGTGTCTAATGTCCGCCCGTCCGATCGGGTAGCTCAGTTGGTAGAGCTCTCGCCCGGCAAGTGAGAGGTCCCAAGTTCGTGCCCCGGTTCGGTCGGATATTTTTCACAACACACATCCCTTCATATCAATTGGAAGTGGGCTCATACATATTCTTGCAGTACTGTTAATATGGCGATATTAGACTGGTATCTTTTCATAATTTGATCTTGACTGAAGGAAATCATGAAACGTTGTCAAATAATTACTAACTAATGGAACACAATTATATATTTTTGAAGTGTCAAGTGTATAAAGTTAAATTTTTTAATAGAAATTCAATATGACTGTCTTCTTTGTGAAATGTATTTTTATAAAATGTGTATTAATAGAAATTGTTACATGATGAGAAGGTATAACGCATGAGACTTAATTATATTCACCACGAAACAATATTACGAAGATAACTATTGTGTATATTTATAGAAAGCATAGACAACAAGTTTCATAGCGTATATAATCATATAGAAAATATTTTACAGAAGGTATGTATAATATGTACCTAATTGAAAGATGTTTCCCTATTATTCTAAACATTCAAAATGACGGTTGTATATAAATGGCACATGCTTATGAATAGAAAAATGTCTTTAAAAAAACGATGCGCCAAGTCCTTTTGTAAAGTATTTCTCGGTGGTTATACTTTTATTTCAAAGATACGATTAAATATTTGGAAATGTCATTGACTTGGCTCCTTTTTTGATATCACTCCTTTTCGGTGTTGAATTTTTTTAAAGTAAAGAGACTTGGCTGCCTTTTTTACACGGAGTGTTTTTTTCTGGGATATCACTTCTTTTGTTAGTTTATTCATACAGCTTGTAGCACAGCTTGTGTCCGTGCAAGAACTTATTTCTTTAAAAAAATACGCCTATGCCGATTTGGATACTTAGAAAAGTTGCGTTTGGTATATAAGATTAAAATAATTATCCAAGAAGAATAGCTTTAAGTTTCGTTACAATCGGTCCAGCCGTTTTCGATATATGACGTCACTTCCGGTTTTAGCAATGGCGGCCGAAAATAATGTCGTCTTGAATTCATAATTATTACTCCTACACATTTCCAAAATTTGGTTGCAATCGGTACAGCCGTTTTCGATATATGACGTCACTTCCGGTTTTAACAATGGCGGCCGAAAATAATGTCGTCTTGAATTCATAATTATTAGTACAACACATTTCCAAAATTTGGTTGCAATCGGTACAGCCATTTTCGATATATGACGTCACTTCCGGTTTTAACAATGGCGGCCGAAAATAATGTCGTCTTGAATTCATAATTATTAGTACAACACATTTCCAAAATTTGATTGCAATCGGTACAGCCATTTTCGATATTTGACGTCACTTCCGGTTTTAACAATGGCGGCCGAAAATAATGTCGTCTTGAATTCATAATTATTAGTCCAACACATTTCCAAACTTAGGTTGCAATCGGTACAACCGTTTACGATATATGACGTCACTTCCGGTTTTAAAAATGGCCGCCGAGAACACTGCAACCTTGAATTTATAATTATTTACAAAGTACGTTTACTTATATCTATTTTAAAGTATAAAGTGGTGAATTTAGCGTCATTTAGCATATTTATGACGTCATTTCCGGTATATGTCATAAAATGTGTGACGTCATTTCCGGTTTCGATATTTGAATCATCAAATATTACTGATTACATAAAGTTGACCGTCTAAATCGTTTAGCGCTGGTTTTGTTCTAATCTGTTTAGCCGTTTTTGAGACATGATGTCACTTCCGGTTTCAAAATGGCGGCTTCCGGTTGGTTTTATAACAAGTCAAATGAAATATCAAAAGTACAAACGTTACATAAATATCAAGACAATCGGATCAACAGTTGTTGCTGAAATGCAAATCGATGTATATTAAATTTCATGACGTCATTTCCGGTTTATTTAAAATAATGTTCAGTCTTTTGATATTGATAATCCATATAGATGACCGTCTGAAACGATTGGCGCAAATTTCGTTCCGATCGGTCCAACCGTTGACGAGATATGACGTCACTTCCGGTTTTAAAATGGCGGCACAAAAAATTCATGGGGACAAGGTTAAATCAGACGCCAAAAGTGCACACGTGGTAAAAATGTGAGATCAATCGGTTCAGCCGTTTAGGCTGTGGCCTGTTTACCGGATTTTAGCTCCAGCCTACTACTATGATTACTGATTATGAAAACCGCCCTAAAACACTGTTTTCACGGCCCTCTAGCGCGCAAAGGGCGTAACCTATTGTTCCCAAATTTGGTATATGTTGTAGGGTGGGCCATAGCTCGAAATTAAGATATTTCGCAACAATGTGAGATTTCTCAATTTTAAGATCCAGTAGGCCGAAAATGCCACTTTGATGCTTACAGTAAAAGTGGGTTTGCTCCAGCCTTTATATGAGAGTGTGCGCGCGCCGTACGACTTGGCTGGCGTGGAGCGACCGCTCCACTAGATTGAGTTCTTACTGTCAATTGTGGATTTCATTTTTGTATTTTTTTGAAAAGAGTGTACCCATTTTCTTAATTAATCATTAAAATTTGTATTACTATTTCAATAGTCGAATTTAAGAGAAAATATAAGAATTACCTGACATGTTTTATTTTATTTATAACATTCCTTTTGAGGCTAAACCTGCTTTTAGAATTGGCTTTACTTTATGCGCACACCTACGAAAAATATAAGTTGTATTTTTTTTAAATAATCTGATATTGGCTTTATAATAATATACATAGTTGCATTCATCCTTTACATGAAATTGGACGTCATAGTAAATTGGAAATAAAAGCACACAAAGATTTAATAACTCATTTCTAAAACCTCAATAACTTGTAAAATTTTCAATTGAGTTAGCTAAACATTTCAGAATGTCATGTAGACAATGGTCTAGCGTGAACATTATCACTTCTAACGGAATTACTGTGTGAGTGTGAGCCTATGCCATTTCAAAATATAAAAAATCAGAGCACAATTTGCATTTCTTTGACGTGAAACAAGAAAAACGTTTACCAAGTAATAAAATCATCCTCGTATTTTATTTATACATTTAAAGATAGTACGCTTTTAAATAATTTATTATACATTTTAAAATCTACCGCCATCACTTGCGTGAGGGAGGAGTCACAATCGTATATATATGACATAGGGACCGAAATCGTGTATGTTTCGGACATACGCGTCCCGGCCATTGGAAGTTTTCTCGACGCGCGCTATTTGAGCTCCGTTTTATCAATTTTTTGACAACCAAATTTGAACAGCTGTTACTTTTTTTCTACAATAGTAATGTTTTTGAAACTTGCTCATATTAAATTTTGGTATGTTTTCTAATATGTGTACAAATTTCAGAATCATATCTATAATAGTTTCGATATAGTGACCTTCCAATCAGGGGGATTTATTTTGCACCACCCGGTATACATGTGTTAACATATACAAGTTTTTGAAAGTCGTCAAATATAGTAGGGCAGGTGAGCAAAGTATATACACATTATACACTGAAATCAAAGTTTCAGTCGCAATATCTCGATACAGTCATGTCTCATTACCGCAATATTGCTGACTTGTGCGGTAAACGGCGGCAAAAAATACACGTCCAAAGGCATTAAATTGATATATTTTTTTTAATAATTGAGCGAGCGTGTAGTGCATGTTGCACCAACATTACTTTTCGCACCCCGCGTGCGGTAGGCAGCCCATATTACATAAGTGTAGTGCATGTTGCACCAACTTACTTTTCGCACCCCGCGTGCGGTAGGCAGCCCATATTACATAAGTGTAGTGCATGTTGCACCAACTTACTTTTCGCACCCCGCGTGCGGTAGGCAGCCCATATTACATAAGTGTAGTGCATGTTGCACCACCTTACTTTTCGCACCCCGCGTGCGGTAGGCAGCCCATATTACATAAGTGTAGTGCATATTGCACCAACTTACATTTCGCACCCCGCGTGCGGTAGGCAGCCCATATTACATAAGTGTAGTGCATGTTGCACCACCTTACTTTTCGCACCCCGCGTGCGGTAGGCAGCCCATATTACATAAGTGTAGTGCATGTTGCACCAACTTACTTTTCGCACCCCGCGTGCGGTAGGCAGCCCATATTACATAAGACTTGTAGTGCATGTTGCACCAACTTACTTTTCGCACCCCGCGTGCGGTAGGCAGCCCATATTACTTAAGTGTAGTGCATATTGCACCAACTTACATTTCGCACCCCGCGTGCGGTAGGCAGCCCATATTACATAAGTGTAGTGCATGTTGCATCAACTTACTTTTCGCACCCCGCGTGCGGTAGGCAACCCATATTACATAAGTGTAGTGCATGTTGCACCACCTTACTTTTCGCACCCCGCGTGCGGTAGGCAGCCCATATTACATAAGTGTAGTGCATGTTGCATCAACTTACTTTTCGCACCCCGCGTGCGGTAGGCAGCCCATATTACATAAGACTTGTAGTGCATGTTGCACCACCTTACTTTTCGCACCCCGCGTGCGGTAGGCAGCCCATATTACATAAGTGTAGTGCATGTTGCACCAACTTACTTTTCGCACCCCGCGTGCGGTAGGCAGCCCATATTACATAAGACTTGTAGTGCATGTTGCACCAACTTACTTTTCGCACCCCGCGTGCGGTAGGCAGCCCATATTACATAAGTGTAGTGCATATTGCACCAACTTACATTTCGCAACCCGCGTGCGGTAGGCAGCCCATATTACATAAGTGTAGTGCATGTTGCACCACCTTACTTTTCGCACCCCGCGTGCGGTAGGCAGCCCATATTACATAAGTGTAGTGCATGTTGCACCAACTTACTTTTCGCACCCCGCGTGCGGTAGGCAGCCCATATTACATAAGTGTAGTGCATGTTGCACCAACTTACTTTTCGCACCCCGCGTGCGGTAGGCAGCCCATATTACATAAGTGTAGTGCATATTGCACCAACTTACATTTCGCACCCCGCGTGCGGTAGGCAGCCCATATTACATAAGTGTAGTGCATGTTGCACCACCTTACTTTTCGCACCCCGCGTGCGGTAGGCAGCCCATATTACATAAGTGTAGTGCATGTTGCATCAACTTACTTTTCGCACCCCGCGTGCGGTAGGCAGCCCATATTACATAAGACTTGTAGTGCATGTTGCACCAACTTACTTTTCGCACCCCGCGTGCGGTAGGCAGCCCATATTACATAAGTGTAGTGCATGTTGCACCAACTTACTTTTCGCACCCCGCGTGCGGTAGGCAGCCCATATTACATAAGTGTAGTGCATGTTGCACCACCTTACTTTTCGCACCCCGCGTGCGGTAGGCAGCCCATATTACATAAGTGTAGTGCATATTGCACCAACTTACATTTCGCACCCCGCGTGCGGTAGGCAGCCCATATTACATAAGTGTAGTGCATGTTGCACCACCTTACTTTTCGCACCCCGCGTGCGGTAGGCAGCCCATATTACATAAGTGTAGTGCATGTTGCACCAACTTACTTTTCGCACCCCGCGTGCGGTAGGCAGCCCATATTACATAAGTGTAGTGCATGTTGCACCAACTTACTTTTCGCACCCCGCGTGCGGTAGGCAGCCCATATTACATAAGTGTAGTGCATGTTGCACCAACTTACTTTTCGCACCCCGCGTGCGGTAGGCAGCCCATATTACATAAGTGTAGTGCATGTTGCACCACCTTACTTTTCGCACCCCGCGTGCGGTAGGAAGCCCATATTACATAAGTGTAGTGCATGTTGCACCAACTTACTTTTCGCACCCCGCGTGCGGTAGGCAGCCCATATTACTTAAGTGTAGTGCATGTTGCACCAACTTACTTTTCGCACCCCGCGTGCGGTAGGCAGCCCATATTACATAAGTGTAGTGCATGTTGCACCAACTTACATTTCGCACCCCGCGTGCGGTAGGCAGCCCATATTACATAAGACTTGTAGTGCATGTTGCACCAACTTACTTTTCGCACCCCGCGTGCGGTAGGCAGCCCATATTACATAAGTGTAGTGCATGTTGCACCAACTTACATTTCGCACCCCGCGTGCGGTAGGCAGCCCATATTACATAAGACTTGTAGTGCATGTTGCACCACCTTACTTTTCGCACCCCGCGTGCGGTAGGCAGCCCATATTACATAAGTGTAGTGCATGTTGCACCACCTTACTTTTCGCACCCCGCGTGCGGTAGGCAGCCCATATTACATAAGTGTCGTGCATGTTGCACCAACTTACATTTCGCACCCCGCGTGCGGTAGGCAGCCCATATTACATAAGTGTAGTGCATGTTGCACCAACTTACATTTCGCACCCCGCGTGCGGTAGGCAACCCATATTACATAAGTGTAGTGCATGTTGCACCAACTTACTTTTCGCACCCCGCGTGCGGTAGGCAGCCCATATTACATAAGTGTAGTGCATGTTGCACCAACTTACATTTCGCACCCCGCGTGCGGTAGGCAGCCCATATTACATAAGACTTGTAGTGCATGTTGCACCACCTTACTTTTCGCACCCCGCGTGCGGTAGGCAGCCCATATTACATAAGTGTCGTGCATGTTGCACCAACTTACATTTCGCACCCCGCGTGCGGTAGGCAGCCCATATTACATAAGTGTAGTGCATGTTGCACCACCTTACTTTTCGCACCCCGCGTGCGGTAGGCAGCCCATATTACATAAGTGTCGTGCATGTTGCACCAACTTACTTTTCGCACCCCGCGTGCGGTAGGCAGCCCATATTACATAAGTGTAGTGCATGTTGCACCACCTTACTTTTCGCACCCCGCGTGCGGTAGGCAGCCCATATTACATAAGTGTAGTGCATGTTGCACCAACTTACTTTTCGCACCCCGCGTGCGGTAGGCAGCCCATATTACATAAGTGTCGTGCATGTTGCACCAACTTACATTTCGCACCCCGCGTGCGGTAGGCAGCCCATATTACATAAGTGTAGTGCATGTTGCACCAACTTACATTTCGCACCCCGCGTGCGGTAGGCAGCCCATATTACATAAGTGTAGTGCATGTTGCACCACCTTACTTTTCGCACCCTGCGTGCGGTAGGCAGCCCATATTACATAAGTGTAGTGCATGTTGCACCAACTTACATTTCGCACCCCGCGTGCGGTAGGCAGCCCATATTACATAAGTGTAGTGCATGTTGCACCAACTTACATTTCGCACCCCGCGTGCGGTAGGCAACCCATATTACATAAGTGTAGTGCATGTTGCACCACCTTACTTTTCGCACCCCGCGTGCGGTAGGCAGCCCATATTACATAAGTGTAGTGCATGTTGCACCAACTTACTTTTCGCACCCCGCGTGCGGTAGGCAGCCCATATTACATAAGACTTGTAGTGCATGTTGCACCACCTTACTTTTCGCACCCCGCGTGCGGTAGGCAACCCGTATTACATATGTGTAGTGCATGTTGCACCAACTTACTTTTCGCACCCCGCGTGCGGTAGGCAACCCGTATTACATAAGTGTAGTGCATGTTGCACCAACTTACATTTCGCACCCCGCGTGCGGTAGGCAACCCATATTACATTAGTGTAGTGCATGTTGCACCAACTTACTTTTCGCTTTTCGCTCTGGGGTTTTGAAATGCACGAACTGAAGCAAACTACCCTCCAATTGTTGCCCCACGGGGCTTTTTTTTTAGAATTTCAGCAAATTTATAAGTGATCCTTCCTACGTGCCTGGTTAATTCAGTGTCTCTAATTTATTATGAAACGAATCCAACAATATTTCACACGCCAAACCAAACACTTTTAACAATTTTCGAACAGGTTTTACTACAGGAATAATGTCATATTACTTGTGACTTTGTTCCGAAGGAATAAAGTCATATTAATTGTGACATTATTCCGAAAGAATAAAGTCATATTAATTGTGACTTTGTTCCGCAGGAATAAAGTCATATGCCAATTCAAGTTTAACGACAGGAACAATGTCATATTATTTGTGACTTTGTTCCGCAGGAATAAAGTCATATTATTTGTGACATTGTTCCGAAGGAATACAGTCATATTAATTGTGACATTATTCCGGAGTAATAAGGTCATATGCCAATTCAAGTTTTCTACAGGAATAAAGTCATGTTTTTTTACTTTATTCCGCAGGAATAATGTCATATGGCAACAGAACGATTGGGAATTTCCAAGTTGGGAATCCCCGAATTTCCATAACGAACTGGACGGAATTTCTATCGGAATAACGTCATATTGGATGTGACATTATTCCGCAGTAATAAAGTCATATTGGAAGAAAGTCATATTTCATATGACCATATTCCTTTTGCGAAAAGACCCTGTCACACAACGAATATGACCTTATTCCTGATGACGCTATTCCTGCGACTCGCTTGAGGAGTGAGCTCGTTCCCGTGTTGTTGTTGGCGCTTGATGGTGTCGCGAGGGGGCGTGGCTTTGGTGTCTGCATTTTGGCGATTTCACTTGTTCGCTTTACTCGATTGTTTCTCGGCACAGCGTTGATTAGTAAAGAGCACAATTTACGTTTTCCCCAACTGTTCAAGTGTAGGCCATGCCTAGAGAGCCTATAGATTAGTTAGAGAGTGGCCAACTGGGTATCGTTTTTCTATTGGCTGTTGAGTTTTAGGCTGTCATGGACGCCATCTTTTTACCAAGTTGTGCTCATTTTCAATGGTAGTTAGTGGGCGGAAAGGTAGTTTTTGTCTTGTTGTGAAGGATTGATCCAGTTTGTGACAAGTAAAACACTGTTATGCTTCAGATTAATACATATTTAATTAGGAAGTGTAATTATAGAGAGTCTAAGTGAAGTTAATTAGTCACTAAAATAAGATATTGGCAATTTGTCACTCATTAACATAAAGTTAATCAATTTATTTATTTTTAATGTACCTATACCTTTATTTTATTACTAAGGACATTGATGGACATCTAAACTATTGTACTATTCAGTAAATATTGTGATCCAATTAGTGCTTAATTAGTGCCAATTAGTGTCATTGATTAGGAATTAGTTCTCCAAACACCCCAAAAGTCCAATGGAAAAATCCATGAGAGGACCCAACTTTACGCTGGCACTCCTAAATTAGAAAACATACCACGGATCCAATTAGTGCTTAATTAGTGCTAATTAGTGCTATTTTTTAAAGTCCAGCAAACCCTTAAAAAGCAACAGTGAAAAAGCTAATGGGGGATAACACCTCCTATGTCGAACAGTAAAACATAAACCACGGATCCAATTAGTGCTTAATTAGTGCTAATTAGTGCCGTTTTTCAGAATTAGTCCAGCAAACCCTTAAAAAGTAACAGGGAAAAAGCTAATAGGTGATAATACCTCCTATGTCGAACTGTAAAACATATATCACGTATCCAATTGGTGCTTAATTAGTGCTAATTAGTGCTGATTAGCACAGTTTTTCAGAATTAGTACCACAACCCCTAAAACGTAATTTAGGGAAAAGCTAATGGGTGATAACACCTCCTTTGTTGAGCATTAAAACAAACCCACGGATCCAATTAGTGCTTAATGAATGCTTAATTAGTGCTTTTAATCTATAAAAAAGGGAAAATATGTATTTCAGACCATGTCCCTCACATTCATATTCTTTTCCTTGAACTTTTCGGGTGTTGGAGCACTACTTCTGAAATCAATCACACTAATTTGCACTAATTATGCACTAATTGGACCAAAATCTTTACTTGATTGTACATTATATTAGATCGTCATCAATGTCCTCTGTAAACGTACGTAGGCAGGTACAATACTCAAATAAATAAATAACTTGAATTCACATGAAGGTTATGTCTGACAAATTGCCAATATCTCATTTCGTTACTTAAACAGCTACTTAATAATTACACTTCTTAATTAAATATAAATTTATTATTAGGAATTCCCGTAATTTACTGTTTGACTTGTCATAAGTTGCATAAATCTTCAATAACAAGACAGAAACTACCTTTACACCCATTATCCACCATTGAAAGTGAACTTGGTTTGGTAAAAACATGGCGTCCATGCGCACAGTTGGCCACTCTCTAACTAATCTAGGCTCTCTAGCCATGCCTAGTGAAGTCATCTCTCCTGAAAGAACCCACATCGATGATAGTCGCTTTGTTGTTTTGGCTGTTGTTGTGTTCTTGGATCAGTGAGTTGATTTTGCTGTTGATGTTGTCTATGACACTGATGTGATGACGGCCTTCGTAGTCTCTTCGAACTGGAATGGTTACTAAATACTACTATGATGTTGGCTTTTATTTCTAATTCTAGGATTTTGTTTAAAGTGATTCCTATTTTGTCGGCTGTCCAACATAAGCAAGATCTTGCTTATGTTGTTAGTGCCCCCCATAATAATGAGGGTATCCTCCTCCTTAAGGTTTTGATCTAATGATGTGACAACATCTTCGATAGGAGCACCAGGTTTGAAGTTACATTCAATTGTGGTGCTCAGTTTCAGGCTATCACATTTCATTTGCAGAATGTCGCCGAGGCCACGGCCATGGCTGTCAGCAAGTATTTGAATTTTCGGATATGAATTTTGAGTAACAGGCAATAGGCATTCTTCTTGTTGATTTTGGCGGATCAGGATCAATGTGTCTGTTTGATGATTCCCTAGTGTCTCTGTCTTTGTATGGAGGCGCTGCCTGGCGTGAGATTGTACAATCTTCAGTCCTTTCTCGAATTGCCGCTGTGGCTCCACTTGCCATGGCTCCACTTGCAGCGCTCGATGGTGACTCGCTTGGCGTGAGGTCTTGACAATATTGAACTCCTGAGAAGAACGGTTAGAGGCAGAAGGTGCTCCCAAGTTTACATTGCGCAGTAAAGGATGCGCGAACGGTACACATGTTTTTATTTATATAGTGGTTACTAACGACATTCAGTATCGCCGTCCTGGTGGCGCAATGGACAGATATGGACAGATCGCAACTTGATAAAGTTCAGGGTATATTTCAACAAAGGCACGGTAAAGTAGCGGTCGTATACCTACAGAAACCGTATCTCCTTCTGTTACTTTGTAATAGCAACGCATGAGATCTGTGTTCATTTTCTCAGTCCACTGCAAGCGTTGCCTAACCTTTCCTGCCTTGGTGGTTAGTGACTGACTTGCCACTAAAACACTGTTGGCTGGTCGAGCTGGAGGTTGTTGGGTGCTCGTTGATGCGGTTGGATCCATATCCATAGCAGGGTCGTCAACATTTTGATCGAGCAGGTCTGTCCCGCGTCGTCCTCGATCATTACGACGCTCGTCCGAGGCTTCCTTATTGTGTACAGGAACCAGTTTACACCCATTAGGGGGGTTAACCCAGCATGGGGTTGGCTAGGGTACGCGTGCTCGCCACGCACGTAAGGTAGACCACCTTCCCTTGCGATTTTATTATTATTATTATTATTTTTATTATTATTTTTTTTTTTTTTTTTTTTTACTTCTCCTGCATTTTAGGGATTTTTGAGACAAGCCGGAATCCATTGATTCAAGGCATGCCCTGCCTACACATCTTTCGGAGAGTCATATTGGCACCTTAGCACTGATGTTTTTGATGTCGGTCGTGCTAGCCGTTCAAGAACATTCTGACAATTCTCGATGTTCCTAACAACGCCGCTTTTTGCATGATCCGTACGTGATATTCTTCCAACCAGAGTTTCTCTCGGTTTTCTACTAATTCCTTTGACACAAGACCGTTTACTGAGATGACCACTGGCACGACAACGATTTCCCTCAGTCCCCACATGTTCTTGAGGTCTATGGCTAGCTCCTGATACTTTCTTTTCTTCTCAGCAATAGTGGGTGTTATGTTGCTGTCTGAGGGAATTGCAATATCTACAATAATTGCGTGCTTCAGCTTTTTATCGAGAAAAATAATATCAGGTCTGTTGCAAAGCACTGTTCGGTCCGTGCTAATCGGGAGATCCCAGAGAACCTTTGCCTTGTTATTTTCCAGTACTGGCTCTGGATTATACTTATAATGAGGCATCTCGTCCTGAACGAGACCAAACTCTTTCGCTATTGCTTGGTGAATCACCTTAGCAACTGTGTTAAGGCGTGATAAATAATCCGTGGGAGCCAGTACCGAACAACCAGCCGTGACATGCTGGATGGTCTCCTTCGCTTTCTTGCAGAGTCTACAGCGATCAGACACGTTTTCCTTGAGTATATGCCTAGCATACGCGTTGGTTCTGATGACTTGGTCCTGAATGGAGAATATGAACCCCTCAGTTTCTGAGAAGAGCCCACCCCCTCGTAACCATTCGGTAGAGAATCTTTTATCCACAGCATCAGCATCCAACGCAGCCGCAAATCTCCCATGCAGCTCTTTTGCTTTCCATTGATCAAGTTTATCCTGCAATGGAATTGGTGTCAATTGGAAGTGCTCATCAGCCAAATGTAAAGGCGTATATCCAGAATCCGCAATACATACCGCCTTGTGCAAACTCGATGTATGTTCACAAAAATACTTGCGTAAGCTGAGAACTTGCCGAATACAGATCTCCTCAAAGTCTTGAATACCTCTTCCGCCATGTTTGCGCGCAAGGTGGAATCTTTCAACTGCACTCCTTGGGTGATGCATGCGATGCTTAGTAAACGTCGTTCGCACTTTTCTATTCAGTGCGTCAAGTGCAGTTTTCGTCCACTCGACGACTCCAAACGTATACATAACCACCGGAACTGCCCACGTGTTGACAGCCACAACTTTGTTCTTTCCGTTCAGTTGAGATTTGCACACCTTCGTTATCCTCTCGAGGAACTTCTTCTCCACACGATCGCGCGCTAGTACGTCAGAAACACCCAGTAGCTGCAGCATGCCTAAGTACTTATAACTGTCACCAGTACCAAGTCCTTGAATAACAGTTCCACACATAAGGTTGACATCTTCTGGATCTTGCAACTTTCCTTTGCGTACATGAACCGATGCACATTTGTCTAGCCCGAACTCCATATGAATCGCGTCACTGAAACTCTTCACCACTTCCAGCAGGCTTTGCAGTTTGTCGCGACTCGCCGCATACAGCTTCAGGTCGTCCATATAGAACTGATGCGTGATTGACACTCCTAACTCTCTGTTCAGCACATAACCGCACCCTGATTCTCTTAGCATCCTACTCAATGGATTAAGGGCCAAACAAAACCACAGGGGGGTTAGGCTATCACCCTGAAATATACTCCTTGCGATTTTAACTTGGTCAGTGCTGTAGTCTGTTTCGCCAATAGACACACACAGTCTCGTTGTCCAGTTCTTCATCATAAACACGAGAAGATTCACAAGCGCGTTATCGATTTTATATAGACGCAGAACACGAATCAGCCAGGAATGTGGTACGGAATCGAAGGCTTTTCGATAATCGATCCATCCAACAGATATGTTCCTGCCTTTCTTGCACGCTTGTCTCATCACAACCGTATCTATGACCAACAGCTCTTTGCAACCCTGCGCACCTCTACGACAACCGTTCTGCTCCTCTGCTAGGAGTTCATTCGCTGACAAATGTCTGGAGATTTTCGACGAGATTATGGATGTTAATATCTTGCACACAGTAGGGAGACACGTGATTGGCCTGTAGTTCCTGGGATCCTCCATGTCACCAGCCTTTGGCTTCATGTATGTGACCCCTTGCGTGAAGAAATGAGGTATGACCTTCGGATTGACAATGGACTCTTGAAAGAGGTTCGCTAGCACGCCGTGCACGCTCGCAAAATGCTTCCACCAAAAGTTTTGTATCCCGTCACAACCCGGCGCTTTCCAGTTTTGGGTCCTCCTCACTGCAAGTTGTACATCCTGTTTTGTTACAGACACGTCCTCCATCAATGCCAAATCGTCACACAAAGCCACCTCTTCATTTAGCCAGTATGCATTGTCATCGTGTACGGTGGTGTCTGACCATACTCCTGACCAGTAATCAACCATGCTAACGTCAGTAGGTGGCCTCTGATCACTGTTCTTCGCGTTAGTTGCTTCGTCCAACTTACGATAGAAAACTTTCTGATCTCTAAAGAACAAAGCATTCTGCTGCCTTCTCTTCTCGGCTTCGTTGTAACGCCTGATCCTGCATCCAAGGGCAGCGACTCTTTGCTTCAGATGCTCTGCTCTCACTCTCAGCTTTCTATCGTAATCGCGATCTGATGTTGTTATAATCAATGCTTTTGCGATCTTCTGGACTTCACGGCTCACCCTCTTGCTAGGGTTCAATGGTGATGCAAAGTAAGCGGTTAAGATACCAATTTCACGGCGAGCAATATTGATCTTTGTCTCGATCCTTCTCCTCCATGGTGGTTCCGTTACCCGCTTGTTTCGCACACTACTAGTGGCGAGCGTCTGCTTATCCTTGACCACCGTACCAACACTTAAACATACAGCAAGGGCAGCACAATGCACGAGTCCACACAGCTCTTCCAGTGCAATATCTGAATCGACGTCCTTTTCCAATAACCAATCAATAAAGGACACAATTCCAAAAAGCTTAGTACCGTACTCCACTCTTGGAATACGAGGACGATTTAGAATACTCATACCTTCATATTTCATTTTACATTCTTCAAATACGTCTGAAATTAGATGTTGCTCTTCTGTAAAAGGCATTTGAAATTCGTGGACATCCAGATCACCCGTGCCCTCCTCCGTCGAGCTCCCGGATTCGACAGATACATTGCTGGACGATGACTCTGTCCCACTCTCTTCACTGTCTGAATCATCTGGCCGTGCCAACTCCCTCTGAACTCGCACTCTGATGTTGTACTTCTCCGCTTCTGACAGGAAATTTCTCTGATCAATAACACGCAACTGATCGCACAAGCGTTGCTCTGTCACATTCACCTGCGGACACAGCTCTCTCCATTCAGAAAGCAATCTCTTACGGTACCCTGACTTCTCCTTCTCCAAATTGGTAGCTCTATAATACGCGTGCATGACATTGATATTCATCTCTTTTGTCCACTTAACACGCGTACCAGCACCCGATGTAGAAGCGGGCGCACCGCTAGAGTGCTCCAAGCTTCTACACCCAACCGTTGCAGCTGTTGCAGCATTTGTAGTGGTCCTTCGTGCAACGGCGCTACGAATCCCAGGATGTTCAGGGGATCCTCCACCGCTACATACTTGGTCGTCAACGTTATCGAGCAGGTCATTCCCGCGCCGTCCTCGATAATTACGGCGCTCGTCCGAGGCTTCCTTTGTAGTTTCAGGAACCGGTGTTCACTCATTAGGGGGGTTGGCCCAGCATGGGGTTGGCTAGGGTACGCGTGCTCGCCACGCACGTAAGGTAGACCACCTTCCCTTGCGTATTTATTATTATTATTATTATTATTATTATTATTATTATTATTATTATTATTATTATTATTATTATTATTATTATTATTATTATTATTATTATTATTATTATTATTATTATTATTATTATTATTATTATTGTCTTTATTCACAATATATTATAATACAGTACAATACACTATTATAACATATTGGCAAAACATCCATTCATGCAGCGGAATCACACCGTGATTCTATGCTGCATTGGGTTTTGTAGATTCTGTGGTTCAAGTGATGACTCGACGGATGATGTAGGCCGATCCCAATAACGCGTGCTTTTGGAGGTCGGTGCAAGAAAATTCTCCTGGGATCATTTTCGCATAATCTTGGTAGTGGTTGGTGATAGTTCCAAGCGCTCCAATTACTATAGGACATACCTTGGTTGACAGTTTCCACATCCGTCCTATCTCAATTTGGAGGTCTCGGTATTTCAATATTTTCTCCGACTCTTTTTTCAGTACATTTCCATCCATAGGAACAGCAACATCAATAATTAGACATGTGCTATCTTTTATATTTTTTATAATGATGTCAGGTTTGTTGGCTAAGATGGTCCTATCAGTTCGTACTTGTTCATTCCATATTATTGTAACATCTCCATTTTCACATACTTGAGGTGGATGATGATCATAGTGATGTGTTGATTTTGGGAGGTTGAAATGTTGACATATTGCCCAGTGAAGGGAAGCTGCTATCTTGTCATGACGTTCGATGTACTCTTTCTTAGCTAGCACTGGACATCCTGACACTATGTGGTCAATCGTTTCTTCGTGCTGTTTGCATAATCTACACATTCCATTCGATCCAGTCTTAAGAATCCTCTTCTCATAGCTTCTCGTTCTTAATGATTGGTCTTGTGCAGCTACAATTAAGGATTCAGTCTCGCCTTTAAGGGTTCCTTTCACAAGCCAATTGAATGTACTTGGCCTGTTAATAAATATTTTCTTCATATTCTTTGGGTACTGACCATGCATGGCTTTCCCCTCCCATTCATCACATAATTGGTCCTGTAGTTTTGACTTGACGACTTCTCTAATTTTTCTTACCTGGTGAAGAATATCCTTGTCTGTTTGTGTTTGTACATTCAACATGTTAATGCTAGACTTGAATTTGTCTGCTAATGATAACATCGATAAGGTTTTTGGTCTGTTTTCCTCACTCACTTTGATGATGTTCACAAAGTGATCGCTTTTCTTTAGTCGTATGTACTCGGCAGTCCCAATCATTGCCGATCTGTATGAGCCTTCCACCTGACACAATCCCCTTCCACCTTGCTTTCTTGAGACATACAATCTTTGAACATCTGCTCTTGGATGTTGCATCTTGTGGATGGTTAGTAGTTTCCTGGTCTTTCTGTCAATATTCTTTAATTCTTTGAGACTCCAATCCAATATACAAAAGCTGTATTGTAAGACTGGCAGTGCAAGAGCTCCAATTGCAAGAATTTTATTTCTCCCATTCAGCTCAGTCTGCAATATCAAACGAACTCTCCTCCGATATTCTTGAACCAACTTATCTTTCATAGCTACATGCTGGATTCCATTCCCTTCTTCAATTCCTAGATATTTATATGCTTCTCCAGGATCCAACATCTTGATTGAAGAGTTATTATCAACAATAATATTTTCAGATGATATTATTTTCCCTTTCTTAAATGCAGCTGTTGCACATTTCTCCAAGCCAAACTCCATACATATATCATCACTAAAACGTTTAACAATACCAATCATTTCTTCCATCTCTTCCCTTTTCTCGGCGAATATTTTGATGTCATCCATATAGATTAGATGATTTACTCTTACATCAGTATTTTTCACTTTGTATCCACATCGAGATTTGTTTAACATGCTTGTTAGAGGAAAGAGGCTCATGCAGAAAAGAAGCGGTGACAAAGAATCGCCTTGATATATTCCTCTCTTTATTGAAATACCCTCAGACGTGATTACTTCCTTGTGAGTCCTAAGCGTAAGACTAGTTCGCCAGGTTGTCATGATTGATTTGCAAAATCTTATCAGTTTAGGGTTTAATCGATAGATGTACATAGCTTGAAGAATCCAACTATGTGGAACACTATCAAACGCTTTCTTGTAGTCTATCCACCCCATGTGCAAGTTTCTTTTATTTCTCTTACAATCCTCCATGATAGCTTTGCTTAACATAAGATGGTCCTTACATCCAAAAGAACCTGAGCTACATCCTTTCTGCTCCATCGGCATGATATTTTGTTGGTCAAAAAATATATGCATTCTGCTCGATATGATGGCCGTCAAGTTCTTGTACATTGTGGATAGACAAGTAATGGGTCTGTAGTTTTTTGGAAGATGCGTTTCATGACTCTTTGGCAAAAGACAGGTTTTACCCTGGGTTAGCCACTCGGGAACACCTTCTGGATCACGGATTGCACTATTATAAGCATCTGCTATCCGACCATGAAGAGTTGTAAAGGATTTTAGCCAGAAGTTCTGTATTCCATCTAACCCAGGAGCTTTCCAATTGGCTGATTTGTATAGTTGTTTTGATACCTCTAAAGCTGTAATGTCTCTCCATTCCATCTCCGGTATTGTTGAATTCTCTTCTTTCATATTCTTGATCCACTGAGCTTCATGATTGTGCTGTTTATTATCCCCCCAAATTCCTTTCCAGAATTGCTCAATATCTTCAATCGGAGGGTGGATTTTTACATCAATTTGTTTGTTGGGTATATTTCTGTAAAATGATTTGGCTCCCTCATTAAACTGTTTATTCTGCTGATACTGCAACACTCGTTTCTTATATCTTCTCACTCTTTGGGCCTTCGCCTGTATTTTCTGCTTGAGTATCTCTTTGATACGAGTAAAATCATCTGAGCTTGCAATATTGTATTTAAACCCAAGTTTAACTTTAATCTTTTGTAGTTTTATTGATAACTCCTTACTTTGTAGAATTTCTGTTATGTGAGATATTTCCCTCCTCCATTCGTCAATTTGGGTTTGGATTCTTTTCTTCCACTTCTGATCATTTTTACTATTTTGCCCGGTGTTCTCTTTGATCTCATAACCTATTTTTTTAAATAGTGTTTGTGCAGCTGCATATATCAAGATGTTGATGTCAGTCAGATTTATGTGATCATTTGCTAACGCGATCTTTCCTAGCGCAGAATTAACTTCAATAAGGACTCTCTTAGTTTGTTTCGTCACCTTCAACTTAGGAAGTTTCCCCCTGGACCACGTCGACTCCGCCTTCATCTGTCTCCAGCGCTCCATGATCTCGTCCTCTAGGTCCGAGTGCTGCACTTCACCAACCACCTCCGGATCCAATGAGAGTAGAGGCAACGAACAATGAGTAAGATCTTGATCTCGATCTTCAATTTCTTCCCCTCCATCACGATCATCAATATCCCCTGTTTCATCAATACCTCCTGTTTCCTCCACTCGGAGTTGTCCATTCAGGATTGGCCTCAGTCTCAATCTCTCCGGGGTCATTGATAATAATGCAGGTATCGAAATATTAGTAGGGTCTTGATTATTATTATTATTATTATTATTATTATTATTATTATTATTATTATTATTATTATTATTATTATTATTACTTTTATCCTTATTAAATATATTTGTACCAATCATAATAGTATTATGGTACCATCTAGATGTAGGTAGCACTAGTATTAAGAATAATATTATGTAACTTTGGTTGTATGGAAGATCACTGAATATCGCCATATAATATATATATATTATATAATTATATTATTATATAATTTTATATAATTATATAAATATATAATAAATCGACACATAAATATACAAGATCTACACAAGAGAATAGTTCCCACACAAAATCTCAATGAAATCTAAAAAAAAAATCAGAATGGAAACTCATTTTTCTTAGACTGTACGTTTAATCTCTTGCTTAAAAAAATTTACTATTTTCTAAAAAGTACTATTTTCTTAGTTATTACTAAAAAAATTACTAATTTTCGGGTTCTAAACACCTGTTGGACAAAATAAAACTAATAATTTATACCAAACTATGAAATTATTTTCATTGAACTGTTCTGAATTCACGTACATAGCCCTATTTTGTTAACAATTACACTGGCAAAAGATATTGATAAAAATCGATTAAAAAACTCTTCAAGGTCAAACTCACTACCCAGCCGTCTTAACAAGACGAAAACACAGAGGTAAATGGAGATTTCGAGCATGTGCGGTTGAAGGGTTTGTTTATAAGAACCAACCTACCACCTCATACCTAATTTTTCTTCAATTTAACAAAATTATTGACGGTAATTCGAGCTCCAACTTAGCCGTTTACCCTCAATTTTTCTGACCATGGGTGTACGTTCTAATAAGCGCATGAGATCAAGGCAATTTGTTCGACAAGCAACACTAGGCTTAAAAGAAAGTATTGAACCATTTATTATTGGTTTTATAAGTAGTACTATCTAACAAATGTGAAAGTCTTTATGTGAATAATCGTTGTGTCGGGGTGGAAAGGGGGGGGGGGGGGGGTGGCACCAGGAGTATTTTGACAGTATTTAAGCTACAGTTACTTGCGGGAATTCATTAATTCATGGGTTAATCATCCTTTACAAAGTTTTGACAACTAACTTTTGATAAATGCTAAGTATCAAGGACAAATGGAAACGATGGTTCATTCAACAGTGGCAATAATATTTCAGGTTTGTGTTGAAATATGAAACTGTATTTATTAATCATAATGTAGGTAATTGTAATACACTCTTCTTAAAAATTAACGCTCAATTAAATTTGGCACTATAAAAAAATTAATAAAGACAAATGGAAACAATATATTTACACAAATATAAATTGCATTGGACGGCGCGGTTACCGATCCTCTTTTGCAGTTCTTCGCCTCTACAATGGATATGTCATCGGCTTCCAAAGAGGCATGTGGCTATTTGTCCTGTTAAATGAAATGGAGAGAAAAGTATAGTCACACATGAGAATGAAAAATAATCTTATCTTATTATCACAATCCAAATAAACTGGGTAAGTGCTAGAGGGACGAGAAAGAATAGTGTACATGCCTTTGAAACCGCTGCTGAGAATAATTCTTGCCAAGATCTTGTTATATTATCTTGATTATATTTTTAGGTTTTACTAATTTTTTAAAAAATTATAAGATTTTGCTTCTCTTGGTAAGATCTTGTTAAATTCTTGATTCGATATTTTTAGGAACCTATCTAGGTGAAAAATCTTTTGTTTTTCAATTGTTTTCATCTGTCAATGAATATTCAACCGGTGAATTTACCTATTTTAAGGGGAAGGAAGAGCCTATGAATGAGGACCTCGGCTGGAAAGCAGATATCGCCCCCTCTCGTTGAAGATAGACTAGATGTTAAAGCGACAAAGTTGTAGAGAATGAATTGCAGATTGTGCAACGTTGACCACTTTTTTGACATTTTTAATCACCTTAAAGTTATAAGTAGTTATATATTGCGAGAATAAAAAACCTAATTTTAAAAATTGGCTCAACGACGCACAAACTAGATTTAATTTCAAGCAACTTTGCTCTTGAAACTTTTTTTCTAACTTGAACGGTAGAGGCACAATTTGCTTTCTCACACCATCAATTGTAGGGTAATTTGCCTAAAACCAGGGGCACTATAATCGACTAAAGTTGCAAGTAAACATCTGGGAGTTTCAGTAACTGTGTGGAAGGGGATGATGGGAGGGTCCTTGTATAGACGTTGGGAGGGTCCTAATAGACTGCATGGAAATATAAATAGTGCACTGATAGCGAGAGTTTGTATGTCAACAATAATCATCCCTTCCCCCGGCATTTACGCAATCAACGACGATTGGAGACAGAAGGACCTCGGAGATGTCTTATTCATCTTACCTCATTTAGAAAAATCTTTGATGGTCCTGTTATAAAGTACCGTATAAAATGATTGGAAATATCCTAAAATTAAATTTTCATTGTAAGTTGATAAAATGTAAATGAAAATTTTCAGAAACACGTAGAATGTTGATATTCAAAACTGCCAAGTACAAATCTTTCTTATAATTTTATTTGTCGTAACAAAATTCGCTGTATTGACAAAGACTTTACTAATTATTATTTTTTATGCTATTTTAAATTTTAATTTGAAGATGTAATTTTTTTTAAGATTTAAAAATATTTCTGCGAATTGAATAATAATTGTTAAAATTGGCAACACTTCGCTAAGCATCCATAATAATTCACTGTAAATAGTAGCATCTCGGGCTATCTATTATTCTTGCGTCAATCTCGGCAAGGTTATGTCACGATGTGTATTTATTCTCATTGTGACAACAATGTCAAACAGGTTTCCCGTCTACAATTGCTAGTGCAGAATAATAGATGAATTTCGACGCTCGCTAAGAGCACATCAATGTGTGTCTCTACTGTATGCACTATTTTATAATTTATAACTGAAAACTGTATGTTATAAATGTAAAGAAATATTTTTGGTTGCAATGTGTATCATAGCAATTGAATAATAATTATACATTTTACGTGTTATTTCACACGTTAATCCCGAACACAGGTAGGTCACCAATAGCAATGATTTGTCAGACAAACGGCGAAAAATTATTTCATTGTTGTATTGTACGTAATCATTACTCTAACCATTCCATTTAAAAATAATAAATTCGGTGTAGTGCCAAAGGATTCAAAATTTAAAATGAGTGACTTTTTGTTGATTTTTTTCTACTAGTTTTGAGCAATTATTGATATGATATTATTTAAAAATTTCAACATCGTGTTACCTAATTCATTGGTTTATAAATTTCACAACATTCCACTTATGGTCCGGAGAAAAGGCTGGAAATATTCATGTGTATTTTTATTACTTTATTTCTTATTTTTCGTATTTTCTACTCTCTACTTACAAGAAGTAGACAGTAGACAGTGTCTACTTTCTACTACAAGAACCACATGCACAAAAACTAAAATGACTTTCTTGCTCTGATTGCGATAGCTACATATTCTCTTAGTAAAGAACCCAGAGAGAAATGAGACTACCTACCTATTCGTAAACAAATTTGTCCAATGGCCTTTACTCTCAGGTGGTGAAATAAGATCAGTGTCATATATCGCCGTTATAATGGTTGGAATAAAAATCATTAAACGGATTTGCAATCTATTAAATAAGGTGTTGAACACTTAATTGCGTGTGTGATTATTCTTGATCCACGATGATTTGTTCGTGTTGTGAAAGTGATGCTAATTATGTCATTTGACTTGGTAACCAGTCTGGACCCAGCGATCATAACAATTAATACTCGGGGTCTCCGATCTCACTTCTGTTTACATTTTTTGCATGGGAACTACAGTCGGAAGGCAACGTTATCAAACATTGTTCCCAGCTAGACCAATCACAGGAATGACAACAAATTCACCTATTTACCTTGAAAAACACCGCCTACAATAGCAATTAGGGCTGATTCTCTGGGATCAGTCAGCCGATCCTTGCCCTTAAAGCAAATACTAAAAGCAGCAAATCGATACTGTAGTGTTCCTCATTGTTCAACAAAGAATCAACAGCTGCAGATGGACTCTCCTTTCATTTATTCCCGAAGGACTCTGTGCGGGAGAAACAATCATCTGCAATCTGCTTTGAAGATTGGCAAGAGGGTTTTCAAAATGCACATTAGCTTCATTATTCTATGATGTTAGTGTGTGGGGAACATTTCAGAGCAGAGAACTTATTTTACTCTGGTAAGACTTGTATTATATTGTTTTGATATATCTGAAATAAGTTTATAAATCGTCAATGCAGGCTGCTCTAACCCGCAAACACTACACACTACTTCTATACACCTTGTCTATCCTACACAGGACAAGTGCTGCTACCTAACCAGGTTTTAAACGCCAATACACTAACATTAACTTTTTGCATCACTTGCGGGACACCGACAACAAACACCAACATTTGACAGCAGCTGCTATCATTCATTTATATGAAGGAATACATTCATTTATAGTTTGAATGCATCATACCTACTGTTTGATAGGTTTCAGCGGACTGTATCTAATAGGTTAGGAGAAAATTGAAAGTTTAAAAGGATTTATTTAGAGAAATTGTACAACATGTCATTCACAGATTTGTTACATAGAACAAGTGAAGTTAAAGAGAAGAAGAACAAATACCAAGGTTAAATAAAAGGAAAGAGTGAAATATTAATAAGTTAAAGGCCGTGAAACATCAGGAAAAGCAAGGCTTATAAAATAAAATGAAAAATTGAGAAAATACAATAAATGCAACAAGTCCAGCACAACTGGCGCAAACATACCGGCCTCCAAAATGAATATTTTTTAAGTAACCTTGATAAAAGCAATGATAATAATGAGATGGTCCAGGAATTAACATCTTGATGGTGATGACGGCGAGAAGCAGTCGATGCGCTGACTAGATGCAACTCTTGACACAATATTGAAGTGTAGATGAAGTGTAGATCGTTGCGCAAATAGAGAAGATGAGAACTTGACGGGAATGATACGAGAAGTAGTCAAATGTTTCCATAGCAAGTGCAAACCACTTGTTGACTGGACGGACGTGAGTACCGTGTGAAGTACGAATAGTGACGACGCAGACAACGCTGTCACGTCCAGGCATGACTTGAGTGACGCGAGCCGACCACTGGGCCAAGACAGAGGGCTAGATGATGTGTCTTTGAAATAAACAACATCACCTTCGGTGACGCAACATCTTTGCGCCATTTTCCTCTTTGCATTTGGGTGTGTAGATATTCTTGATGCCAGCGCTTCCAAATTGATCGATGAATTTTTGACGCAAAAAGCTACGCAAAGATGTGATCCAATAATGTTGTTGTATCAATGCTTGCACAGTTTGTGGTCCTTGCGAGCGTTTGTGGTACTTGTCACAAAGTAATTTCGAGATATGCACTCGTTTTGGAAAAATCGGATACCGAGCTTCCTCATGGAGAGAAGAAAATCGCAATCTACCGCCCACCTTGATGACACCGGAGGCATCAATGAAAGTCTTTAAAGATGCTATAGATGACGACACGCTACCGACTTCGGTGAGTTGTCTTGCTGGGAAAACTTGCTGGAGCTGATGACCGGTGATCAAGTGTTGATTTAAGCTTGAACCTTGCGAATCACGATACGAAGCGTTGAACACTACACGGAGTTTGGTAGTAGAACTAGAAGTTTTGTGGATACAATGATGAGGAATTACATAGTCCGTCATCGTTGTTGCGGGTTGCATATGTTACTGGCAACTAGCGCGGCGACCGAGGCAGTGTGACATTATACGCAGTAAAGTGCGCAAAAGGGACCGCCAAATTCAAACAGGTGGAAATCTTAGTTTTGGTTGGCTGCTTAAGAATGTTAGAATACAGTGTAATGTTTATGTGCAGACGGCAAATCCATGGCATCTTCTTTCCATGGCGACCAGCAAGTGTTATACTGATCCATATCAACAGGATAGTATAACTGGGACATCTGACGAAGGAGAATTGAAATAAGACACTGACAAATGTAAATTAAACATATTTATTTATGTAACGTTCCATCTAAGTTTACAACCCTTCCCCTCATTATACTATATCCGAAATACCTCGACTGGACTCCAGGAGTGTTGTCCATATACGAATATATTTGCTCAAAAGTACGTACATGCTGATAAGGAGAAGGGCGATGATTATAAGCAAGATAATTATTAAGTATATCAACATGGAGACCATTAACATAAGCAAAAGTTGCAATTTTAATTCTTTCTGTATAATTAGGATTATCTTTAAAAAATAACTGTACAATAAAGTTAGGCCAAAGACTTTTATCACCAATAATGTCTTGTACAAGTAGCCACGGGTTGTTTTGAATTTGTTGAAAACTAATCATGAATGTAGAGCATTCTTCCGAACTGAGAAAACGAAATCACCTGTTTGAAATTGGCGGTCCCTTTTGCGCACTTTACTGCGCATAACGTCACACTGCCTCGGTCGCCGCGCTAGCTGCTAGTCATATGTTGCAGGTCAACATATTCTTGCATGAATTTGTGATACGAAGCTTCATGCGCTGAATTTCGTTTGAGTAGACGTTCCAAACTTAGGTAGCTTTGAAGTGCAGGTTTGCGAGTAGAAACAAGTGGCAAACAATTAGGCTTGAAAGGTAAAGGGAAAGAACATCTTCCTGATGAGTCCCGCTTGTGGGTGGCAACAAATTGTTCTTCACAGAATTGATCATCAGGGTTCAGTGGAGGTTTGATATGCCGTTCTTCTGTTTTCCAGAATTGTCGTAGCATACTATCCATCATGGGGAGTGTAGATACGAAAAGAGATGTACTAGGTTGTGCTTCAAGTTCTGAGAGGGACACAGAACCCAAGATCACCCAACCAAGCATTGTGTTGATCGCTGAAGGAGTTCCTCCAATGACCACGTCTCCGTTTCTACTAAGAATATCAGGATACAAATCTGCTCCAAGTAGGAAATCGATTTGATCAGGAATATGGAAATTGTCGTCAGCGAGCGATATTCCCCGATAACGATCGAAAACTTCAATAGGTATTGAACAAGAGGGAAGATGATCTAGTCGGGCGTTAGCTCGACGCTGCCAAGCACCGTGTCAATACGAGGTCTACTTTTAAACGCGGCGAGCTTACTACCACTACTGTATACTGCAAGCGCTTCACGCTCGTTTTCGGGGTGTCAGCTCGCATTCAAGCAGTTTGAAATGGAAATTGAAAACCATGGTTATCGGGTATATTTAGCCACATGACAACACATACCAAATTTCAAAGTGCTGCGATCATCCCTTCGGGGTGAATTTTGGGGCTCAAACATGCATGGATTTTTTTCATGCTATAGTTAGTTAGTTAGGTCGCACGGTCAATTTGTTTGCTCCTCTCCACAGGTTGCACGGTTTGTCCTAGACAGTTGAAATTTGGCAGAGACATAGAGTCATATTTATAGCGGTGATCTTTGAAAGAAAATCTGGAAAATTTTGACCGGAAGTAAAGTTATTACAATTTTAAATTTTAAATATTTTTAAAAGTCAAGCGGGTCCATCGAGAGTTTTGAAATTTGGCAACATCAAAGACAATGCATTGCTAGACACTCCACTTCAAGAAAAAACAAAAGTTTCAAACCGGAAATGGAAAATTATCAATATTTAGCGTTCCGCTCTTCCTCTTTATCTATCAACACAGCAGCTTCGTTGTCCGTCGGCCTGTATAGCACAGTTATCAAGGGCAGCTTGCTTCGACACAGGCTTACCGTGTTCGATTCCCGATCCCGGAAAAACTTTTTTTTCCTATTATTCCTTTTTAATTTGTATAAGCGATGATTCCTGGATACATTTTTAATAAATGAGACTACTAATGGATGCTGTGAAGATCATCAATAGACAGAAACATCGCCATCGCGGCACGCCGGTTGCCATCGTGAACAGTGAAGATATCAGGGAAACAGAAATTGCGCACGTCGTTTTACGCTCCACCTTTCTTCTTTGATATACTACACAGGTTAATATTTCAGTGTGGCGAATTGGCTCGGTCACATGAGGCAATTGGCTCGGTCACATGAGGCAAGTGACTTCGATCACGGCGTTGCCGGGTTCGATCCCCGTAACAAACGTTTTATTTTTTTTATCTTTTTATTTACTTAAAAAATGTTTAACCTTCTTGTGTATATATTCAAAATGTTAAGACCTCCGTTCACGGAGGTTCAAAATTTTAGATATAAGTGTAACATGAGCTCTTTACGATCATTCGTCATCTTGACAGTTGTGATAATAATTCCCAGGCTGGCTTCCAGTCACGTAGCTCATAAATAGTCCGAGATTGTAAACAAACTCCACACCACAACATTGCATTCATGCAGTCCATTTAAACGCGAAGCAACAGATATTATTTCGATGGCAGATCTCTTGAACTCCAAGTAAGAATGCCTGGTTCGATCCCCTTTTGCAATCATTTTTCACATGTAGGTACTATTTGTGAGGCATGATCTTGTTTTAACTTACCATGATCTTGCCAAGTTCATACACAATTTTGCTAACATTTTTATATTAATTATGCTACCATTATGCCATTACCGTATTAACTCGTGTATAGGACACAATTATATGTCAATATTTTGATTCTGAAAACATCCCTGCGTCTTATACACGCATACCAAGCTTTTTTCCCAGTAAATCCAAGGTGGATGTTTGTAAACAGAGCTGTGGTAGACTGCCACATGTTGTCTATCTCTGCCTTTCCCTCTCACTCTGTCTGGACTACTCATACTCTGTCTAGACCACCCTGGTCTAGACACAACATTATTACCATATTACATTTTTTTTTTTTTTTTATTGCACACAATTATACACAATACAATAAATACACAAATCTAAAAACTATCCCACATAGCCAAAAGGCTAGTCTGTGGGAGACAAAATAATGTAAATAAACAATAAGCATACAGAAACAATAAAAATGACCAAGTGCGTAAACAATAAAGTAACATCAGATTTAACAGCCTAGTAGAAATAAGGAAGTAATACATATTGAAACAATCCATATTCAAAAATTAGTCATCATTAGGTAACTGGATCAATACCCGTTCAACCAAAAACATTCCTAGTAAATAACCACATCTTAATTTATTTTTTTATACAATTGTATGTATCGAAATTTCTTAAATTTTGAGGTAAATTATTAAAAATTGTGGGTACTTCATACTTTGTCCATACTTATTAATACATTTAGGTATTCTAAATTTTCCTTGCGATTTAGCCCGTATTTGTACTTCACAGTCATATAGAATTTTGAACTCTGAGCTAAAATATTGTTTAAGAATTAATTTATATTCAAAAAGATCCGAAATATCTAATAATTGTAAATACGAAAAATACATGCTCTTCCATAAATTTTTATTCTGTATGGGGCTGTGCATAAAGGACGTCACGCTTCAGGGGGGGGAGGGGGGGGGGGGGGGGTTCACCAGTTTGGGACACAGTGTGACAGGGGGGAGGGGGGGTACTGGAGGCAGTAGGACGTCACGTTTTGATATAGATATTTTCAAACATTTTAAATTTCAGTTGATATGTCGGGACCGGAAATTTCGCTAAAAACGATAAATTCTGATCTAGTGGAGCGGTCGCTCCACCCAGCCAAGTCGTACTGTACACTCACTGTCACTCAACATACCGTAAATGCCTAATAAACCGAGGAGCAGACCAAACACTTTTACTGTAAGCAACAACATGGCATTTTCGGCCTACTGGATCATAAAATTGGAAAATCTCACATTGTTGTAAAATATCTTAATTTCGAGCTATGGCCCACCCCACCACATATACCAAATTTGGGAACAATAGGTTATGCCATTTGCGAGCTAGAGGGCCGTGAAAACAGTAAAATTACATCACTTTCATCTTCTTCTTCTTCTTCTTCTTCTTTAGATGATGATGATGATGATGATTCAGATATCAGGAAACACCGCTATCACCGCCACAGCCTAAACGGCTGAACTGATCGATCTGAAATTTTTACCACATGTGCACTTTTGGCGTCTGAGGTGCCTTTTTATAAAACCAACCGGAAGTCGCCATTTTGAAACCGGAAATGACGTCATATCTCGAAACCGGCTGAACCGATCGGAACGAAACTAGCGTCAAACTATTCGGACGGTCATATATATGAAAATACAATAGTCTAAACAGAAATGTACTATTACTGAAACCGGAAATGACGTCATAAAAATGAAAAATCAGACTTTAATCACCTCTTACTACAATAACTACTTATTCACAAGGTTTATAATGATACAAAACTTTTATATAAACAAATTCTACGTGGAGTGTTTTCAGCCACCATTTTGATAACCGGAAGTGATGCCATATCTCGAAAACGGCTCGACCGATTGGAACAAATCTTTCGCTTTTCTTCATGGAATATCACTTTAAGCATATTTTGGTACCAAACACAACTTTTCTTAGTAACCAAATTGGAACTGGCTTACTTCTTAAAGGAATTAGTCATTGTTGTTTCGATATGTGTTACAAATTGTTTAAATAAACTAAAAAAAATTGTGATATCCCCATAAAAAACACTCCGTGTAAAAATACCAGCCAAGTCTCTTTAACTATAAAAAAAAATAGAAGAAATCTAATAATTCAGCACTGAAAAGGAGTGATATCAAAAAAGGAGCCAAGTCAACGAATTTTCCAAATTTTAATCGTACCATTGAAATAAAAATATCAACCCCCGAGAAATACTTAAAAAAAGGTCTTGGCGCATCGTTTTTATAAAGACACTTTTCTATCCTAAAAGTATAGGAAGAACTCTACAAGTATATTTTCCTGAGTAGGTATATCACATTCATTATCGACGAATCATACTACGTTTTTAATATAACTAGTACTCTTACCTACTGGCAGTTTTGGTATTTTGTCAATATTCAGAGGAAATAAACGGATAAACGAATAACGAATAAACGGAAGCGGCCTAGTCTATTCGTTATTGCCACTATTTCTAGGGTCATATTAATAGAAGACTTCTCAATATCGTGACTGAGGGAAATAGCGAAAGCGCTCATTACAAGAAGGCCGTCAATGAGATTTGTATAAGTGACTAGTGCACTGAGCCATGCTGCTCAAATAATTACTGACTAGATTTTTATCTAAAGAAATACGTTATGTAATTTATGAATTTTTTTGGTATAAAATGTTAATTAATAGCAATTAATTACACGGCGAGAAGGTTCAAAGTATAATGCTGTAGAAGGTATGTTGATGTACCCACAAAACTATAGGTACCTACCAATCACAAACACAACTGTTCTGTATTTATTGCTTGTAAGACAATGCTATGTTTCTTTGCGTACTTATATTTAAATTTAAAATATTTTACAGAATGTTCAATATTTAATTTGAAAGTTTTGTCCCAATTTTTCTAGGCATTTCTGAACTACGTAGTATGTGAGTGGCATAAGCTTAAGAATAGAAAAATGTCTTTAAAAAAACGATGCGCCAAGTCCTTTTTTTAAGTATTTCTCGGGGGTTGATATTTTTATTTCAATGGTACGATTAAAATTTGGAAAATTCGTTGACTTGGCTCCTTTTTTGATATCACTCCTTTTCAGTGCTGAATTTTTAGATTTCTTCTATTTTTTTTTATAGTTAAAGAGACTTGGCTGGTATTTTTACACGGAGTGTTTTTTATGGGTACATTTTACAGTAAAAAATATTCTACTTTAGGGGGGGTAGAGACAGATTTGTAACGTCCTTTTAGGTGGGGGGGGGGGGGTCTCGAAAAGTGTGACACAGCGTGACAGGGGGGTGGGGGGGGTGTCAAAATATCCCATTTTTAGCGTGACGTCCTTTATGCACAGCCCCTATAGTAGCTGGAGATATAATAATTTTCAAAATCTTACACTGCAACTGATATATTTTATTCAGGTGTACAGCAGATGCATTTCCCCATGCTAAAATTCCGTAAGCTAAAATAGACTCGACCAACGCTGAATATAGTAACTTCATGAGACTCATCGGTAAAAAAGAACATAAATTATAAAAATTATAACTGCATAAGCGCAATCTGTTACATAAATTATTAATGTGATCACTCCAAGAGAAATGCCTATCAATAATTAATCCTAGATACACATGTGAGTTCACTTCCTGAATTTTGGTTGAACACGTATTACACATCCCATTACCCAATGAATGCAAACACTGTACACTGTGGCATAAAATATCTACTGTTAAATTCTTATTAATGTTGGAGAACAGATATGAATAATTTTGGTTTTATCAGCATTAATTACTAATCCATTATCATGTGTCCAACGTAGCAAAGTATTAAAATTATTTTGAAGTTCTATCTGTGCTTCATCTAAATTCCTATTTGCGGCTAATATTGTTGTTGTTGTCGCTGGCCCTCGAGCGATGATGCCGACTCCGGTGTTATCATTTAGTGTGGTAGGGCCGCCTGTCTTGCGTGCCGTCTCTCATGGCTCCTAAGGCCACCAAGAGACTTGCAGACCCTACCACATTCCCCGCACGGAAAGGCACCAGCAGCTACTGGTGCGCGGGGAGCCACGTTCCCTATCCCAGCGGTCACGTCCCTGACAATAGGCCGCCACATGTCACGCGAAGACGCCGCAGCCTCCCAGCCAAGTGGAGCGCCTCCCGTCCTCAAAGTTGCCGCCACGTGGTCCCTGAAGCGCTTCTTCTGTCCTCCATGAAGCCTCCGGCCCTCAGCCAATTCTCCATAGAGCAGTCTCTTCGGCATTCTGTGCTCTCCCATCCGAATGGTGTGACCGAGCCAGCGCAACTGAGCTGCAGCAACGAGCTGTTCCACCCGCCGGCACTTAGTCCTCTCCAACACTGTTACATTCGACACGAAGTCCGTCCAGTGGATCCTGAGAATTGAGCGCAGTGTTCGTTGCTGAAACTTCTCTAGCTGCCTCACCTGCCTCCTGTACAGGACCCAAGCCTCGCAGCCGTAGAGCAAGATAGGAAGTGTGACCGCCCTGTACACAGCAATCTTAATGTCAGGGCGAATGTTGTGGTTGCCGAATACCCTGCGCCTTAACTTTGCCAGGGAAGCACTCGCATTACTAATTCGAAATGCAACTTCTTCATCCGCAGTGGCAGCCACAGTCACCTTGGAGCCGAGATAGGTGAAGCTATCAACCTGCTCCAGAACAATGCCGTCAACAGTTATGTCCATCAGACCTTGGCCGGGGCACGGAGCTGACAGAACCTTGGTCTTGCTTAAGTTTATTTGAAGGCCAAACTTCTTGTAGCAAAGAGAGAAAATCCCGAGCATGACTTGCAGCTCTTCAGGTGAGTGAGCTACAATTGCGCTGTCATCAGCATACTGAAGTTCCGAGATGAAAGTGCTAGAGGTGCGCGACCTTGCTCGGAGTCTGCTGAGTTGAAGGAAGCTGGCGTCAGTCCTGTAACGCACCTCCATGCCTCTCACAGTCAATTGCCGATCTACCAGCATCAACATTGCAGCAAGGAATACATTGAAGAGGACAGGGCCCAGAACACACCCCTGTCGCACACCCGAATTTGCAGGAAACGGGTCAGTCTCCATACCACCCGACAGCACAGTAGCCAAGTTACCCGTGTGTAGACTCCGTATGATTGAAACAAGATTCTCGGGGACGCCAAACTTGAGTAGGATCTTGAAGGCTAGCTCTCTGTCTACTGAGTCGAATGCTTTGGAAACGTCGACAAACGCAGCATGAAACCCACGGCCCTGCTCAACACATTTCTCCTGGAGCTGGCGCAACACGAAGATCATATCCATTGTGCTCCGGTGCCGACGAAAACCAGCCTGCGACTCGGGCAGCAAGCTGTCAATGTACGGCTCAATACGCTTAAGTATAATCTTTGCAAGCACCTTCCCAACAACGGAGAGTAAGGAGATTCCACGGTAGTTACCGCACTCATCCCTGGGACCCTTCTTCTTGTAGATGTTGACAATTTGCATGTTACGAAAATCCTGCGGGACATCATCTTCACGCCAGACTTGCAGCATCAGCTCATGCACCTGCTCCAGCAGAGCTCCACCTCCTGCCTTTAACACTTCGGCGGGAATCCCATCCAGCCCCAGGAGCTTTGTTGTTCCTCGTTGACCTAACGGCGGCTGCCGTCTCACTGATGTCAGGTGGGCCTCCAAGATGTGCAACTACAGGATACTGAGGGATGCAGTTGACTACATCGGCGTCCGCAGTACTTGGCGCGTTGAGTAGCTCCCTGTAGTGCTCTTTCCAACGATCTAATATTACAAACGGCTAATATTACAGTATCATCAGCATACATGTACACTTTACCTTTATGAAATAAATTGAAAACATGGTTAACATAAATAATATACAATAAGGGACCCAAATTTGAACCCTGCGGCACTCCGCTGAATAATTCTCTTGAGCAACTATATACATTTGAAATTTTTACTATGATTTTACGAGATTGTACATAACTACGAAACCAATTTTACAAAGAGCCACCAATACCTATGCAACTTAATGAATCTATGAGTATAGTTGAGTTTTTCTCTCTATACCTATTTGAAAGTTTCCATTGATTTCCACTCAGAATTTGCACAATGGAGCTTGACTAGGAACAAGTGTTTGTTTTGGCAGGTTGTAAATTTATAGAGATGAGCCAGGTATCAAGTTGGGGCAGGGAGGGCGATTTTTACAACTGTGCATTGATGCCAAATACCACACATTTGAGAGGTTTAGAAAGATGTCCTTCCCCTTTCCATATTTTAAGAAACATTTGGCCATATTTGACAACAGGGGAGTGTTGGGATTTGGAGATCATAAAACACGGCCTGTAGCCGAGCATGTATCTTGTTAGAAAGTGTCATGTTTTTGAGCCATTGACAATGGATGAATGGCCTTTGACTGGATACCGCGTTTGCCGATATAGGTATAGAGAGAAAAACTCCACTATATACTGTAGTTAATAGTATCAAAAGCTTTTGAAAAATCTATAAATAATGCAATTATGTGAAAATTTTCATTGAGTTTGCGCAATTTGCGCAATAAAATGTTTTCCCTTGCATTTAGATCAGGAGACAAAATATATGTTTACGCCTGAAAAACATTGCTCTGACAGGCATAAAATAGACTAAACACTGTTGAATGGCGATCTTAATGGAAGGGGAGGAGGGGAGTTGGGTTTGTTTTGGAATGCAGAGGAAAGGCAGGTGCGTGCTTGTTAGAGCAAACAACAGCTGCTGGGAAGAGACTCCCCTCTCCCCTTTCTCAGAAGCAGGAAATTACTGTTTGTTTACAAGTTGGCAATGATTTTCATTCAAATAGCTCAGTTAGCTGGAAAACCAACATTTAGATGGATATCATGTATACAAACACACACTATTTTTCATCATTTACTGCTTCTTATACACGCATGCTAAGTGTTTTCTTAAAATAGACTTCTCAAAACAAGGGTGTAAACTTTAACAAAATTATAAAAATTAAAAACGACTTAAAAATAAATTTAAAATCGAAATTAAAAAAATTAAAAATAAAGCTTGGCGCATTGAATTTGCACCGACCATATTGTAGACTTCCTCTATCTTCTTCCTACTTTCTGTCTTTCTTCGGCTCCTATATCGTCATCTTCTTTCTTATGTTGCCTTCTTCTTGACACAATGCGCCTAGCTTTATTTTTAATTTTTTCAATCCGTGCTCTCTTTGGTCTAAGATATCACAATAGCTCCTACACTAAACCGGACTGCAGACAACATTTCATCAAACACAAAATTCTACCTAGCATATATATCTTAGAATCAATACTCGCAGTTAAATCACAAGTAGAAATAACACACAACAGAGACATACATAACCACGACACTAGGAAAAAGGACAATATTCATCTAGATCGACACAGGACCCAATGCACACAAAAAAACTCTTTATACTTCAAAACAAAACTGTATAATACTTTGCCCAAAAAACTTAGATTAATAAACAAACATTCCGAGTTTAAAAAGTCACTCACACTGTTACTAGTAAATAAGGCTTATTATACTATAGAAGCCCCCCGACGGCTGCCACCTTATCGCGGTGGTGAAGTTTGTGTTGGCCAACGATCCATTGCAGCTACGCCGGCGAGCCGGCATGTGTAAGGGCTACCCATGCCGGACAGGTCAGTGGTGAGGTCCAGACAAAGAGCAGCCAGGGTCGGCCTAACCATGTCCTCCCTTGAATTTGCGGTCCCAATCGGGCCGGCTTTCCCCCTCGAGATGGTGTTCCCCCTGAAATCGGGTTCCGCCGGCCCGAATCCTCACACCCCCCGGTCCGTCCCCATTCCGGCCTGGCCTTCCCACCAGTGCTAGACTCCCCCGGATCGGGCCCGTTAGGTCAACCCCCTCCCAATGTCCTCCACTTGATTCAACAAAGTTTAAAGTAAAATAATTAATGTGCGCAATATAACCTCGTCGTTGACGCGCCGTTAAACCCTATTAATCAATCAATTCAAATACTATAGAAGAATTTATGCTAGACAAATTAGAATAATAAAACTGTACACACCACCATAGAAATAACTGTTAGTAAGTAAGGTATATTTTTCGATAGATGAGTTCCTGCTAGACAAATAAAATTAAACATATTAGTACCTACTTGAATATGTTTAATAATAACAACAATAATATTTCTAATTTCATTCTAATCTCTAATAATAATTTCTAATAATTTCTAATTTCATTTTTTTTTCTTTATATTGAATCTCGTGAATGTGAAATAATTTACTATGTAACTAGATTTTAAATATAACTGTAGCATGTATAGATGTTAATTTATTTTAATTTAATTGCAACGTAATTATGTGTAATGTGTAATTATGTACTAGGTTACTAGATTTAGTTCGATGTAACCTTTCCACATACTCCACTGAATGGTGACAACCATAGGAGTCATTTCATATGTATGTACCTCTTTAAAATGTACTAATTGATATAGAAAATAAAACTGAACTGAACTGAACTGAACTGAACTGAGAAAAGGCACGCTTCCATAATTAACCAAAAACCAAATATTATGGTAGAAGTGCTGATCTAAGAATCGTCAGTGACAAATATGTTTGAACTATATAGAGATTCCCTCACATGAGAGCATTGAGCTGAGTTATATTATTCTTGAATTTCAAATATTTCCTCCACTTCTAGGCGCCATTTTACCATTCAAATGGACCGGATTTCCGGCCGGCGGTGGGAAGCGAGTGCGACGAGTGAGAGAGTTCTCCCGCCAAAGCTCGTTCGCCATTATACGCACCAAGATTGAATTCATATTGAAGCAGATTAAAATGATTTTCTTTCGCGGATCATTTCTCTCTAGCTACCAGCTCGACCAGATACAGAAACATCGGTACAATGTTGTGAGTACGAGCTTTGTTGATCCATGGATGCAGCCCTTGTGGAACGGGATTGTCACTCTTCTACCCATGTGGTTAGCACCTAACTTGATCACGAGCACTGGCTTGGTAATTAACATTGTCACTACTCTACTGCTGGTTTGGTACAGCTCTGATGCTAAAGAAGATGCTCCCCACTGGGCCTATGCTCTCAGTGCCCTGGGCTTGTTCCTCTACCAGACCCTGGATGCTATCGATGTCAAGCAGGCTCGACGCACCAACTCGTCATCGCCACTGGTTGAGCTGTTTGATCATGGCTGTGACTCAGTGTCTACGGTGTTCCTCGACATATCTGCGTGTATCAGTGTGAAGCTAGGATATTATCCCATCTTGATGTTCGTCCAGTGATTTGCTGTCCTGATTATATTCTACTGCTCCCACTGGAATACCTACATAAGCGGACCGATGAAGTTCGGAAGATTTGATGCTACCGAAGCACAGATGTGTGTCATCGCAATCCAACTGGCGTCATCTGTATTTGGTCCAGACATCTGGGTAACTCCTATCACAACACCATTGGGAAACATTACTTTAAATCTTTGCCTTTCCTTCGTGTTTATACTCTCGTATTCCGTGATCCTGATCAAGTTTTCTAAAAAATTGACGGAGACCAGATTTGCCATTGATATTCCTGAAGAAGGTTACATGCCGAATCGCAGCGTTCTTTCACCAGCTTATCCGCTATTGTTGATCATCACTTTGGCTTGCATTATCCTCTGGGACAGTCCAACCGACGTCTATGGACATCACCCGGCATTGTACATCATCACTTTTGGCTTGGCCACTGCCAAGATCACCAGCCGTCTAATCGTGATGCACATGACCAAGGATCGTATGATGGTGTTTGGAAGCGAGTTCATGGGCCCTTGCATCCTACTCGTCAACCAAGCGTTGGAATGCACCGTGACGGATCATCAGGCACTCTGGATCTGCTTCGGCTGGGCCTTGACGGATCTTGCCATCTATTTGATCCAAGTCTGTGAAGAGATCTGCACACATCTCAAGATTAGACTCTTCCTCATTGACACGCCGCCTGTGCCAATGGATTGATTCCGTTACACTACGCTTAATTATAAATAGTGTGTCATTTACTGAGAATACATAATATGAACTTGTGTAGGTATGTATATTTGATTTTTAAATTTCTGTTCTTTTGGCATTAATTGTATAGGCAGTCTGCATTGCCGGGTTTGGTAACGTTTGTGCTTGTAATTAAAATAGTTTTTTGTTTAAATTGCCGACTGTATGTCACTGAACATTACTTGATTTTGATTTTGAATAAAAGAGTGAATGACAATTGTTGAAATTATCTCTTATGAATTCTACCTAAGATAAACAAAAGTATCCCTAATTTTCTATGCTTTTATATGGTAAGTAAATAAGATCTCAATACATTGGCCTGAGATGATATAGATAAACCAGCAGGATGATGTTTCTTGGGTTATTTATTTCTTATTTCTGAAAGTATTTTACATTTTTGTACTTGAATAAATTCTACAAGAAACATCGTTAAATATGTACCTAATTTCAAAAATTAAGTTACTACGTATCAAAACTCGATTAGCTTTGACAGCGTTGTCAGCTTTATGACACATTCTAAATGTAGGAGAGAAAAACCTACCTATCTTTACATTGAGGGAAGAATGGCAAGGGTATACATGTAGTTACGGGAGTTGACATCACAGCCGGTTGACGCAAGGTAAGATAGATAAAATGTACTTACAATTCATCCATTTTCTCAAGAAACATCTATAAACAATTGAATTTCTCAAGTTAACCAAGAGCCAGAAGCCTTGGATATTCGTACAATTTGTTGTACAAATGAACTCTGTCCAGTAAAATGTCATAGATATACATACATAAGAACAGTGATGGAACAGTGATGGAAAGATTACATAATATTATATACAAGGGTTGCAGCGTGAGTATGAAGCCACTGTCAGCACATACCTGGTGCCAATCAATGTCAGAAGATCTCTCAACCAATCTTTTGTCAGCAACTTACTCAAAATAGCTCGGAATTAATACACAAAAAGCGCATATCAATATATTTACCCGATTCAGTGAAATTTTGGACACTTCATAAAATTTTTGTAGGTAGCGAAATTGATGCACTTTTGTAAGAATGAATACATGGGTAATGTATAAAGCAACAACGTAACTTTAGCAAATTTACTCAATCAAAGTAGTGAATTTCTACCACCTGCCAAGCTGTAATGTTCACAGGATGCACAAATATCAGAGGGAGTCAATAATTTGAGGAAAATAAGGTTGATTAGAAAAACAAACGAATAAAAGTATAAACAACGTTCCATTTTATTAGCAAATATTCTCACTAATGCACGAACACATAATTAAAGACAAGTCATACATAGGTATAAAATACAACTAGGTTCAGTACAAATAACTGTGTTAGGTAAGTTATCATTCAACAAGTCTAGTTTTCAACTTTTTACAAATTTTTACACGTGAAAAATATTTTTTTCTAATTTACTATTAAATTAAGATGACAGTTCCACTGAAAAATAACAACATGAATGATGTCTGATAGAAATGAAATGAATGATGAACACATTGAGCTAAGTACCTACGCCGCAATTCAGTCAGTCTCATCGTCAGTGATGTCGTCCACTTGCGTGTCACTCACTTCGTAATTCAGCACTTCGTCGTCATCTATATGAGACGCTCCAGCAACAAATTTAGCAAACCTACAACAACAACAGAACAATTCTAATCTGCTAATCTGTGTGTTACATTTCAATGCTATTTCACCATAATTTCACATTCTTATTACAAGGCAGAAGGATTGTGCGTTATAAAAAGTTAAAATGGTCAATACTCAATAGTATATTTCAATGGACCAGTGCTTGCGCACTCAATGCCAATAGAGCTAGCCAATCAGTATACTCAAATAAAGAAACATGAGACCATTTAAAACTGGCTCTATATGAGTACACTAACATTATGCAATTTAGGTAGGTACACTCGGCCAAACAAAACATGAACGTTGACCAAATTTGAATGACTGCTGGTCATGTTCCATAAGTCATAACCAATCAAAGCTTGTTATTATCATTGAAATGTGAGGTCACCTACTAGAGTGAGACAATGAGATCGCTTAGACTGACTTCTGATGGTGCGATCTTACATTTATCAGCCTATCAGATTTATTGAACGTTCAAGTTTTGTTTGGCCAAGTGTACCTAGTAATTTTGGCAGGTGTTTTAAAAATATAATTTTCTTTGCAGCTATTTGTCAGGAAAGTCATTCACGCTCGGCATTCACTAATACCATTGACTTCCACTCTAGGGGATTTGCAAGAGTTTCGTCAATGTCTAGTGACAAACAAAACCAACCCGTTCTTACCAAGGTCCTTACCAAGGTTCTTACCAAGGAATTTAACCAAGGTCAAATTCTTCAATCGTCCGGCTGAGATCGTCTTACATAGGCCAAGATTGCACGGAAAGCTGACTCAGCACAACAATATGCTTTTGATGCTCTTGTAGTATAAATATGTAGACCATTTAAAACTGGCTCTATATGAATACACTAACATATCGCAATATGCAATTAAGGTAGGTACCTAGTATTTTTGTACTAGTAATATGTAGACATGGGTAGCATTAAACAAAATAATTAATAGGTCTTTATATTGCCAGAATTTGGTAAAGCAGTAGGGCCTCTGACATCGGCGAAAGCATTCAGTGCTGGAGCTATAGCAGTCACGAATCCCATATAGAGCGGAAGTCAATGCTAATACGACACAGCTTTTATGTAGGTAATTGTAATGCTAGCTTGGATCTGAGTATGCACGTGGCCAGGTGTAACATTACCCCCATATTGTTGTATGGACTAGAAGGTTGGACCTTCAAGTTGCTATGCAAGAGACTGGAAGCTTTCGAGATGTGGGTTTATGATCGCATGCTCTGTATCTCATGGGTGGACCAAGTTAGAAATGTCGACGCATGAATAAGAACTTGGAAGTGCTATTTCGAATCCAAAGACGTAAGCTTGAGTACTTTGGAGATATGAGGGGCAATAAATACATTCGCTTGCACTAGTCTTACAAGGGAAGATTGAGGGACAGTGTAGACCTGGCAGGAGGAGGACATCGTGGCTCGAGATTCTAAGGGATTAGTTCGGGCAGAGCACTGGGTCTTTGTTCAGAGCTGCAGCATCCAAAGATGAAATAGCAATGATGATCGCCAACCTTCGTTAGAATACAGAAGAGGAGAAGATGAAGAGGAAATTGTAAAGTTTGTCACCGCAAGCACAACATGACCATCTCCTTTCTTCCACCTTCATTTGTGATCCTCTATCCTTTAACTGCCTCATTCTACACAACACACAACAGTACTTTTGACCAATGTTTTCCAATAAAAGATGTAAAAATAAATCATAAATTTATAAAACAAGAATGGATAACATCGGGAATCAGAACATCGGCAAAAAATTTAAAATGCTTATATGACTTACTCATTCACTACAAATCGGAAACGATAAAAAAACAATACAAATCTTACAAAAAAATATACAAAAAAACAGTTAGGGCTGCAAAAAGGAAAACAATAAATAAAAAGATTACTGAGAGAACAGGAAGTGACAGAACGAAGGTGATATGGGAAATAGTTAAAAAACATACAAATAATACAAAAATTAAAGGAACAAAAAACTTGATTCTGAAAAAAGACAACCTGACTGTAACGGATCCAGAGAAAGTAGCTAATATTATAAATGAAGATTTTGCAACCATTGGCCAAAAAATTGCCTCGTCAATGACCCCGAGGTCAAATGAATTCTATACTCACTTAGTAAAAGCAAAGAAACCAATTAACTCCTTTTTTATGGACAGCACGTCAGAAACAGAGATAATATATATTGCTGGAAAGCTTAAAAACAAAAAATCGGCTGGAATAGACAATATACCCACTTGCATCCTTAAAAAAGTTATCATAAAGCTGGCCAAAACATTAGCACATATTTTCAACGAATGCATCAATCAAGGAACTTTCCCAGAGCGATTAAAAATTGCCAAAATTATACCAATATTTAAAAAGGGAGACAAGAAGCTTACAGAAAACTATAGACCCATATCACTCCTACCTTCAGTGTCAAAAATATTTGAAAAAATTATTCACATAAGAATGACATCATACTTTGAAAGAGAACAGCTTCTTTCGGACAGCCAAAATGGATTCAGAAAAAACCGGTCAACAAACACTACAATCGACCAATTCATTCAAAACACTGTACAGGGACTAGAGCGAAAGGACCAAACACTTGGAGTCTTTTGTGATCTATCGAAGGCTTTCGATAGTGTCAATCATTCAATAATGTTAGCCAAACTAGAGTACTATGGAATTAGAGGATCTGCATTACAGCTACTAAAATCATACACTGAAAATAGAGTACAAAAAGTCGAATTAACATATATAAATGAAAATAATATTGAATTAAAACTTCTGTCAAATGCACAATCTATAACTAGTGGAGTTCCACAGGGATCCATACTTGGACCACTACTATTTATCATATATATAAACGACTTTCCACAAACAGTGAGCCCTTCTGAAATATATGCTGATGACACAAATATCACAATAACGGGAAAAACAAAACAAACCCTTGAACAAAATGCACAAAATACACTAGCAAAGGCAACAACATGGTTTGGAGACAATTACTTGCAAATTCAAGAGGAAAAAACAAATTTCATTCATTTCAAACTAAAAAATAATATTAACTCCAGCCCACTAAAAATAAATATGCCAAAAAATAACTATGTAAGCGAATTAAAAGAAGTAGAAGAAACAAAATTCCTGGGGATAATCATTGATAAAAATCTTAACTGGAAGAGTCATTGTAAACAACTTCAAAAGAAACTCCACTCGTCTTACTTCTCCTTAAAAACTATAATCGATCTGACTAACACCAACGTAGCCAAATTAGTATATTATGCAAATATAGAATCCCATCTAAGATACGGCATACAGTTTTGGGGAAACTCCACTGAGGCGCACAAAATATTTACGTTGCAGAGAAAAGCTATTCGAGTTCTTTTTGGTTTAAAATACAAAAATAATTCTTTTATCAAACCAGATTGTAAAAAACATTTCATCAAACATCAAATATTAACCTTGCCTTGCTTATTTATTTGGGAATCAATAATATCAATAATGTTTATAAAAAATAAAGATGAACTAGTACAAAACAGAGACTTACACAACCACAACACTAGACAATGCAACAACATACATGTAGAGTCACTCAGAACAAATTGTACTCAAAACAATTCCATGTACATAAAAACTAAATTATTTAATGCCTTGCCCAAGGAAATAAGAGAAATTAGTAAATACGAACTATTTAAGAATAAACTAAGACAATTATTAATAGAAAAAGCATATTACTCAATAGACGAATTCTTGAATGATTAATGTATTGTAAACTAGGTAATCGATATTTTTATTTTTTATTTTAAGAATGTTTTAAATTCCCAATATTAGAATCTAAGTACATGTATAATAAAAAAATGTACTTAGAAATAGACTTTCCTTAATACCCTTATAAAGAGAGAATTAACTCTCAAGGGTCATGTTTTAAACAGACAAATGTATCTACCTACATATTGTATTGTAAAAACAAATTGGAAATAAACTGAAACTGAAACACATTGTGTTGTGACACAACAATGTGGGATACAAACAATATGTTATGTTAAGCGGGATCCAGGGTTTGTAATAGTAATGAAAATTAGCTGTAATTCATACCAAAGATTAAAGACCAAAGACTAGCAAAAGATATTTGCCCCTTAGAGTAGGATATAATTAAATTCTTGATTGAAGTTCATCTAGTGGAGCGGTCGCTCCACCCAGCCAGGGTTGGGTAGTAACTTAACAAAAGTTACGCGTTACTTTTTCAGTAACTTTTTTTTATGGTAACTCAATACTTTTTAAACCTGGTAACTTAATTACGCCTAAGTTCCTTTTTCTACGGGAACTTTTTCTCCTGAGAGAAAACGTCGCGACCCTAACCGTCGCGACCCTACTTTGTGATCTACATATTGTAACCACTCTGTATAAAAATGGATAATAAACTGAAACTGAAACTGAAACTGAAACCAACCCTTCCCCTCCCCCTCCTTTCGTCTTAGCTTGCTCTACATGCTATATGAAATGGTCATCTATCCGTTCACCCCCCCCCCCCCCCCCCTACCACAGCGCATTGATACATCACCAGTCCACATAATGTCAAGTGGTTACTGCCACCCCGTTGTCAAGTTTTCCCTCAAAATTATAAATTTTTATCAGAGTAACTTGCATAGTAACTTTCACTGAAAATGTAATTTTAAGTTACCTATATTTTCTCAGTACCTTTAACTAGTTACTTTTTTGGAGAAAGTAACGTAACTTTCTAAAGTTACTTTATTTTTGGTAACTTACCCAACCCTGCACCCAGCCAAGTCGTACTGTACACTAACAGTCACTCAACATACCGCAAATGCCTATATAAACTGAGGAGCAGACCAAACACTTTTACTGTAAGCAACAACATAGCATTTTCGGCCTACTGGATCTCAAAAATGGGAAATTTCACATTGTTGAGAAATATTTTAATTTGGACCTACAAAATATTCCAAGTAAGCCAACAATAGGTTATACCATTTGCGAGCTAGAGGGCCTTGAAAATCGTGAAATTACATCACTTACATCTTCTTCTTCTTCTTCAGATGATGATAACCGGAAACACCGCAATCACCGCCACAGCTAAAACGGCTTAACCGATCGTTCTGAAATTTTTACCACATGTGCACTTTTGGCGTCTGAGATGCCTTTTTATAAAACCAACCAGAAGCCGCCATTTTGAAACCGGAAGTGACGTCATATCTCGAAACCGGCTAGTCCGATCGGAATCATCATCATCATCATCGTCATCGTCATCGTCATCGTCATCGTCATCGTCATCGTCATCGTCATCATCATCATCATCATCATTATCATTATCTGAAAGCCGTACAATTTCACGGTTTTCACGGCCCTCTAGCTCGCAAAGGGCGTAACCTAATGTTCCCAAATTTGGTATATGTTGTTGGGTGGGCCATAGCTCGAAATTAAGATATTTCACAACAATGTGAGATTTTCCAATTTTGAGATCCAGTAGGCCGAAAATGCTACTTTGATGCTTACAGTAAAAGTGGGTTGCTCCAGCCTTTTTATATGAGAGTGTGCGCGCCGTACGACTTGGCTGGCGTGGAGCGACCGCTCCACTAGATTTGACAATGTACACTCAAACCAATAAAAATTGGTAGGTATTTGAAAAGAAAAGGATTGGCTGGTGGTAAGGTTCCGTGACAATCAATCCTTGTTATTATTAATGAAATAAGAGCTCACCTACTAGAGGTAGATTATGCGTTAACACAGCCGTCATGGGATGATGCCCTAATCAGCCAATCTTTTCTTTTCGCGTACCGATTTTTATTGGTTGGAGTGTACATTGTCAAATAGAGAATTATTTTGTACAACTTGAGTTCCAATAATAAACTGATATCTTTATATATGTACAATCTGTTCTAGGAGTAGTTACCACCCTTGCAGCATAGGCATTCAGCAATACAGCAAGAGTAGTAAAGTCACGGACAACAAGGGGTAGTTATTTGGGATGGGGTGGGGAGACTTTGTTGATAACCGGTATTGCGGCAATGAACTAATCAATAACTACTTCCCATCCCACAGTTATTATTTCTTCCATGCAGTGATCATACCTATATTTACTCGAGAGTCTGTTTACTATTTACAAATAGCAGGTTGTTATCACATTCACAGAAAAATCATAAATCCATTTCTAGAATAAAACGCGATCGCTCTGTAATTGTCTTCGTCTGAGGAATCACTCAATGCATCAGACAGGAAATTTAAACTTGATTTTTTAAACAATGCCTCGTGAATTTAAAAGACATGATTCAAATTTAATTTCAAAACCATTAAAATTATAACAGGTATCTATAACATCTGCATACCTAGTCTTCAATAATTTTTTTAAATTTATTTCATGGGTAACAATGCATTTGCTATATACTTTTATACGAATCAACTGCGTTAAACTTATTCGAGTATGTGAGTAATTAGAGTAATTATTGTGAAATGATGATAAAGTAGAGAAATGAGTTACGTCTTTTTAGCGAAACTTTTTTTGGCGACTCCACTTTGGCAAAGACATTTTGGACCGATGACATGTTTCGCAATTTATACCTTTTGGAAATTGGACCGATTTAAGGGATTTTTTATTAACAGAGACAGGTATGAGTTAGCTTCTAAAATTTTAAAATGGAATAGTTTTTTGATATTGTAAAACATTTAAGGCCCATTTAGATTTTGCAATTTTACCATCTCAACTATAATTTTCTGAATCATAAGAATTACATTTTAATATAAATATGTTTCCCCCCGCAAACCAATGCTATACTACTTTTGTGTTCAATTAATATAAAGTAGGTAATCGTCTATTTGTAACACGGTCTGAGAAAATTAACCTTATGGTGTAAATTGAGATTTTCGTTTAATAAGTTCATTTTATTGAGAATATTTTCCCGGTCATTAAAAAACGTTTACATATCAAAAATTGCCAAAGATACAATGTTTCACCTAAAAACACAATATCATGTCTCTCCAGAGCTAAGTGCTCTCATTTGCTTACAACTGTGTGGTTTGAATAGGTCAACCCAATGAATGGAAATATCAACTTTAAACATTTGTTGCTACACATTCAGAAGCCTGATGAACTTACACAATGTGTTATATCCAGCGGAATTTTACTGGCTTTTAAATGGAATAATTTTCAAAATTGTATTACCTCAAATTTTGGAGAAAATGCGTATTAAATCGACACAAATTTGACGATTTTTCAATGAAAACGCATTTTAACAGAATCCTGTGGCTCGAAAGGGCTGATTTTTTTTTTGAAGATGCATTATGATAGTCTATACTGGATATAAAAGAGTTTCATATCGATAACATTATTAGATATTAATATAATAATTGATTAGTAAGGTGTAATGCAAGTAGTATCAATTCAGGCGGCCCACTAAACATGCTAAAATCACGTCAGCCGAATTCAGGTATATTTTCGTCGCGTTGAAGGGGACGAGAATGGGGTGAGAATGTCGCTCGGCAATTATACCTGTCAGCCAGTGACAACCTGTTTCTAAGATTACAATCTTGCTTGAGGATGGTATCTTTTCTGAGTTTTAGAAGGTTTTAGATAAGGTAAGTATTCTGTAAATGTTAATTAAATTACATTCTATTCAAAAATAAATTATTTCGTATTGTCAATAATTTTTTAAATTATCAAATCAGGACTAAGACTATGACTAAGACTTATTTTCATTAATTTCCGTATTTAAACTATTAAAACGTATTTAAACTATAATTCTGACAGTTAAAAGATCAATAAAATAAATTGTTTCCAAAGGTATTTTATTGACCAATAATAAATAATAGGTAGATATCCGATTATGGTTTTAAAAACTTCAACATTTCGTTTTTGGAATTGGAAATTTCGCGTTTTGCAATTTCGTGTTTGTTTTTAAAAAATTACAGATAAACTTCAGATTATGAGTATTAGAACTCCTAGGTCCAGTGCTGTATGTGACTGTTCACTTTGGTTTTTCACAATGCAAAATCAGAAATAAAATTATGATAAGCTGTTTCATGATGTTTGTTTATGTATTGCGAATGTAAAAAGACATAATGTCAACTTATTTTCACGTGATAATGCGAGGTCACTGCCACTCACACTCCCCAAGTAGTTTTCTACAAGGTCAGAGCTCTTCTGTCAATTACGCTAAAAGGGGGGGTCACTGAATGATTATAGAAATAAAAAAAGTTGAATATTGGGGTTTACCTTGGTGATCCTGAGAATAATTAGAAAAGTAACTGCGAAATTTACAAAATAACAGGAAATAATATATTCAATTTGGTGATATTTCGCGGTATATTTCGCGATTTAGTCAGTTTGGTGGTGTTAAGCTAAGGGTAAATTTCGCGTTTTGTCGCAATTAGATTCCAGAGTTTTTGGGCCAGCAACATGTGGAAACGCATTTATCTTCATTTACAACACGCTGAAAATTTCGCGATCACCATACCGGGTGCAGGCGCAAAAAAAATCACCCTGTTTGAGAGATCACTAGATATATCGAAACTTTCATAGATAGGATTCTGAAATTTGTACACATATTAGAAAACATACCAAAATTTCATATGTGCAAGTTTCAAAAACATTACTATTGTAGGAAAAAAGTTACAGCTGTTCAAATTTGGTTGTCAAAAAATTGATCCAGAAAACTTCCAATGGTCGGGACGCTGTTTCTTCAAAACTATACCTGTACGATATCAATCTGAAAATTTCAAATTATATTGAAAATATATTAAGATCAATTGTGTAAAAATGTCAATCAATTTGAATGAATGGAACGAAATTTATGGAATCTTGAAGTCGAGCGTAAAATCAGAATGTAGATTATTTCTAAACTTTTATTACACACGTTATAAAAGTGAATTATTTCCCGTGCACTATTCTGTTTTCAAGATCATCTTCAAGATTCAATAACTTTCGTTCCATATTTTGATATTGATTGAAATATTTACACAATCGATCTTAATATATTTTCAATATAATTTGAAATTTTCAGCTTGATATCGTAAGTTGGTTTGAAGAAACAGCGTCCCGGCCATTGGAGTTTTCTGGACGCGCGCTATTTGATCTCCGTATAATCAATTTTTTGACAACCAAATTTGAACAGCTGTAACTTTTTTCCTACAATAGTAATGTTTTTGAAATTTGCACATTGAAATATTGGTATGTTTTCTAATAGGTGTATAAACTTCAGAATCCTATCTATAATAGTCTCGATATAGTGAACTCTCAAACAGGGTGATTTTTTTGGCGCCACCCGGTATAATCGGATCTCTAATAATAGGTCCCTCAAAAGTTGCGCTAAAGAAAAATTAAAAGACGAACATATGTCACAATCGCATTTCTAATTACCAATTCATAAATATTTTTCGCATATTCTGAGAGGCACTTGTGTAACAATAATATCAGAAACTTATGGTCAGCTATTTGACAGATCCATACCTTTTCAGAGAGAGGGTAGAAGAGGGACTAATCATCCATTGTTTGACTTCCGTCGCTCGCGCTGACAGGTCGAGAGAAGGGGCGACGAGATCTTAATCTCTGATTCTATGCAAAAATTGCATTTACGGGGTTGATTAACTGGTCAGAGCGATGAGAAACATGACCACTCTCTAAGACGGTCTGAGCCGGACTAAATGCAAAACCCGAAATTCACCGTTATTTTCAAAATGGCGGCCTTCAGAGAACCTTAATTGCCTCAGCTATTTGGTTATAATCGAAAAAGCTGATCGGTAATTTTCAAAAGAGTTGTAGATTTGCCTCCCATCACTTCCGTATTTTTGTATTAGCTTAATTTAGCCAATTTATTTACCTATGCCCTGACTTATTTTCAAATTTTTCTCGGTATACATTTGAGCATCATAAATTGCAGCTTTTTATGCATTTTATGATTTTTCAATACTTGATGTGTTGAAAGCACAGATTTGCCTATATGTCCCAGCCCCTGTATGTATCCTAAGAAAACAATGTTTAGCTTATTTTGGAATTAATGTTATGACTATGGTCATTAAAACACTACAGAAATCCATCTCTCTTTTTACATGACAATGTAAATATAAAATAATACATTTCAGCTAGAAATTATGAGTTTCAAGTGTGTCCCACAAAAGCTGTCTTCTTGTAACCTGTATTTACATTTTTATTAATTTTGTGTTGATAGTGGAGTTTTATTGCCATTATGTTTCCTCAATCACACTATTTCCAATTTATTTCACGGAGCTTCTCCACTTTGAACAAGGTGTTTTGAAGAAATTCTGTGCTCGAGCGTGTTTAATCGCCGTCCACTTTGTATCGGATGAAAGTAATTGCAATCCTGCAATATTTAATTGAATTATTTCAGAATATTGCACATTTTCATGTTTACAATGAAATATTCAAAATTAAATTCTTAGTTTTTATTATTTTGCTTGGAAATTTGCAAGTTCATTTTGTCCATTTTGTAACAAGTCAACTTTGTAACGATCTACTTTTAAAAAGTGGACTAATTTGGATAAATAATAAAGCAAATGCATCAAAAGAAGCCGATGACATATGCAGAATGCAGGTTTTGCAGTTCAGTCAATGTGTTTGCACATACTTGCACATACTTGATGTGTTTGCACAAGTATAATAATCTGTTAACTTTGGGACACTGTTCCATTTAGTTAACACATGTCCACTTTGTAACGCATATGAAAGCTGTGTATTTTTTTAGGTAATAAAATGAATATCGGAAAATAAACATAGTAGAATTTGTCAAATCAACGTCATAGTAGTTAGAAATGTAACTTATTATTTTTAAAACGTACTCATTCCCTTAATTTTTTTTAGGTTTCGTTACAAAAAGAACAATTTGAGTGTTTCAATTTTTTAATTTATACATTTGTATAAGTTCGCTGCTGAATGTTGTTTCATATATGCAGTACTCCAAACTAACTTACTAAACCGAGAGATTGAATTTAAATTTAAAAAAAAATCTTAATTATAAAAAGTATCAAATCTACAAAATTTTTGAAAACGATCCGGATGAATTGAGAGTGTCTGGACTTTAATTTAATATGGAAAACCAGTGTTTTTTGAGATAACATCGTTTAAAATACTTGTTTCTATGCAAATCAATTTGTTCTAGTTTAAACTGCTGCTCCTTTTTCTACGATTAAGTAACAAAGCTTACAGTAAAAAAAAAGAATAAAATTAAAAATAATTGTTATTACTTTTGTTTTCCGATTGTAAGTTACGATGTAAGTTTACGATGGCAATACTGAATAAAAGAAGGTGTTAACATTTATCAAACTAGTAATGATCTCTACACGATTTGGATGGAAACGATTCAAGATCAGATGAGAAGATAAGAAGGTGGAAAATAGCTTGTCAATGTGAAATTTAAGCTATTTTTCACCTTCTTATCTTCTTATCTGATCTGGAATCGTTTCCATCCAAATCTTGTAGATATCATTACTAGTTTGATTAATGTTAACACCTCCTTTATTCAGGATTTACGAGTTTATGTATAATTTGTATGATTACATTTTCGTCTTCATATCTTCGTGTCGGTATGGGTGCCGGAATGTCCGGAAAACATAACATTTTGTGCTGTTTTACGTAGAGTTGAATTTTGTAAACAAAAAAACTTAAAACCTTCATTTCAAAGCGTCACAAAAACAAAAAATCCATTAGGGGCAAGGTGGGACCACCCACCACACCAAAGTGTCAACTTTATGTGTTTCAACAAAATACACCTCAAAACGTTTCAAAATTGATTTCAAAGTGTCAAAAAACCTAAAAAAAAACGCCAGCAGTGTGAGGGGCCGCACCACCACACCCCCCTTAATCCATGGAAAATCGTTTTCCTTGCTTTGGCCCCCCTCACCCCTCTGGCTGAAATCCTGCCGACGCACATGTTTTTGTGAAATTATATTTGGAATTTTTTAGGCCCAATGTAAAATTTTGTCTTGTTTGTATTTGTGAGATTTCGATGTGTCACTATTAATCCATCCGATCAGGGGGTTACGGGGGGGGGGGGGGGGGGGGGGGGGGGGTATCAGGTGGGTGGAGGGTAATTTAATCCTGAAGATCACTGAATAGTAGAGGAAAACTCGAGATGTCTAATAAAATAATTTTGTCGGCCGTTCAAGGCATTATTTATAAAATTAAAATAGTGTATTACGCATTATAACTTTGATTAGCGATAACTAGAAACTACCTATTTCACCATAAGGTTCCTTTCCTCAGACCACATCACATTACTGTTTGAAAAGTATTATTTACGTCGAGCCAATGACTCGTGCTATTCGGATTGATTTGTTTACATCATTATCGATCGGTTGTGGTTCCCAAAGTATATAGCTAATAGGCAACATACATACTGCGATGTATGTAAAGTTGTCTAACCTGCAGGCGCAAGCAAGGGGATGTGCCCTGAGGCGCCAGAACTAAGTCTGGGAGGCGACTGTACCTAACCAATAGGAGTGAGCATGAGTGCTCAGTCACTTATCATTGTTCTCAAATTGTCTGTCAATTAGGTGGGAAAATCTGATAAATATTAGTGATGTTTAAACGCTCTCAAAAGTTATGTTAATACGTGCGAGGACCATCAGAATGCTGACTGTGTTATTACTTATTGCCTCTGCACTATGTTTCAAGAGCATTTGTGTTTTACCAGAGAGATTTTCAACACTCTTAACTGCTGAAATTGTACACTACAGGATATCTTCCAGATTCCCCACTTCATTATGTACTAGCAAAATAACAATACATTGACAAAAAAATTACACATTAACTATAGGTACACTCGACAATTCATAAAACGGTATTTGAACGAAACAGATTGGCTGCTGGTCAGGTTCATTGACAATCAATCCTTGTTATTATCAATGAAATCAGAGCTCACCTACAAGAGGTAGATGACGAGAAAGTATAGATTTCATCTGATGATGCCATCACATTTTTTTCAGACAATCCATTTCTTTCAAATACCGTTTTATGAATTGTCGAGTGTACCTAGTTTTCAGGAAGTTTGACATAATATTTTGAGTATTACAAAAACAGCTTCTTACAATTCAGCATTTAGGTACGTCAAAATTTCAACGTTTTTTGACGTTTAAACCTGTAAACGTCTCAGCCTTAGTAATAATCTGCAAAAGATTCATCAAGTCCACAGAGGCAGTAGAAAGAGTCGAAGAGAAATGGTGGTAAAAATATTAAAAGCCAAGTAGTTTGTCTGGATTCTGCCTAGCTATCGGTTGACCTAACCAAGAGTGTTATATGTGGTATAATATTAATAGCGAGTTTGTCGCTTTTTATTGGATACGATTGGAGACAAAATGGGTAGACGAAATGATTTACAATTTTAACCATGATTAGATAAAAGACAAACTTAGGGTTATCAAATGGTATTTTTTTTATTTTTTGCTTTGTTCATTAGTAATAATTAGTTAATTTTGGTGAAAAATTGTCCATTTTCTTGTCCCGCTGGGTGCCGTATGAAATGGCATTTTAAAAATGTGCTAAGTGAAAACCCTAATTTTGTCTCATATCTACCTAATCATGATTAAAATTTTAGATAAATTGGTCAATGGGTTTTGTTTCCAATCGTAATGGACATTTCATAGTTTAGTGCGGTTTTGTTGAATAACCGGGGCCTAATTGACAAGGCACGAATCAAAAATGAAAAAGTGCTCTTAATATACAATCAGACTGATCATGTGAACATCCTATCAAAGATAGGCTTATGAAACAATTTTTTTTCTCTCAATTTGCTAAGTAAAACGGCCGAGCGCTTGCACCACATGTAAGGCTCAAATCAAATGTCTTGTAGATTTAGTGTTCTCTTCTCATTTAAAACATAAAGAAAGCGAAATGTATGAAGAAAACTATAAAAACTCATTAATAAATGTGTATAAAATGTTCACAACTATTAATTGCATACCTAATTAGTAATTACTTACAGCATTTATACATTTTCATTTTTATATACCCAAAGTACACTCAACAAAAGAAAAAATGGTATTCGTAGGAAACAGATCGGCTAAAAAAGATATGTATGCACCATCTGAAGAAGTCCATGCCTAGTACTTCTTATCTAACTCTGGTAGGTGAGCTCTGATCTCATTGATAATAACAAGAATTGATTGTCAAGGAACATGATCAGCAGCCAATCAATCTCTTTCGAATATAGTACCATTGCTTACCTCGAAAATCTAAATACTATTACAAATTTGTATAAGTAGATTTTACAAGCAGAAAAAATAAATATAACAGGGTTTATTTATTTGTTTGTCAGAAGAAATAATTAAGTGTACCAATGACAATAATTTTCATGTATGTATACACAATCAGTAATGTAATTACCTCTTAGGATCCTTAAGTTTGCGCATTGTGCGCCAAGCGTCACATTCAGGACTGGAGCAATACCGCCTCAGCTCTTCCATTCCCTCGTTTGTAGACTGGATTCCTTGGAGATAGTACTCTTCATTCGTCAGGTTACGTACTCGAGGCGGAAACCTCTTCTTCCTGGAGAAGCATACGCATTGAAAACACTTGACAGTCAACATGAGAATTAAAAGCAATACGGCAGGGGTCGGCACCATGCGGCTCATTAGTCATTGGTGGTTCTTCAATGGAATTTAAATAAAGATCTGGAATCGAAAAAATTTGAAAATAAGAAAAAAAACCTATGGGGCAACAATTAAAAGGTTATTTCATTCAGTTTGTTCATTTTAGAGTCCCAGAATCACTATTACATTGTTGAAATTAAAAGAAAAAAAACGCCTTGCGGGGCAACAACTAGGGGGGGGGGGGGAGGAGCAGGGGAGAAGCGTCAGGGGAGACAGTGTCTCCCCTTATAAAAACGGAAAGAGATGTTCATATCTTTCATACCTTAAAATTTGCTACAATTGTATTTTATTTTTATTGTATCGCACTTTTATTTTATGTATTAATTGGTGTTGTAATGAAACACGTTGATTGTCAGTTGAAAACCATGCTCAATTTGATGTCTTGACGAGCGCGCGCAATCTCCTCTCTTCTAACCCGGGAGACATTTGCTACTGGCGTCTTCACAGGCTTATCTTCATCCTTCTTCCACTCGTTGTTTCACACATTCATATGTTTTCTCTCACTCACACTCGCACTAACATCTGCCAGCCTATCCCGCGTATGGACATTCCATGCGATAACAATCTTGCAAAATAGACTCCGAGGTAGACACCGTCTACTTGGTTATTAAATGTCCCTTGACAGCAACAAGAACAGATTGACTGGACTGTACACACCGCAGTGCCCATGCAGCGGTTGCCTACACCGTTGTGCAACACACACAACATTCGCATAAACGCACAATGTCAGCAGTAAAAACTAAAAATATTTAGAAAACTGAGTCAGACTTGAAAACAAGTCAGTTCACGCATTGAAATTAAATTTACCAGACGTATTATTTCCTCCTGATCTTTTAGTTGGTTTATCATTTTATTGTGTTTTTGTTCGGCATATTCGCATTATTTGATAAAATAAGCCAAAATACGTTATTTTCTACTTATTTGCTGTCTTGTGTCTCCCCAACTTTTGGAGGTATGCTTCACCACTGGGGAGGAGGTGTTCGACAAAATATCAAAATAATTTATTATTTTAGTTGTAATATATTTGATCTAGTGGAGCGGTCGCTTCACGCCAGCCAAGTCGTACGGTGTGCGCACACTCTCATATAAAGGCTGGAGCAAACCCACTTTTACTGTAAGCATCAAAGTGGCATTTTCGGCCTACTGGATCTTAAAATTGGAAAATCTCACATTGTTGCGATATATCTTAATTTCGAGCTATGGCCCACCCTACAACATATACCAAATTTGGGAACAATAGGTTACGCCCTTTGCGCGCTAGAGGGCCGTGAAAACAGTGTTTTAGGGCGGTTTTCATAATAATAATAATCTCAGTAGTAGTAGTAGTAGTAGTAGTCTCCTGGAATTCAAATCCGGTAAACAGGCCACAGCCTAAACGGCTGAATCGATTGATCTCACATTTTTACCACGTGTGCACTTTTGGCGTCTGATTTAACCTTCACCCCATTAATTTTTTGTGCCGCCATTTTGAAACCGGAAGTGACGTTATATCTCGTCAACGGCTAAACCGATCGGAACGAAATTTGCGCCAAACGATTCAGACGGTCAACTACAGACTAAAATTTATGTTAACGAAACCGGAAATGACGTCATGAAATTTGAAATACATCGATTGGCATTTAGGCAACAAATTTGATCCGATTATTTTGTTATTTATGTAACGTATATACTTTTGATATCTCATTTGACTTATTATAAAACCAACCGAAAGCCGCCATTTTGAAACCGGAAGTGACATCATATGTCAATAACGGCTAAATAGATTTGAACGAAACCAGCGCTAAACAATTAAGACGGTCAACTTTATGTATTATCATCAATAATATTTGCAGTTTCCCATACCGAAACCGGAAATGACGTCACACATTTTAAAAATCTCACAAATTTACATTTTGATACAATAAATATACTATTTGAGACAGCTTATAATAAAATGTAATCATGTTTAAATTATAATTCAAGGGGTCAGTGATTTCAGCAGCCATTTTGAAACCGGAAGTAACGTCATATCTTGAAAATGGTTGACTGATCGGTATGAAACTACCGCCAAACGATTCGGATGGATATCTTTTTGAAATAGGAACAGTCACACTAGAAATTTCCTATGTATGAGACCGGAAATGACGTCATTCAAATTTAAAAATTATTATAATCCCCTCCTATATAATGAATACATATTCAGAAAACTTAAAATGATACACATCATTTATAGATATACATTCTTTGTGGCAGTGCAGTAAGTTCAGCAGCCATTTTGAAAACCGAAGTGTTGCGATATCTCGGAACTCGGTTGACTGATAGGAATGAAACCTTTGCTATTCTTCATGAAAGATCATTTAAAGCAAATATATAGTACCATACGCAGATTTTCATTAGTAAACCAAATTGTCAATGGCGGCTTTTTTTAATGGATTTAGTAATTGTTCAATCGATATGACGTCACAAGTTCTAAGAATAAACTAAAAAAAGGAGTGATATCCCCATAAAAAACACTCCGTGTAAAAAATACCAGCCAAGTCTCTTCAACTAAAAAAAATTATGAAATCTAAAAAATTCTGCACTGAAAAGTAGTGATATCAAAAAATGGGCCAAGTCAAAACTTTATTTGAAAATCAAAAAATACTTGGCGCATCGTTTTTTTAGGGCATAATAGGTATACTATATGTATTATGTATTTGATGTATATTTTCTATCTGGTCTATACTTCTTAACTATGTATACACGATGCGCCAAGTATTTTTTGATTTTCAAATAAAGTTTTGACTTGGCCCATTTTTTGATATCACTACTTTTCAGTGCAGAATTTTATAGATTTCATAATTTTTTTTAGTTGAAGAGACTTGGCTGGTATTTTTTACACGGAGTGTTTTTTATGGGTTGCCTCTACTGCCCATTATTAACTAATTTATAAATTTTTGGGAAATTGGCTCCTTCAATCAAAAAGGTTGCCGACCCCTGCAATACGGTAAGATTAATCACTAATCAATAATCACTATTTCATAGTTGTAGGGTCACATTCAAATGAAGCCAGCCAGGGCAGTTATTCTATAACTTGAAAAATCTGGATTCGGCCCGAATTTGATTCTCGGCCATATTGATTAGCGTTGCACCGAATCAGATTCGGACCGAATCTGGATTTTTAAAGTTATAGAATAACTGCCCAGGGGTCCCTATTTGCTCGCATTGGCAGGCAAGCCGCAGTACACAGATGACCGTATATGGTCTACCCTCCTGCAATAGAGAGGGTCAGTGAGTCAGATCATATCATAATAACATTCTCTTTGCCAGAGGTTAGGCAATTCAAATGACTTCTATGCAACTTTTGTTGTTTCGAGTCTAGACTGCGAAGTAATGAACTTGGATGTACCTATAATAGGGATAGAGCAATAAAATCTACAGTTTTAGTTTTTAAATATTTATTACAATGGTCACAGGCAATTAACTGACAGGAGCTCTCTAAATTTTTTGTAATGTTCGGAATAGGTGACGCTTATCACCTATTAAGCCCCATTTACACGGTGCAATTTCTTGAACAACTTCTGTGACACAGAGGTTCTGCTCGTGCGCAGTATCACTTTTGAGATGATAAAGGGAATCTGCACATGTGCAGAACTTTTGTGACACAGAAGTTGTTCAAGAAATTGTACCGTGTAAATCGGGCTTTAGAATAGGCGTATTAGAATACGCTTAGAATAGGTGATTCTGTTTTATTTGACAGGATTTCTAGAAAATTATCAAAATACCGAGAAAGTCCTTGGGCCAACTTTAAACTACAAGAACTGAAGTAGTAATCATTTTGTTATAGAAAAATTATCAGTTCATAATGAACACAATGTTTGTACTAGTAACTCTTGCAGAAAATGGTCAATCCATTTTGTCCTGGCGATTGAATTAGAATTAAATTCCAATGCAATAAAACCTAATAATTAGCGCTCATAACAAGATAAAACATGGTACAGTGTGATTCGCTCTTAGAAGAGTTTGAAGACTAGAACTTGTGGGAGTAATCTGGTGAGACAAATCTGGAAAGTCTGTAGAGTTGAAGAGAGAGCAAGTAGCAGAAGAGAAGAAGTTTGTTTGTTACAAATATTGTTATTATTAACGGAGTAAATTGCATTTTCATGCTTTATTATACCTATAGATTCAAATGCAACACCATCTTTGCAAGATTAACTCGTTGCAAGATTAACTTTTGCAAAATTATCTCTTCTTACAACTTCTCGTATTAGGTCTGTGTTTATGTCATTCAAATTATAAGTCAGTTTTGTAACACAATTGCTTCACATAGTACAGCTTTGGAATAATATCTCGATCATCCCTACGCTTATACCCTCCCGCCATACAACGGAGATCGTACAGTGGCGGGATGGTATAAGCGTAGGGATGATCGACACATTTTTCCACGACCCTACCTACCTACATTGCAAATTTGGTAATTTGTATTGGCTACGGACGGGCTTTTTGTTTAAAAATATTTCAATAGATATACATTTTCAAAATACTAGGCATAGAAAACACCACTCAAATGCTATTTCAAATGTTAGTTGGTATCAAAGCCAATACCAAATAGTGTTCTGTATGAAATCTTGACACAATGGTCACAATGTTCACTAAAGTATAAGGAAATGAACAGTGCATTACAGTGCATTACAGAGTTCAAACAGTTATTGAATATAGAGTATAGAGGCGCGGAGTCGCCAACGATTGGATAAGCCCCTAATCTGCATCAATGACCACATCATCCCTAGCACCCCTTCCATAAAATTCTTGGGCATCCATCTAACTGCTACCCTCAATTGGTCTACTCACGTCCAACACACGATCTCCAAAATCCAGAGTAGCTGCTTCTTGCTTCGCCGACTTAAGCCCATAGTCAATGCCCATTCCCTCAAACTTGTCTACCATGCACATTTCCATTCCCATCTCTCCTACGGACTCCTTTTCTGGGCACCTCTCCCAGTGCCAACTGCATCTTTATCCTTCAAAAACAGGCAGTCCGCATTATTGCCGGCATCGCCCGCCGCAAGACTGCCAAACCGGAGTTCATCAAACTTCGTATCCTGACTCTCACCTGCACCATCATCCGTATTGCCAGGTCCTTTGCTCGTGAGCACCCAACCCTCTTCCCCCTAAACTCGTCAGTTCATCAATATGGCAGTCGAGGGGGAAACTCCATACGTATCCCCACTCACTTTCACTCCTCCTTCACTAGCAGCCCCCACTATATATGCACAATAGTCTATAATAAGCTACCACAGCACATCACCACCTCTCCCACCTGGGCCAGCTTCCAATCCAGTCTCAATGCCTACCTCCTCCAAAATCCATTTTACAGCCTCCAGGAATGTCTTGATTCATAACTGTACCAACTCTTCAGTGTCAATATCATCTTGTACCAGCATCTATAGTTCTATTAGTATTAGTTTTATTTATCATTCTATGTTAGTTTTATTATTATTAATATTTATTAGTTTTATTTTTAACTGTACATAAAACTGTCAATGTTCTGACTTATAAATATTTCTGACTTTGTTATAACTTGTATATACATTCTTATATCTTATATTACTCAATAACTGACGATACCCATACATGTATTATGTACTTGTCCACGGGATGATAATAAAATACAATACAATACAAAACAATCTAAGTAACGTATTATAACGTGTTCATATCGGGCAAGACCACTTCACACCTCTCGGACGGACTTACAACAAACGTCGGAATGCCGCAAGGGTCAATAATTTCTCCGTATTTATTCATCCTATTCACCAATGACCTTCCCGAAATTATAACAGCAGGAACTTTGACACTGTTCGCTGACGACACGAATCAGCTGATCTCGACGGACACAAAGTATCTCGGCGACTTATCAAATGAGGCAGCACAGCAGATCGAGGCGTGGAGTAATGATAACTACATGATTTTAAATAAAAAGAAAACATTTATGCAATTCAATACAAAATGGAAGAAGAAAGAAGAAAGTCTACTCATTCGGCTAGAAGGAACCAGCATCGCGGAGGCAGAGACAACGAAGTTCTTGGGAGTCCAGCTCAACGAAACACTAGACTGGAGCAACCATATTTAAATGTTCAGTGCACGTGTCGCCTCAGGTTGCTTCTTGATAAGAAAACTAATAAACATAACAAGTATCAGGACCGTAAAGATGGTATATTTCTCACTTATCCAATCTCACTTGAATTACGGTATTATATTGTGGGGTCATTCTTCAGGAGCCAAGAGACTTTTTACTTTACAAAAAAGAACCCTACGGACAATGGCAAGAGCCAGCTTCAATCCTTGCGCTGACATTTATTTTAAAGACTCATGCAAACCCCTTTTTCAGCGTTTTAACATCCTGACTCTTCCTAGCCTTTATATTTATAATTGTATTATGTTTGTTAATGACAAGAGATCTCCTGTAAATTCATTTGACCATCAATATGCAACAAGACACAAAGAGGACTTCAAACTTATAAAACATAAACTTGCACTGTACGAGAAAAGTCCAATCTATCAAGGATCTAAATTTTATAATGCTCTACCGCAACATCTAAAAGATAAAAATGGAGTTGATTTTAAAATGTCCTTAAAGTTGTTTTTAATTAGCTCTTGTTTTTATTCATTCAATGAATTGTATTCAGGCTAAGAAATGCGTACCTTCATTGTTTACTCGTATTTGTGTGTACTATCTGTCTTTATTTAAGTATGTATCTCTCACTGTCATCTTATCATGTATTTGATCAATTATGACAATAAATAAAACTAAAACTAAAAACTAAAACTATACAGGGCATTGTATGGACTGAAGTACGTAGTTCCTTTATATCAGTGATACACAACCTTATTATCAGTACAAACTGCCAATTTATTAATTTCCTAATTATTTACAGGGTACATACTAGACCGCTGTTAAGGAAATACATCCTCTTCCGAGGCTAGATGTGTTAGGCATTTTTAAATTTACATTGAATAGGTAGAAATCAGAACCTCAGGTCTTAGCATTACGTAGTATATTAGGGATGATCGCATATAGTATATTGATACAGAGTGGAATTTCTATTATAGCTCCATTCAATATAAAGGGGCTGTCTCGATCAAGTACTTCTCACAATTAAAATAGAAAAATATTTGGATGACATTACGTACCACCAGTATACTTCTGTCTAGAATTAATTAATGCAATCTGAAGAAAACATTTCTCTACAGCAAAGAATCTGCAAAGCTCAACTTTGCAGCTTTGGCAGCTGAAAGAAAGTTACAGCTGTGAAGAAATAAACTCAGTAGTTTTGCTTGGTGGAATGCTGAAGCATTGAGTGTTGTGCATCATCACTGGTTTATTATAATTTATAGTTACGTTAACAGCAATTGAATAGTGCTTTAAAAACATTGAGTAGGTAATACATAAATAAGCCTCATAGGGAACAAATTAATTAAACAACATAATTAAAAACTGTGAAACTAAAGAACATTAGGTTGTCAAGAAATCATTAACTACCTCAGAACGACCAAGCTCAGAACCCAACCTAACACACTCAGCCCTGTTCGTTAGCAGACCAAAAACAACATTTCATTTTAAAATGTTCTACAAGGTAAAGCACGGTTCTGTCAAGTGTTATTTTTTAGTGTTTTCTTCATACTAACAGAATTTTTAAAAATCAAAGAGGAACACACAATTCAAGCTTGTACTAAATAATGCCACACGCTGGAGTACTTCGAGTTTCGACCTCTGGTATGACCTCAAAGTGTTACGAAATGTATCATAAAATAATTGTATTTTTACACTTTGAGGTCGAACTAGAGGTTATTATGTAGGTTAATCAGTGCGTGGTAATTTATTGCCTACGTTAGTAAACTTGAAATGTGCGCTAAGAGTTATATGATTTTCAAAATTCTGTTAGTGTGAAGACAAAACTACAAAAAAAACTTGGTAAATAGCCTGCATGGGAACTCATTTATCTTACCAAGGTATTTTAAACTAGAGATTACATTGTGTTCCTTTTAGAACTGTATCATGGATTTGTGAAAATCTAGAATAATCAAGCGGTATCAAACTTTTTTAAGTTTTATACTTATTTTATTCATACCGGTATACGACAGATGGGACTGGAAAAACTAGCATAGCACAATTGTGCATTTAAAAAATTGCGTTGTATTTTGACCCGAGGTGGTCTCACGTTTAGTAGTGATGGTGCACAAAGTTTCAAGGATAAACATTTAATAAAACCTTTGACCTACATTTCATATCTCCCAGAAAAAGTAGTCAGAAACTATGAACGTAGTACCTACCAGTTTTACTGGTATCTTTACATATAAAAAAATATTTTCAATTTAAGTTGATATGTTGTGTATTGGATTGGTAAACATTGATACCTATCTAGTGGAGCGGTCGCTCCACTCAGCCAAGTCGTACCGTACACTCACAGTCACTCAACATACCGTAAATGCCTATATAAACTGAGGAGCAGACCAACTACTTTTACTGTAAGCAACAACATAGCATTTTCGGCCAACTGGATCTCAACAATGGAAAATCTCACATTGTTGTGAAATGTCTTAATTTTGAGCTATGGCCCACCTGATAACATCTAGTGGAGCGGTCGCTCCACGCCAGCCAAGTCGTACGGCGCGCACACTCTCATATAAAAAGGCTGGAGCAACCCACTTTTACTGTAAGCATCAAAGTGGCATTTTCGGCCTACTGGATCTCAAAATTGGAAAATCTCACATTGTTGCGAAATCTCTTAATTTCAAGCTATGGCCCACCCCACCATATATACAAAATTTGGGAACAATAGGATATGACGTTTGCGAGCTAGAGGGCCGTGAAAACAGTGAAATTGTACGGCTTTCTTCAGATTCAAATGATGATTCATCTTCCAATAAATTCCGCGGTCTCCGCCACAGCCTAAACGACTGGGCCGATTGATCTGAAATTTTCACCACGTATCCAGGTTATCTGCCTGATGATACCTTGCCCTTATGAATTTTTTGTGCCGCCATTTTAAAACCGGAAGTGACGTCATAAATCAAAAACGGCTCGACCGATCGGAGCGAAATTTGCGTCAATCGATTCAGACGGTCATCTATATGAAATATCACTACTCAAATTAAACTCTATGAAGTAAGGAAACCGGATATGACGTCATGGTTTTGCGAAATCTGCCTTAATTTACTTCGCCTTCCTATAAAAACTTAAAAATACATTATCCAGAAGGCATAATTAAATATTTGTATTTATTTATATAAATATGAATTATTGTATCGGTGCTTTCAGCCGCCATTTTGATACCGGAAAATGTAATATGTGTCGTAAACTACGAAACAGATAGTCCATCGCCCAGGTGGCCGGAGCTCCCCCCCTCTGCGGACGCATAAAGACAATACTTTTTCGAAAGATCGTTAAATTTGTAGTAGAATTTCACTTGTATGCACTTTGGCGCCTGGTGGGTGAGGTCAGGGGGGGCCCGAAAAGTCAAAATTATATAATCTTCCAACCCGAATATCTTTTGATGCAAGCACATAAATTAAAATCAGGTTTCAAATCCACAATCAACAATTAAAAATCTCCAAAAAATGTAGGGTGCAATTTTTTGTGTGAACTTGAACAGCAAAAGTAGCCAAATTTTGGGAAATTCTGGAAACGAAATAACTCACGAACTAATAAATATTTTTCACCACTCTTTACAGGAATTTACTTCTATGATAAATGTCTAAAAATTTTATTTCCCATTATTTTCTGTGTGACCTTGAACTAAGGATTTGATGTTCCCACAAAACGGGGCAAGTGGGCAAAAACTCCCCCCCCACCAGGCGGAGTTTCGAAACCTATTATTTTTTGATTGAGCATTATAATTTCAGTAAAATTTAACTAGTTTTAACTTTTGCGGTTGGTTGGGGTAGCTTTAGGGCGGTTTTAGGTGTAATTTTGGATTTATTTTTAAAAATTCAAAATTCGTCAATCGATGAAGTAGAGCATGAAAACCCACAAATATTACTTAATTTGATCTTTTTTAATTGTTTTCAGATGGTTTTCATGTATTAACACTAATTTTCAAACATATGTGAAAAAGTCAAAATTTTGACCCCGGGGGGTAACGCTTTAGAAAAATATACAAAAGGGTGTATATTTATGTCCCATTTACGAATATCAACTCAGATTTATAAAATATGTTATCGTATTGTCACAATTATTTGTAAAACGTCTCAAAATTTCCCAAATTATACCTCTCTTACACACACCCCACCCCCCAGGCGCCAGAGTGCAGACAAGTAAATTTTCACTTAAAATATGACCCTCTATCAAAAAAATGTTGTCGCTGAAAATCCCCTTGGGTTGGGGGTGAATCCGCCCAACATAGTTAAGAAACCCCAAAAAGTGGAAGAAATCAAAATTTTGGTTTCGGGGGCATATGCAAAATATTGTTTTTTTTCTTCATGACTACCACTCCCGAATGTGATAAAAAAAACTCAGAGTATTTTCTTCTGATCACGTATATAAAAAATATTTTTGAAAATGTCCCCAAAAAAATGACTTTTTGGCTATTTGGCTAAATATGTGTTCACAAAGACTCTATCTTTTACCGTCTTGTCACAACTAATTAATAAAGTACTCAAAAAAGTCAAAAAATGGCACTTTAAACTCCCCTGTACACCACACCCACCAGGGGTCAAAGTGCAGACAAGTGAATTTTCACTTCAAATATGTTCTTCTATGAAAATAATATGGTCACAGCAAGTCCGCAGGGGGTGTGGAGGGGGGGGGGGGGGGAGCTCCCACCCTTATCAGGCGATGGACTATGAACTTTTACTATCCAACTTGCTGTCCAAGTACCTACGGGTTTATCCAGACCTAAATTACGAGCAAATAGCTCCAATTCCTTTCACAGATAAGGGCCAGTTTTTCAATGCTTTGATTAATTTTAGATAGTTGGTAGAACTCATTGGCATGGCAACATCCAATGAATATCCTAGAATGGCTATTAAGTAACTGTAAAATCTTGACTTCTGGTTTAGCAGAGCATAATTTCTAGGACTGAGCTGAAGTTTTCAATACACTGCTAAATTTGAAACAGTTGATAAGGACTAATTTGCCATGGCAACAACCAATGGCATTCCTTGAATGACCACTTAAACTTAACTACCTACTGGTTTGAACTTTCATTGAAAATCAGCCCTAATACAAATACAACACAATAATATTGAAATAAATGGAGCCCTTTTATCTAGTGGAGCGGTCGCTCCACGCCAGCCAAGTCGTACGGCGCGCACACTCTCATATAAAGGCTGGAGCAAACCCACTTTTACTGTAAGCATCAAAGTGGCATTTTCGGCCTACTGGATCTTAAAATTGGGAAATCTCACATTGTTGCGATATATCTTAATTTCGAGCTATGGCCCACCCTACAACATATACCAAATTTGGGAACAATAGGTTACGCCCTTTGCACGCTAGAGGGCCGTGAAAACAGTGTTTTAGGGCGGTTTTCATAATAATAATAATAATCTTAGTAGTAGTAGTCTCCTGGAATTCAAATCCGGTAAACAGGCCACAGCCTAAACGGCTGAACCGATTGATCTCACATTTTTACCACGTGTGCACTTTTGGCGTCTGATTTAACCTTCACCCCATGAATTTTTTGTGCCGCCATTTTGAAACCGGAAATGACGTCATATCTCAACAACAGCTGGACCGATTGGAACGAAAATAGCGCCAAACGATTCGGACGGTCATCTATATGGATTATCAATAGCAACAGACTAAAATTTATGTTAACGAAACCGGAAATGACGTCATGAAATTTAATTCATCGATTGGCATTTCGGCAACAAATTTGATCCAATTATTTTGATATTTATGTAACGTTTGTTCTTTTGATATCTCATTTGACTTGATATAAAACCAACCGGAAGCCGCCATTTTGAAACCAGAAATGACATCATATCTTAATAACGTCTTAATAGATTTGAAAGAAACCAGCGCTAAACAATTTAGACGGTAAACTTTATGTATTATCATCAATAATATTTGCAGTTTCCCATACTGAAACCGGAAATGACGTCACACATTTTAAAAATCTCACAAATTTACATTTTGATGCAATAAATATACTATTTGAGACTGCTTTTAATAAAATGTAATCATGTTTAAATTATAATTCAAGAGGTCAGTGATTTCAGCAGCCATTTTGAAACCGGAAGAAACGTAATATCTCGAAAACTGGTTGACAGATCGGTATAAACTAGTGCCAAACGATTCGGAAGGCCATCTCTATGGAATATGAACAGTACCAATAGAATTTTCCTATTTATGAGACCGGAAATGACGTCATTCAAATGTATAAATTATTATAATTCCCTCCTATACAATAAATACATATTCAGAAAGCTTAAAATGATACACATCATTTATAGAAATAAATTCTATGTGGCATTGCAGAAAGTTCAGCAGCCATTTTGAAAACCGAAGTGTTGCCATATCTCGGAACTGGGTTGACTGATTTGAATGAAACCTTTGCTATTCTTCATGAAAGATCATTTAAAGCAATTATTTAGGACCATACGCTGCTATTCATTAGTAGTAACCAAATTGAAAAGGGTGATGATTTTTTAAAAGGGTTTAGTAATTGTTCATTTCATATGTGTCACAAGTTGTTAGAATAAAGTAAAAAAGGAGTGATATCCCCATAAAAAACACTTCGTGTAAAAATACCAGCCAAGTCTCTTCTACTAAAAAAAATTATATGAAATCTAAAAATTCTGCACTGAAAAGTAATGATATCAAAAAATTTGCCAAGTCAAAACTTTATTTGAAAATCAAAAAATACTTGGCGCATCGAGTTTTTAGGGCATTATAGGTATACTATATGTATGTATATTTTATGTATATTTTATATCTGGCCTATACTTCTAAGCTATTAATATACACGATGCGCCAAGTATTTTTTGATTTTCAAATAAAGTTTTGACTTGGCAAATTTTTTGATATCATTACTTTTCAGTGCAGAATTTTTAGATTTCATATAATTTTTTTTAGTAGAAGAGACTTGGCTCGTATTTTTACACGAAGTGTTTTTTTATGGGGATATACATTACGCGACAACAACCAGTCATGCCGTTTACGACCTAGAGGGCAGTAAAAATAGTGACATTACACCACTTTCTTCTTCTTCTTCTTCTTCTGATGCTGATGATGATATTAGAAAAGGTTGCTATCACCGCCACAGCCTAAACGGCTTAACCGATCAACCTGACATTTTTACCACATATGCACTTTTGGCGTCTGATGATAGCTTGCTTCTTGTGATTTTTTGTGCCGCCATTTTTAAACCGGAAGTGACGTCATATCTCAAAAACGTCTGGACCGATTAGAACGAAATTAGCGCCATTCGATTTAGATGGTCATTTATATGAAGTATCAATAATTATTTTCTTATTTTTTAAACCGGAAGTGACGTCATAAATACGCAATATTTAACTTATTTCAACAAATTATACTTAAAATACATACATAATTAACTTACATTGTAACATAGACCATAGCCAACTGACATTTCGTGGATGAAAACACCACATCAGCCTTCTCCAAAGAACCCATTTCCAATGGTAAAGCAGGATCCCGAGGGCGCCACCTACCGTCCTTTTGTTGGGTGGGCAAAATATAGACGTTGACAAATTATTTGTATACGTTCATTGCCACTTTTACCAACGTGCTTTTACTGTCATGTCTAACCTTACCTTATGAAAGAATCCGCACTTGCTTTTGACGGGCGCAAACTCATAATTGCAGCTTAATATTGATGATACTTGCATTAATTGCATATCAATAATGTTTTATAACAGATAATTTACATTAAACACATTATTTACACAGAGATTACTCTTCAAAAATAACTACAAAAACAAATCGCTTTTCTGATCACGGCACACTGGAAACGTGATTTTCTAGCTGTGCGTTATGTTTCTACCATCAACTGTCAAACAAAGTTCTTGCTGTCAAAGTGAATAAATAAAGGATTACAAACGTGTGTAGACAAAAACATTTGTTATTACATATATTATTTATGATATGTATAAGACTGGGTATGTACAGGTGCTTTTACAATTTGATTTATTTGCTTACAATGCTAGATTTTCTCTCCAAAGCAAATCTTTTTCACTTGCCGTCTATTACATTGATTATTATTATTCATACGTAAGATGAAACTTCAGGACCAATCAACTTTGATGATGCCATCTGTTGGTAAAAAACGGCGGCGTCGGTACCTAGCGCTATTTGCGGAAAAAGCCAAACACTAATACAAAAATTGAATCCTAGAAAATACGCGATTGGGGAAGGCTGATGTGGTGTTTTCATCCACGAAATGTCAGTTGGCTATGCATAGACAATACAAACTATAAATTCGAGATTGCAGTGTACTCGGCCGCCATTCCTGAAACCGGAAATGACGTCATATATCTAAAACGACTGTACCGATTGCAACTGAACTAGCTCCTGCGTATTCATTCTGCAATTTATTTGAAAAATCAATTGTGAAAAATAAATAAACAAATTAACGGTACCGGAAATGGCGGCAGGAATCACTAAATGAAACCGGAAGTGACGTCATATATTACAAACGGCATGACCGATTTTACGAAAATATAGGGATTATGAATTCAGATGGTCGTTCATGAAGTATCAACTAGATTGTTTTCCTATTACCTATACCGGAAATGACGTCATAAATATGCTAAATGACGTCATAAATATGCTAAATGAAGTGATAAATATGATAATTGACCATAAATTCACCACTTTATATTTTTAAATAGATATTTAGTAAACTTACTTTGTAAATAATTATAAATTCAAGGTTGCAGTGTTCTCGGCCGCCATTTTTAAAACCGGAAGTGACGTCATATATTGAAAACAGCTGTACCGATTGCAACCAAATTGTGAAATTATGTAGGACTAATAATTTTGAATTCAAGACGACATTATTTTCAGCCGCCATTGTTAAAACAGGAAGTAACGTCATATATCAAAAAACGGCTGTACCGATAGCAACCAAATTTTGGAAATATGTAGGACTTATAATAATGAATTAAAGACGACATTATTTTCGGCCGCCATTGTTAAACCAGGAAGTGACGTCATATATCGAAATCGTCTGTACCGATTGCAACCAATTTGTGAAATTATGTAGGACTAATAATTTTGAATTAAAGACGACATTATTTTCAGCCGCCATTGTTAAAACCGAAAGTGACGTCATACATCGAAAACGGCTGTACCGATTGCAACCAAATTTTTGAAATATGGAGGACTAATAATTATGGATTAAAGACGACATTATTTTCGGCCGCCATTGTTACACCGGAAGTGACGTCATATATTGAAATCGTCTGAATCGATTGCAACCAAATTGTGCAATTATTTAGGACTTATAATTATGAATTCAAGACGACATTATTTTCGGCCGCTATTTCAAAACCGGAAGTGACGTCATACATCGAAAACGGCTGTACCGATTGCAACCAAATTTTTGAAATATGGAGGACTAATAATTATGAATTAAAGACGACATTATTTTCGGCCGCTATTGTTAAAACCGGAAGGGACGTCATATATCGAAAAATGCTGTACCGATTGCAACAAAATTTTGGAAATATGTAGGACTTATAATTATGGAATAAAGACGACATTATTTTCGGCCGCCATTGTTAAACCGGAAGTGACGTCATATATCGAAATCGTCTGAATCGATTGCAACCAAATTGTGCAATTATTTAGGACTTATAATTATGAATTCAAGACGACATTATTTTCGGCCGCTATTTCAAAACCGGAAGTGACGTCATATATCGAAAACGGCTGTACCGATTGCAACCAAATTTTTGAAATATGGAGGACTAATAATTATGAATTAAAGATGACATTATTTTCGGCCGCCATTGTTAAAACCGGAAGGGACGTCATATATCGAAAAATGCTGTACCGATTGCAACAAAATTTTGGAAATATGTAGGACTTATAATTATGGATTAAAGACGACATTATTTTCGGCCGCCATTGTTAAACCGGAAGTGACGTCATATATCGAAATCGTCTGAATCGATTGCAACCAAATTGTGCAATTATTTAGGACTTATAATTATGAATTCAAGACGACATTATTTTCGGCCGCTATTTCAAAACCGGAAGTGACGTCATATATCGAAAACGGCTGGATCGATTATAACGAAACTTAAGGATTTTATGACAGGTCTAGTAGTAACGTTCTGGCTCAGTAGATGGCAGTACATCCGTTTTCGACCGCGAAATATGAACATGACTTTTAAACATGAAAAAGAGGAGATTTAGCCCCAGGCTGCGGATTAATAGGGGTAGGGTGGAGTGAGTCGTCTGCCTTATCGCATCAAACATCTATACCTGTCGAGCAATTACGTGACCTTTGCCCAAAACAACAATATTGTGTTGTGACGAATGAAGGAATGAATGAATGTGTGAAACAAACATGCCTAAGTGTTCTATCGCAACCGTAATAATAGATTGTACGCTGTCTTAGAATTAACTTACTAATATTGACGACAGAAAAAAATTATATAGCAATTATGTGTCTACTAAATGAATGAATTAATTAATGGGCGAACGTCTACTTTTGTTTCTTTGGCGTGGTCATATTTTGTGTTTTTATACATTTCACAACTTAAACTTTTATCACAACTTCACTTTTTTATTGGCACAGCCGTCAAGAGAGAAGCAATCAACTAGAATTAGCTTACTAATATTGGCAACAGGAAAATGTTTTTTTATTGCAAGTGTCTTACAATTAAAATGAATTGAATATAAAGTATAACTGCTCCCTGAATTATTAACATGCCATAATTCACTAACGGGGCAAAATTTAATAAACATTGTGTTTAAATGGCGAGAGAATCGTTGAAGGGGGATTTGGGATGCTGTAGGAGCTTGGTTGCTTTAGGCTGCAAACACACGGGGCGATTTTCAGTCGCTCAGTCGCGGCGACAAAAAGACGCTGCAGTTAGGTAGCATTGAGTCTTATGGGAGCAAACACACGAGACGCGCAAAAGACGGGCGTCTAAAACTCCCCAGGGCGCAAAATCGCACGACTGAGCGATTAGCGATGTGTTTCGCCCCTTATGCTTCAAGAGTGCGAGAATATTTCATTAACATCATAATGTACTAAACTTGCTGATATTCCCGAGGAACCTAATCGGGAACAATGCTCACGACAAAAATTGAACTGCCGTCCTCAATGAGAAGCGCTTTGCTCAAATTGTCAGGGTATCTTAAGATAATGAAACAACTCTGCTTTCAGGGCCGGATTAAACTGTTTGGCGCCCCTAGGCTAATCACCAGATGCGCCCCCCCCCCCAAAAAAAAATGGAAACAATTCAACAATGTCTATTTCAATAGCCCTCAACTTGCCCCGCAGGGCCTCCTTTGGATTTTTGAACACTTTTATAATGAATCTTGGAATTTAAATTGGTGCTCTTTTCTCTTAAAATCATGTACCTAACGACGCTGTTATCACAGAAAGTGCCTAAAATGGGGTATCAAACCCGCGAGGATGAAAGCATTAGAACTGAGAAGGCTACACACGCCCCACTGTCCACATGTATTTTTTTAGAATGTATACACTTTTTGATTGAATCTTGAGCGAGAAAATGGCGTCTTTTTCTATCCAAGTCACCTCAAGTTATAGGAACCATACCATTTGCATGGGGGGAGATCTCCATATCACCCATACTATTAAAAAGACTATGCAGTAATTATCTTGACACAAGTTACCATTTTTTCAGATTACCTACTTTGTATTGATAGTTTGTTTTTGATTTCATATTTTTTTTATCATAATTTGGCATTTATTTGACACTGCAGCGCCCCCTGGAAGCTTGCGCCCCTAGGCTATAGTTTAACTAGCCTAATGGGTAATCCGCCCCTGTCTGCTTTGTTGTATGACATGAGCGTATTAAAAAATACGTTTTCGTAAATTTCATATAATAATTTGAAATACAATTTTAAACAATAAAACAAAAACGTTCTCAATAAGTTGAATATGAATTGGAATTTTAGGAAATGTATCGTTGTTACTGGATATGACCAATAATTATATCAAAAATGCACACACTTTCAGCTAACTACAAACCAGTTTAAAATCTGTATTGAGTATTGTATTGTATGGTGACGTCATTTCAGTGCAAACATAGTGCGGCCAGTGGAAAACGCCAAAGTTAAACCTGACAGACAATAAAATTCGAAAGAAAAAAATTAGTTCATAAAATTAAGTTCGAAATAAAGTTTTAAAATAGTTCAAATTAATGTTCAACTAAATTAAACTGGCTAACGTTAGAAACTTCGTTGATTACTATCAAATAAGATATATTTTATGAATTATTTAAAATAATTATTATAATGATTTAATAAAAAGTAAAATAAATATACAGGGTCCTGGGAATCCACTTCCTGACACAAGGTCCTAATGAATACGCTTTACTACCGCATTTGTGAGTGATTGTGATTTGTTTTGATTGCGGGGTAGATATCAAGCAATACTTGTCTTCGTGCCCCGGGCTGTTACAGGTTTTCAAAATTCACTATCTGACCGCATTACCGATTCAGAGCGTCGATATCAGTCCGTGAATTTTCCGTCAAAAATACGAAATTTTCACTAAAACGCTTGCTGTTTATCAGAGGATTTTTTAAAAATAATTTCCTCTTGTAACTTTTTCGGTGGTTGTACGATCTTTATCCTGCTTGTAAAAGCATCTCGCTATGTTGAACAGTATTGCCATAAAACTATGTCTAAACCTTTTCAAATTTAATTCGTAACTTTTAAACGGAAATGAATATCTGCAATTAAGAAGGTTCACTGTCTTCCTTAATATGTTTAGCGTTATTTGAACCTATTTGAACCTTGTTATGACGAAAATTTTTCTTGTACGAGCAATTTATAACATTGGTTTCACGCTCAGACGCGAACAAACTCTCGCCGCCGAGCTGCTGTAATATCCTTAAGCTATTCTTCTTGGATAATCATTTTTATCTTATACCAAACGCAACTTTTCTCAGTAACCAAATCGGTTGAGGCGTATTTTTTTAAAGAAATTATAGTCCCTGCTCGGACATGTGCTACAAGCTGTATAAATAAACTAACAAAAGAAGTTATATCCCAGAAAAAAACACTCCGTGTAAAAAAGGCAGCCAAGTCTCTTTACTTTAAAAAAATTCAACACCGAAAAGGAGTGATATCAAAAAAGGAGCCAAGTCAATGACATTTCCAAAAATTTAATTTTTTTTTTGAAATAAAAGAATAAACACCGAGAAATACTTTACAAAAGGACTTGGCGCATCGTTTTTTTAAATACAATTTTCCATTCATAAGCATATGCCATTTATATACAACCGTCATTTAGAATTTTTAGAATAATAGGGAAACATCTTTCAATTACATATTATACATACCTACTGTAAAATATTTTCTATTAGAATGTACGTACGCGATAAAACTTATTGCCTATGTTTTCTATAAATACACAATAGTTAGTTGCCGGTAGCGAGGCACATGTGTTACGGGGCTTGCCCTATACTCGCTACCGGTAAGTGTACCTCTGTATGTATGTACATTTTAAAATAAATAATAATAATAATAATAATAACATAATTAAGTCTCATGCGATCACATGAGTCTCATCATGTGATCATGAGTCTCATGTCTCATGGATTAAGTCCTTCTAATCATGAAATACATTTCTATTAATCCACATTTTAATAACAAAACATTTCACAAAGTACATAGTCACATTGGATTTCTATTAAAATTTTTAACTTTATACACTTGACACTTCAAAAATATACAGTAGTGTTCCAAAGATAGTTCGTAATTATTTGACAATGTTCATGATTTCCTTCAGTCAAGTTCAAATTATGAAAAGATATACCCTTCTAATGTCACCATATTAACAACGCTATCAGAATATGTATGAGCCCACTTCCAATTGTTATTTAATTCTTCCACCCTTATATTACTTATCTATTAAGCATGAAATCTTTCTACTATCGCCATTGACAAAACTATAATATTGCCATTACTAAAAGTAGCTTGATTCATAGATTCTGGCTGTAATAGAAAGAGGAAAATGTACCTACTTTAAATTTCTTTCCACTTTTAGTATTGAATGAGGTCTTTAAAAAAACGATGCGCCAAGTCCTTTTGTAAAGTATTTCTCGGTGTTTATTCTTTTATTTAAAAAATACGATTAAATATTTGGAAATGTCATTGACTTGGCTCCTTTTTTGATATCACTCCTTTTCGGTGTTGAATTTTTTTTAAGTAAAGAGACTTGGCTGCCTTTTTTACACGGAGTGTTTTTTTCTGGGTATATATTGCATAAGGGTGGCCAAAACTATAAATATCACCCCTTTGCTATGTCTTATAATATTGTCAGATTATCACATTGTCAGATTATCACAAGTATGACCACTAATTCAATACTCCATGTACTGTGGTCCTGAACAATTATTAAACTAGCTCATGCATTTAAGAAAGACCTTGAGAGGACTGACATTGATCGATGATATGGAAATTACGTACAACTTAGTATCTTTACACCAGGGGCTGGATTCACAAAAGGTTTTAAGCCCTATACCGGCATAACTTTATGCCGGTATAGCATTAAAACTCTCAATATATCTATAACCATGATATTACCATGTTAAAACTTGGTATTTAATCATTATAAATGACGATCTGTATAATTATATTCATAAAGATATGCCGGTAAAACATGGTAATAGCTAATATTGATATTAGTTTTTTCGGTTATAAAGTTATACTTCTTCGTGAATCCAGCCCCAGTTAATTCAATAACTAGTATATTTCAAAAATTATATGTTACAATCTTATAACATGTTATTGTTTTACTGGTTAAGTTAAAATGCAATTATATTGTGTACACTCCCACAAATATTAAACGGTACTCGGTTTTCCGGCTGTTTCCTTTCACCGTATACACTTTCAATGATAACTCTGTAGAGTGAGCGCGATAGTTGCTGTGAGTGAGAAGAGAGATTGACGACCGGTTGTCGGGCCTCTCACTCACCGTAGCAGAGTCTCGCTTGCACTTATGGTAACAACTAGGGTGGTTCACAGACCTGTTTTCTCAGTGGGGTGAGGTAAACTAATTAAGGGGAAGGACCGGCTGACTGCTCCTAGAGGATCAGCTCTAATTGCTATTGTGGGCGGGGTTTTTTAAGGTAAATAAGGCGGGATCAGATTTGGCGACGAATTTGTTGTCATTACTGTGATTGGTCTAGCTGGGAACAATGTTTGATATGAATGTTTTCTTCCGACTTTAGTTCCCATGCAAAAAATGTAAACAGAAGTGAGATCGGATACCCCGAGTATTGTTGTTATATCGCTGGGTCCAGACTGGCTACCAACTCAAATGACATCATTGGCATCACTTTCACAACACGAACAAAATCATCGAGGATCAAGAATAATCACACGCAATAAAGTGTTCAACACTTATCTAATAGATTCAAAGATTGCAAATCCTTTTATTGATTTTTAACCATTATAACGGCGATATATGACACTGATCTTATTTCACCACCTGAGAGTATAATGCCATTGGAAAAATTTGTTTACGAATAGGTATAGGTAGTCTCATTTCTCTCTGGGTTCTTTACTAAGAGAAATGAGAATAATATTATCGCAATCAGAGCAAGAAAATCATTTTAGTTTTTGTGCATGTGGTTCTTGTAGTAGAATGTAGACACTGTCTACTGTCTACTTCTTGTAAGTAGAGAGTAGAAAATACGAAAAATAATGAAATAAAGTAATAAAAATACACATGAATATTTCCAGCCTTTTCTCCGGACTATATAAGTGGTATGTTGTGAAATTTATAAATCAATGAATTAGGAAATTTTGAAATAATATCATATATTATTTCATTGCTCAAAACTAGTAGAAAAAATCAACAAAAAGTCACACACTTTATATGTTATATTTTGAAACCTTTGACACCTACATCGATTTTTTTTTAAATGGAATGGTTGGAGTAATGAAAACGGTCAATACAACAATTAAATAATTATTCGCCGTTTGTCTGACAAATCATTGCTATCGGTGACCTAAACCTGTGTTCGGGATTAACGTGTGAAATAACACGTACAATGTATAATTATCATTCAGTTGCTATGATACACATTGCAACCAAAAATATTTCTTTACCTTTATAACATACAGTTTTCAGTTATAAATAATAAAATAGTGCATACAGTAGAGACACACATTGATGTGCTCTTAGCGAGCGTCGAAATTCATCTGTTATTCTGCACTAATAATTGTAGACGGGAAACCTGTTCGACATTGTTGTCACAATGAGAATAAATACACATCGTGACATAACCTTGCCGAGATTGACTCAAGAATAATAGATAGCCCGAGATGCTACTATTAACAGTGAATTATTATGGATGCTTAGAGAAGTGTTGCCGATTTCAACAGTTATTCAATTAGCAAAAATATATTTATATCTTCAAAAAAACATAAATATTCAAATTAAAATTTAAAAAATAGCATAAAAAATAATATTAAGTGAAGTCTTTATTAATACAACAGCGGATTTTTCTTATGATAAATTAAATTGATGGGAAGATTTGTACATGGCTGTTTTGAATATCAACATTCTATGTTTCTGAAAATTTTCACTTACATTTTATCAACTTACAATGAAAATTTAATTTTAGGCCATTTCCAACATTTTAGACGGTATACACTTTATGATAGATAGATTTTTATAAATTAGGTAAGATGATTTAGACAACTCTGAGGTCCGTCTGTCTCCAGTCGTCGTTGATTGTGTAAATGCCGGGGAAACTGATGATTATTGTTGACATACAAACTCTCGCTATCAGTGCACTATTTATATTTCCATGCTGTCTCTTAGGACCCTCCCATCATCCCCTTCCACACCGTTACTGGAACTCCCAGAATGTTTACTTGCAACTTCAGTCGGTTTCAGTGCCCCTGGTTTTATGCAAAACTCATAACATTGATGGTGTGAGAAAGCAAATTGTGCCTCTACCGATCAAGTTAGAAAAAAAGTTTCAAGAGCAAAGTTGCTTGAAATTAAATCTAGTTTAAGCGTCGTTGAACCAATTTTTAAAATTATTAGTTTTATTTACTCAATAATTACGCAACATATAACTACTTATAACTTTAAGGTGATTAAAAATTTCAAATAAGTGGTCAACGCTGCATAATCTGCAATTCATTCTCCACAACTTTGTCGCTTTAACATCTAGTCTATCTTCAACGAGACGGGACGATAACTGCTTTCCAGCCGAGGTCCTCATTCAGAGGCTCTTCCTTCCCCTTAACGATGTCAATAACTGCTACCTACAGAAGATCCTAGATTGATTCAAAGCTCGAACTGTCCTCGCCGTGGTTTACCGTGATTGAATTCCACTGATATTTCCAAAATGTTCGAATGCAGTATTTCCAAAAGTTAAATTGTATAGCTATTTAAAACATCATATTCAAATCGTTGAAGTTATGAACCTCTCTATTAGAATATTAACAGACAACAGAAGAGATGGAGAGAGAAGAAGGCGATTTACATACCGACTATCGACTATTTCAAATCCAAATAGGTACTCGGTTGATCAAATAGAGGTCGTCGGACTAATGATCGGGCACAATACCAGATTTTTTTATAATTCCCTTTGTAAACGTTCAAATTTAGGTAAAACATTTATTAAACACATTTCAATTTCAGTTTTAAAATCATCTATAGGTATTACGTGAAACCATTTTATTCTAAATTTGTTAGCGATTGATCATTTGTTCCGATGCCTTTAAAGTATACATCCGGTATTATTTATTTTATTTTATTATCAACAATTTGTACTAATACAAATGATATTGCAACAAACGAAATATTTCCCAAAGATTATGATTTATTTCGCATAGACAGGGAGGTTCCATGAGGTGGTGGTATCTTTATTGGCATCCGCAACAGCATAATAAGCATCCTATGCTGGTCCGATCCACTCTACGAAACAATGTGTATCAAGATCATAAGATAGGAAACTTGAACATTATTGGGGCTTACCGTCCTCCCAGCAAAAACGCAGTGCTCTTCATTGACTCCCTCCATGCTCACCTAACTGTCATAACCAAAGACGGCACTGACCTCAAACCAATTATCATTGGAGGTGACCTAACCTCCCTAACATTAAATAAACAAATTGATGAACGTTTCACAAACTTTATTTATTGAATTTCTCAATATTTCGCCTGCCTTCTGCAGGCTTCTTCAGGAGTTTGACATTACAGTTTTTGACAGGTAGCTAAACAATGATTAAACAATTGAAAACATTCCAACAGGCTCATAAATTACAAAGAAGTCACAAAGAAAAGATGTTTGCAAGAGGTTTCAAAGAAAATAATGAAAAAACCATAAAAAATTAAACCAACAAACTATTTATCAATTATTCTTGATGTAATTATCAACCCCATAAAAAACACTCCGTGTAAAAATACCAGCCAAGTCTCTTCAACTAAAAAAATAGAAGAAATCTAAAAATTCAGCACTGAAAAGTAGTGATATCAAAAAATTGGCCAAGTCAAAACTTTTCAAAAAATACTTGGCGCATCATGCATATAAATAGTATAGAAGTAAATGAAATGTACTCATCCATACATGTCCTGAAAAAACGATGCGCCAAGTATTTTTTGAAAAGTTTTGACTTGGCCAATTTTTTGATATCACTACTTTTCAGTGCTGAATTTTTAGATTTCTTCTATTTTTTTTAGTTGAAGAGACTTGGCTGGTATTTTTACACGGAGTGTTTTTTATGGGGATATCACTCCTTTTTTCAGTTTATTCTTACAGCTTGTAACATTATATTGTGGCACCAAAGACTATTATTCCTTTAAAAAAATACGCCTTTGTGATTTGGTTGCTAAGAAAAGTTTTGCTTGTTGCTATGTAAATGCTATAAATAATATGCTATGAAGTATAGCGAAAGTTTGGTTCCAATCGGTCCAGCCGTTCCCGAGTTATGGCATCACTTCCGGTTTTCAAAATGGCGGCTGGCGTCAGTGCCACCTAAAGTATGTATTTATAAATGTTATATAACATAAAAAATCTTCTGAATATATTGTTATAAAATATGATTTTAGTCTGATTTTTCATTTTTATGACATCATTTCCGGTTTCGGTAATAGTACATTTCTATTTAGACTATTGATATTTTATATAGATGACAGTCCGAATCGTTTGGCGCTAGTTTCGTCCCGATCAGTCCATCCGTTTTTGAGATATGACGTCACTTCCGGTTTCAAAATGGCGGCACAAAAAATTTGTAAGGGCAAGGTATCATCAGACGCCAAAAGTGCACATGTGGTAAAAATTTCAGATCGATCGGTTTAGCCGTTTAGGCTGTGGCCCTGTCAACAGTGTTTCCTGATATCTGAATCATAATCAGATACCTTTTAATAGGGGTGTAATTTCACTGTTTTCACGGCCTTCTAGCTCGCAAATGGCATAATCTGTTGTTACCTAATTTGATATATGGGGTGGGGTGGGCCATAGCTCGAAATTAAGATATTTTGCAACAATGTGATATTTTCGGATTTTAATATCCAGTAGGCCGAAAATGCTATGTTGTTGCTTACAGTAAAAGTTAATTGCTAGTTCTTCTTTCTTGAGGTATTTAAATATAATAAGCACAATGTAAAGACTTACACTCAAGATTAATGTATTTTTTAATGAAATATTTCGGTTTTTTTACAAAAACCTTCATCAGTCATTACTTCAAAAACTAAAAACAAACAAGGTTGAGAAAATTGACAGGCTTCCTCAATTCATAAAAACAAGGCCATTCGACTAAGTATCCAAAAAAATTTACCTAACATTAAAAGAAAATTAATATCTAACTAACTTCAAGAATGATTAAATTTATATAAAACATGTTCCCTAATGGTTTCGTTCCAAATATTATCAAATTCTAAACTACCCTGGCTGATAACTCCGATATTTTCTTTCTTCAAACACTCCATTATCGCTGTCTCCTTAAACTTCCTCTTGTACCAATTCTCTTCTTTAATAATTTTCTTCGTTTTATTCCAATCTATGTCGTGATTGAATTCAACAGTATGATCTGCTACTAGAGATTTTTTTAGTGTTACATCCCAAGGCTCTTTCTTCTTGTTTTTAATGTTGCATTTGTGTTCTCTGAGCCTTATTCCTAAAGGGCGTTTTGATTCCCCTATGTAGACATCTCCGCATTGGCATTCCAACCCATATATCCAATTCTTTGACATTTGAAGAACATCATTTGGCTTAACTTTCATTAATGAATTTTTAAACGTAAAAGTTGATTTAAAGGTGGTTCTAACGTTATATTTATAAAGAATTCTTCTGATGTGATTTGACATATTTGGAATATATTCAATGGATATTGTATTTACTGGTTCTTCTCTTCGTGCTCTTGGAGTTTCGCACTGTCGTATTACTTTTGAAATTTGTCGATTTGAATAACCATTCAATATAAAGGCTTGTCTAATTATTTCCAATTCTTCTTGTTTATCCGATTCTTCGGTACAGTGAGAATTCATTCTATTGATTAGGCATTTCAGTGTACTTTCTTTTATAATATTACCATGGTTAGATCTTGAATTTATATACTGGTTAGTGTGTGTTTCTTTCCTGTAGATTTTTGAAGATAATTTTTGATCGGAGCGGGTTATGGCGAAATCTAGAAAATTAATATGTTTTTCTATTTCTTTTTCAATTGTAAATTTAATGGATGGATGTTCTAAATTAATTGCTTCAAAGAATTCTTCCATTTTTTGATCTCCATGATTCCATATAACGAAAATATCGTCTACATATCGACACCAAATATTAGGTTTTAATATGCTTTTGTCAATAAAATTTTCTTCTAAGTTGGCCATAAAAATATCACTTAAGATACTTGACAAGCAACTTCCCATAGGTAAGCCAGATTTTTGGATGTAAAATTTTTCTCGAACTGGAAGTAATTTACTTTCATGCACGTTCGTAGTAAATCGACGATAGTTTCAGTTTTTAGAGTTTCGTCACCCAGTATAAGGGGATTATCATTCAGAGTTTTTTCTATTATTTTTATGGTTTCTTCAATGGGAATACTTGGATACATATTTATAACATCTAAACTGTACAGTTTGTCATCTGGCTGTAATTTGTATGTATTAATAATTCTAGAAAATTCAATTGCATCATTGATTTTGTACTTCAAAGGTTTCCCCAATGGTCTGATGCAATTTAAAAGATATTTTGACAAAGTTGAATTAGGCGAATTTCTACCACTGATGATCGGTCGCATAGGAAAGTTTGATTTGTGTATTTTAGGTTAGCCAAATGCATGCGGCGATTTTGAATAAATTGGCATCAGTTTTTGAAGTAATGACTGATGAAGGTTTTTGTAAAAAAACCGAAGTATTTCATTAAAAAATACATTAATCTTGAGTGTAAGTCTTTACATTGTGCTTATTATACAGTAAAAGTGTTTGGTCTGCTCCTTAGTTTATTAGGCAGTAACGGTATTTTGAGTGAGTGTGAGTGTACTGTACGACTTGGCTGGGTGGAGCGACCGCTCCACTAGATATCTCTTTCCGAAAAGCCAAGTCGTACGGCGCGCACACTCTCACACAACATACCGTTCAAACCAGGCTGGAGCAACCCACTTTTACTGTAAGCATCAAAGTGGCATTTTCGGCCTACTGGATCTTAAAAATGGGAAATCTCACATTGTTGCGAAATATTTTAATTTAGAGCTATGGCCCACCCTACCATATATTCCAAGTTTGGCAATAATTCGTTATGCCATTTGCGAGCTGGAGGACCGTGAAAATCGTGAAATTGTACGGCTTTCAGATGATTATTATTATTATTTATCTTCCAATAAATTCCGCGGTCTCCGCCACAGGCTAAACGGCTGGATCGATTGGCCCGAAATTTTCACCACATATACAGCTCGTCTGCCTGATGATACCTTGCCCTCATGAATTTTTTGTGCCGCCATTTTGAAACCGGAAGTGACGTCATATCTCAAAAACGGCTTGACCGATCGGAACGAAATTTGCGCCAATCGATTGAGACCGTCCTGTATATGAAATATCAATTGTCAAAAAAGAAATATATTATTACCAAAACCGGAAATGACGTCATAAAAATGAAGAATCAGACTTAAATCCCCTCATACTGCAATAACTACATATTCAGAAGGCTTATACTGATACAAAACATTTATGTAAATAAATTTTTGGTATCAGTGATTTCAGCCGCCATTTTCTTAACCGGAAGTGATGCCATATCTTGAAAACGGCTGGACCGTTTGGAACGAAGCTTTCAGTTTCAGTTTCAGTTTCAGTTTTATTTCCATTTGTCAAGGCAATACAATGTAAGTACATACACGTAATACACAAGCTGTGACCCATAAGCTTTATGCTTTTTTAGGGTATTTGGAAAATCTTAGTTACTAGGTAATTTATTAATAGGTACTTAATGCAAGTTCTCAGTAAGGTGTCGCTATTCTTTATGGAATATCATTTTAAGCATTATTTAGTACCAAACGCAACTTTTCTTTGTGTCCGAATCGGATATAGCTTTTTTTTTTTTAAGGAATTAGTCATTGTTGCTCCGATTTGTGTCTTACAAGTGTGAGAATAATCTAAAAAAAGAAGTGATATCCCCATAAAAAACACTCCGTGTAAAAATACCAGCCAAGTCTCTTTAACTATAAAAAAATAGAAGAAATCTTAAAAATTCAGCACTGAAAAGTAGTGATATCAAAAAATGGGCCAAGTCAAAACATGATTTTAAAAACCGAAATATACTTGACGCATCGTTTTTTAGGGTCTTTAGGTATATTATTTATATTTAGGCACATTTGACTTATGGCATATACCTACGCCTATATCTAGTGGAGCGGTCGCTCCACCCAGCCAAGTCGAACTATACACTCACACTCACTCAACATACCGTAAATGCCTAATAAACTGAGGAGCAGACCAAACACTTTTACTGTAAGCAACAACATGGCATTTTCGGCCTACTGGATCTCAAAATTGGGAAATCTCACATTGTTGCGAAATAACTTAATTTCGAGCTATGGCCCACCTGACAACATATACCAAATTTGGGAACAATACGTTATGCCGTTTGGGTGCTAGAGGGCCGTGAAAACAGTGAAATTACACCCCTTTAAAAAGCTATCTGATGATGATGATGATGATGATGATTCAGATTCAGATTCAGATTCAGATATCAGGAAACGTTGCTATCACCGCCACAGCCTAAACGGCTGAACCGATCGATATGAAAATTTTACCACATGTGCACTTTTGGCGTCTGATGATACCTTTGTTCTTATACATTTTTTGTACCGCCATTTTTAAACCGGAAGTGACGTCATATATCAAAAACGGCTGGACCGATTAGAACGAAATTAGCGCCATTCGATTTAGAAGGTCATCTTTAAGGAATACCAATAGTGAAAGAAGAAATGTTCTATAACCTAAACCGGAAATGACGTCTTAAAAATGACAAATCTGACTAAAATCATCTCTTATATCAATAACTACATATTCAGAAGGCTTATAATGTTACATAACATTTATAGATACAAATATTAGGTGGCAGTAATGTCAACCGCCATTTTGAAAACCGGAAGTGATGCCGTAACTCGAGAACGGCTGGACCGATTGGAACGAAACTTTTGCTATACTGTGTAACATATTATTTATAGCATTCACACAGTAACAAGCACAACTTTTCTTAGCAACCAAATCACAAAATCTTATTTTTTAAAAGAATTATAATCTTTGGTGCCACAATATGTTACAAGTTGTAATAATAAACTGAAAAAAGGAGTGATATCCCCATAAAAAACACTCCGTGTAAAAATACCAGCCAAGTCTCTTCAATTAAAAAAAAATAGAAGAAATCTAAAAATTCAGCACTTATTTTATTTATCGTATGGATTTTATTGGAATACAAAGTCTTATTAAATATTAATCACATATACAGCACTGAAAAGTAGTGATATCAAAAAATTGGCCAAGTCAAAACTTTTCAAAAAATACTTGGCGCATCGTTTTTTAGGACATGTGTAGATGAGTACATTTCATTTCCTGCCTACTTCTATACTATTTATATGCACGATGCGCCAATTATTTTTTGAAAAGTTTTGACTTGGCCAATTTTTTGATATCACTACTTTTCAGTGCTGAATTTTTAGATTTCTTCTATTTTTTTTTAATTGAAGAGACTTGGCTGGTATTTTTACACGGAGTGTTTTTTATGGGGTTATTTATACACGATGCGCCAAGTATATTTCGGTTTATAAAATCATGTTTTGACTTGGCCCATTTTTTGATATCACTACTTTTCAGTGCTGAATTTTTTAGATTTCTTCTATTTTTTTATAGTTAAAGAGACTTGGCTGGTATTTTTACACGGAGTGTTTTTTATGGGGTATCTCTTTCCGAAACCAAGAAAATAACTATCAATGATCCTTCTTCACCTTATCCCACCTTCTTATTATTTGTTCTTTTAATTGACCAATGTAGATCTCCTCCCCCCACTACGTCATAAAACAAAAGTCAATGTTTGGACACTGACAGCTGTCAGTGACCAAACAACTGTCAGTTAACAGCAAACAGCTGTTTCTTACAGAATTTAACAGTTTTACAATCTACAAATTGCCATTAATAATAGTAATGCTTTAAACTATCTACTTGAATATTGTTCAGTCTCAATTAACTTATCATAAGAGAGGTAACGCCTTTTTAAGTTGACGAAACAATCCAGTGACAGAAGCCATTAAAAAGTAAAACAATTTGGCAACATACCTGACAAAATATAATTTGTTTCGTTGTACCCCTGTAATAATTGTCCAGCATATCGCCAAACATGATTTATATATTAAATATATTGATTGTACTATATCAAGAGGTAAATTAAACTATAACACACGTGTGAGCTAAACTCTTTGATCTCTTTGAATTTCATTTGTTTGAATGAAAAATTGTTATTTATCTAAGAACCCTGGAGTTACCATGGTGATACTTTTGTCTTTCATAAGGCAACGCCCCCCTTCATTGGTCAATTTGTTCTTTCAAAGTTTAGCAAGATGGCGGCACAGCTTGTGTAGTAAATTTTCATCCTCTCAAAAGTTTTAATATTTAACCATACATTGTCTTATTATAAGGGAGGGCCACACATAAATCGATTCAAGTGTTTAAATAGCGTATTAATATCCATATTACCGTATCAAAAATGTAATATTTCGTGTGCTACATGCAAAATAAAATTCTAACACACGTGGCTATGTTATAGAACCTGGACAGGTACAAATGTAACTGTTTCTGTTTCTGAAAGTGTAGTGAAGACTGAGGTTTGAACAGTAATATAGTAATAAACAACAGAAAACAGTGAATAATATGTGTACGTGAATAAACGTAATAATTTCGTAATATAAAGGGAGATATTTATATATTTTAAATCGGACTACCACAACATCATCACAAGATGGCGACGAGCAACATCACGACATTTCAATGCGAGGGCTGAGTCGCTTGGAAAGAGGCGTTCCGTGCAGGTGAGAAGGGAAATGAACTAGCAAATAGACTTATAACAGAGCTTGAAATGAGGCTGACACTGCAGAGAAGCGTCATAGAAGAGCAGAGAACAAAAAATTCGAAATTGGAAATGCAATTCATGCAGAGGAGCGGAAATGCGCCACCTGGTGGGAGTATGCCCAAGGAAGCGCGACAGGAGGCAGCACCTGTCAGGGTGGAAAACAGGTGGATTTCACCAGAGGTACGACAGAGGGCAGCAACGGTCAACCCAACCCTCAGGCAAAGTAGACTCGAAAGCCCACAGATGGCAGCACAAGGAAACAAAGATAGACACCACAGGAGAAATACCGATGAACTGTCAAGCTGCGTTTACAGTCCGCCAGAGCAACGGTTGCTGCTAGAAGCAACATGCACAGAATCGATTCAAGGTTGAATTTTAAAGAAGAGAAAATAAATCATAAGCACTACATAATATAACAAATGTTTATATAAATACTCTTCTTGCGGTATATTGCTTGTAAAATACAAGAAAACAAGAAATATAAGCGATCACAGCAGTTATAATCTCTAGCCGCAACCGAAAAAGATGAACCATGCCCATCTTTTGTGTCGCGTCGCCGCGTCGCTGCGACACGGGTGGCCTTGGCTTCTGATTGGTCAATACGCGTTGCCGGCTGCAAGCAACCGTTGCACGAACGGACTGTAAACGCAGCTTCAGAACACCAATACCAATACCACCCAAGGGAGAAAGCAGCATCAGAAAATGTAATCACCATTTGCAATGGTGATCTTTTTACAGCACCCGCAAATATTCCAATAGTACACTGCATCTCAAGAGACTGTGAGATGTCTAAAGGACTAGCAGCCCAGTTCATCAACAAATTCAATAATAAAAATGAAATAGTAAATCAGAACAAGGAAATAGGTCAGCTGGCAACCACTAGACATAACAATAGGCTTAGCATTCACCTAATAACAAAAGAATATCACTACAACAAACCGGCTTTTCAAGACATACCTAGCAAACACATTAAGAAGTCTCAGAAAATACTGCCACGAACAGCAGATCACATCCTTAGCAATGCCACAAATATGTTGTGGCCTAGACAAACAAGAGTGGCCAGTAATCAGAAACCTCATACATAACACATTTTCTAAGACCGGCATAAAAATTACAGTTTACATACTAAACACAAACACAAACATTGCACTTCCAGACGCGACGCAGCCTAGAGAATCATTGCCGATGAACATCCCTTTACTCAGCGACAACAATAGCACAGCCAACAACACTGCGGCTCCCGTAGACACTGACCACATGTACGCACATGCCTCAAACACCGCAGGAAAAATGACAACATCAAGAAGCAACATCCTTCTTGTCGGTGACAGCCACGTAAGAGATTTGGCCCAAAGGATAGAAGAAAGAATGTGGAACACTTCAGTAAATTGGATACTGAAGCCTGGTGCCCCTGCGAGTGTAGTGACATCTGCCATTGACCAAGCTATGTTGGCTACAAACGAGTTGAAACCAGACCTAGTGATTATAGCCTGCGGAACAAATGACATAACCCACCGCTTCAACGAAGATGATGCTAGAAAACTGATCACCACCATCAGGAAAGCAATCATCAAGACTGACAGCAAACAAGCCAAAACCATGTTGATAGAAGTACCCTACCGCCATGACAAGCCATGGCTAAACGAAATAATCAATAGAGTTAACAGAAAAATAAATAACATCAAAAAAGAATTTCCTCATCTAACAATAATAGAAACAAGTAATATACAACGATCTAGCTACACAAAACATAGACTCCATCTAAACCCTTTTGGAAAAAACCAACTATGCAAAAAAATCACAGAGGAAGCCACCACAGCACTGTCCGGGGCCGGGAGGATGCAGGAGACGCCGCTAGCCGGGGCCGGGAAGAAGCAGGAGCCGCCGCTGTCCGGGGACGGAAAGAAGCAGGAGCCGCCGCTGTCCGGGGCCGGGAGGATGCAGGAGCCGCCGCTGTCCGGGGCCGGGAAGAAGAAGCAGGAGACGCCGCTGTCCGGGGCCGGGAAGAAGCAGGAGCCGCCGCTGTCCGGGGCCGGGAAGAAGAAGCAGGAGACGCCGCTGTCCGGGGCCGGGAAGAAGCAGGAGCCGCCGCTGTCCGGGGCCGGGAAGAAGCAGGAGCCGCCGCTGTCCGGGGCCGGGAAGAAGAAGCAGGAGACGCCGCTGTCCGGGGCCGGGAAGAAGCAGGAGCCGCCGCTGTCCGGGGACGGAAAGAAGCAGGAGCCGCCGCTGTCCGGGGCCGGGAAGAAGCAGGAGCCGCCGCTGTCCGGGGCCGGGAAGAAGAAGCAGGAGACGCCGCTGTCCGGGGCCGGGAAGAAGCAGGAGCCGCCGCTGTCCGGGGCCGGGAAGAAGAAGCAGGAGACGCCGCTGTCCGGGGCCGGGAAGAAGAAGCAGGAGACGCTGCTGTCCGGGGCCGGGAAGAAGCAGGAGCCGCCGCTGTCCGGGGCCGGGAAGAAGCAGGAGCCGCCGCTGTCCGGGGCCGGGAAGAAGAAGCAGGAGACGCCGCTGTCCGGGGCCGGGAAGAAGCAGGAGCCGCCGCTGTCCGGGGCCGGGAAGAAGAAGCAGGAGACGCCGCTGTCCGGGGCCGGGAAGAAGAAGCAGGAGACGCCGCTGTCCGGGGACGGAAAGAAGCAGGAGCCGCCGCTGTCCGGGGACGGAAAGAAGCAGGAGCCGCCGCTGTCCGGGGCCGGGAAGAAGCAGGAGCCGCCGCTGTCCGGGGCCGGGAAGAAGCAGGAGCCGCCGCTGTCCGGGGCCGGGAAGAAGAAGCAGGAGACGCCGCTGTCCGGGGCCGGGAAGAAGCAGGAGCCGCCGCTGTCCGGGGCCGGGAAGAAGCAGGAGCCGCCGCTGTCCGGGGCCGGGAAGAAGCAGGAGCCGCCGCTGTCCGGGGCCGGGAGGATGCAGGAGACGCCGCTGTCCGGGGCCGGGAAGAAGAAGCAGGAGACGCCGCTGTCCGGGGCCGGGAAGAAGCAGGAGCCGCCGCTGTCCGGGGCCGAGATGACAAAGATGTCAAAGATGTCCAAAGATGTCGTTTGGAAAGATCTCAATTACCTACACAACCCATTCAGATTTCGATGAAACTTGGTAGAGTAACTATTTCTTACACTACAAGACTTCGGTGTTTCTCTCTTTGTCCCTAATTTCAGCTGTATCCGAATAAAAAGGGCGACAAAAAACCAAAAATTATGTTGCTATTCTTTTGTTCTGCTATACCTAACTTTCAGCCGTCTACGCTCGGAAATTTGACACTGTTTTGTTTATAAGTTATGACCTGAATAAAGTCTTCAAAATACATTTCTTGAATTGAAAATTTTGGTGACGGGCACTAAAATATCTGGAGTATGAGATAGAAAATCGGTTAGAGGTGTTGGACGTATCGGCTCGCTAGGGTGGGGCGAACTTTGTATTGTTGAACCGAACCGGGCCTCGAACCGAACTTTAAATATTTGACCGAACCTCGGATCCGAGCCGAACCTCTTGCCTCTTTTACCTGCAAAAAGGTGTAATTTTGTTTTTTTATTGATCATATACCACAAAAATAATCTCAAAGCATAGTTTGCATTTCACATTTTGCTTCACATGCATCTACATTTTAGATTTATGTAATTTGAAAAGTTGTTACCTGGTGCAACTCTACTCTGTTGTTAGCGGAGAGTAAAAATAATCACTCTTATAGGTAATTGTCAAAATATAAGTAAAATTAACTTATTTAAGTATGCCCATCTTTATAGTGCATTTTACTTTTGATAACATTAATTAACATCATTGAATTTATGAACGAAGAGAAGGTAAGAAAAGTAAAATAAAATCAAAATGATTGATGAACTACAACAATAGGGAAGTTTCGTGAAATTTTATTGCAGTACATGTGTAAATATCATCATAAGTTATAAAGATGAACACACATTTAACCCTCGATAAAAGTAAAATTTTCATTCTTAAAAATCAATTTGAAATGGCACGAAATATTTTGGCTGGAAAAACGGCATGTTACTAAAATCGGGAATGTGATGTCATTTTCAAGTCCACACCAATGTGTTGGTGATACACTTTGTTACCAGAAAACCGATGAAATTAATTCTCGCATCGTTTCGTTAATACGATTTTAGGCAATACATCAATATCAAGTATATTTAACAATATATTTATATTTTTTAACAGATAATTTTGCAATATTATAAACCGAATATTCAATACTTTTGAGCAATGAATTACTTTCTATACCTGTATACAAATCTTGTTTGTTATTGACCAGAAAATAACTGCGTATTAACTGCGTCTTGCAGTTCCTGTAATGAGGAACCCTACTAACTAACCCACTAACTCCTGGCCGTCGCTTTATGAAATGATGTCTAGCTGACGACTGAGTATTTTCAATATGTTTAATATTTGTTTCTTATCAATTTAATTTAATATCATATTCTAACATAAAGGTTCATTAATTACTACAATGATGATAACTTATCATATTTACTTTTAATTGTTAAAAAATTTAAATGCTTGAAATACTGCAATTGAGCATGTTGGAAATAGAAGTGGATTTCCGTTCAAACGTTCAAATCACGATAAACCACAGTGAGGAAAGCTGGAACATTGATTCGATCGACGATATTTCTTTATTGACAACGTTATCTATTCCCAGCCCACCTCACCCCACTGAGAAAACTGGTTTAATTCTACTTGTCTCATTAGTGGAAGCGAGACCGCTGCAACTTGGCTAGCGAGAGAGAGAGTGAGAAGGCAGTAGTACAGCCTCAACTAGAATCAAGTATGCATTTCTGGGACTTAGAAAATATTCAAATACCGTTTTTATGAATTGTCGAGTGTACATATACACAAAAATAGTGATTGCAACATGTAGAGGGGTACGTAATACAAATTAAAAAAAAAAAAAAACCTCATTTTCTTTCAATTGCTTTTAGCAATTCAACTCGGACAGCGAAACTAATATAGTGGGATAATGGCCCATAAATATTTACCACATGACGAAGGACCAGTCAAGTACACTTTCTTACAAATGAAATGACAGCAAAATAATAATGGTATTAAATTAGGGGCTAAGTCAACAGGTAAATTCCAAACAAATCTTACATCAAAAAATGTTTTCGCATTCTTCTCAGACACTTCTCAGGCGTCAAACCCCTTTTGCCTCCCACCCTCAAAACTGACAATAAAGCGATTTTGATACGAATAACTTATTATAATGCTCTCAATTACATAAATTAAAACAAATAATCAAAATATTTATATTATATGGAATATATAAATAGATTCATTCCAATCTGCCAGGCAGTAATGTCCTTCCAATAATGGTGTAATAATTTATAACATTAATCAATGTTATTTATTTTTTGGGTAAGGTGAGAAGATTGTCAATCGAAAAGTCGAGTTGTCATTTTATATGATTCAACCGAAGTTTGAAAAACTAGGAAAACGGTCAGAGTAACGCCTATATGCTCTATACGCTTTCTGCAGCATCAAGAAGGCAAGGATGAAAATGTAGTATACACTTTTGGAATATTTCAAGATTATAGAATAAAATGTCCTTAAAATGACAATAACTTTTGAAATAACGACAGATTAGTCTTCAAAGTGGCAAAAAAAATACCTAAAATGTTATATGAACATGCAAAATTTTAAGTTTATCGTTAAATTTGTACTAGTTTAAAATTTAAAAAATCACAGGAAAGATGGTTTTAAATTTTAACTGATGGGAGGATTTGACTGAATTTGTGTAAGATTAGGGACAATGTTGGTTGCAATGACTTTGCCAAATTTCAAATTGATCGGACTAACCAATCGAAAGATAATTATTTAAAAATTTGAACCAATCACAGGATCCCGTTCAAAATCGATCCCAGGGACCAAACAGATTACTTTAGTATGTGTGCAATATTTCAGATCGATTGGTTGTGCGAGTACCGTTGTGACACTCGCTACGCTGGCTCAATACCGGGTGATATCACTGCCTCATTGAATTGATTGTGCGAGAATAGTGAGCGTCACCACTGTGCTATATTTTTGTGTGTTTGAATATGACATAAAATTACAATCATGTATTTTTACATGCTTCTTGTGTCACTTATAAATAGAGGAATCTTTATTTTTTATATTGTATTTTTGTCAGCAGTGACTAGAACCGTTCAACTAATCGATCTGAAAATCTGCACACACTTATATCATAGGAGCGGTCCCCTGTAATATTAGCATTCTGATCTTTCGTTAATTTGAACAAGAGTTATTATCATTTAACAGACATTTTATGAGTGTTTGGAATATTTGTCAAATTTCTTGAAGGAATTGTCAGGACATTTCATTACTGGTACTCTGACGCCTTTCGTTTCGGCTCATTCCAAGGTTTGTCGAGCAGAAACATGCAATCGCAAATCAATTCACATGGAAAACGAATTGGCTCGCTCATCAATGCGTTACAGACTATGCGCTTGTTAATGTATATTCATATGATCTTCATATTATGATCTGTTTGTTCATTTGCTCTAAATGGGCAATGCACAAAATTGATGTTCTTCCCCGAGTGCGGAAATTATTTTGGCACACATAAAAAGAAAGTAAGAAGTTTTTGAAGGTAAATCGATGTGTTGTATTCGCTGCGATTAGCCCTCATGTGAGGCAACATTAATCAAAATTCAGACAAGCGATGATATAAATAAAAAATAGCAAATTTAAATAATTGTGTGTCAGAATTTCCACTTAATCTTGAAGTTTTCAGACTATTTATAGAATGTGTAAAATATAATATAATGTTGTCTTGATTACCAATCAACGTTTTTTTATTCTCGACCAATTGAAAATATTTTTTTAAATTGTAACCAATTAGATATGGCGGAAACTTTGTAACAATTGATACAATTTTTGTCTTACTAACACAATTTTAAATTGATCTGATCAACCAATCAGAAGATATCAATTTTAATTTGACCCAATAAACGAATTTCTAAAAAATGTAAGTCTGCAAACCGCAGAGTTGATGCAACATGTTTGCAAAATATCAGCTCAATCGAATGCGGTTACTGTGGGTAAAACCTCAGTAACAAGCAAAAGAAACAGACGTCCGTGCCAAAAGAGAGAAATGAGTCACTCGCTCAAATTTTCTGCTTTCAAAACCTAGCCTTTGATAACTGAAAGTAAAACAGAATATCATATAACAAAATAATGTTTCATTAAATCTTATTATGAATCACAACACAATTGAAATGATAACATAAGCAGGTGGGGATTGATCCCCCCACTCAAGCAGCTGACCCCATCCATTATAAATTATCAAGTTTAGCGTCCCAAAATGGTTTATAAATGGTTAAAATCAGAAGAATTAAAATCAGAAGAATTGACTAAACAAGAAACGTAATTAAATATTATTGCCATTGTTTTCAGGGAATCAGTACTACAAAAACAAATAAAGTTTAGCATCCCAATATAGCATATAATTTGTTAAAATCATAAGAATTGACTGAAAAATTTAGAAATGTAATTAAATATTAATGGCCTTGCCAAATTTCAACTTGTGTGTAGGGAACGGATCATTTTAATAAAAAGGTAATTCTAAATTTTAATCAATCAGACAATTCCGCTGAAATTTTGTGACATGTAGGCAGGGATGGGCAAGATACTTAAAAAAAGTATCTTAGATACAAGATACAAGATACTTGATTTTTTGCTCTCAAGATACAAGATACGAGATACTTTCATTTAAGAGTATCTTAAGATACAAGATACTATAGTATCTTGAAGATACTTAAGATACAAGATACTTCAAAACAACAGGAGAATAATTAAGAGTAGGGAAAAAATATGAGTCAATTCAGAATTTTTTAAACTCTTTTAGGTGATAACATAGTCATACCATTATTTTTTTTTAATTACCAAAGAAACAAATAGAAATTAAGAACTTCTTCAGAAAGTCCACAGGAAGTTAGATTGAGATATCAGGGTATGCTTGCCCAGACACCTAATGTGCCGTTCTCAGAAAATCGTCTATAATGGAGTTTCAGGTATTGTTTGCAAAAATATTGGGAATATTTTGACCATTTTTAGTTTAAAAGTATCTTAAGTATCTTGGAAAAATAAAATACTCAAGATACTTTAAAAATGTATCTTAGATACTTTCATAAGATACTTCACTAAAAAGTATCTTAGATACAGATACTAAGATACTATTGTATCTCAAGATACGTATCTAAGATACTTGTATCTTAGATACTGCCCATCCCTGCATGTAGGTAATGCTATTTGGGTTTCAATGACTGCAAAAATTCAACGTGATCGGGACATTTTAAATTATGAACCGATAGGTAATATCAATTAACCAACAAAAGCAATTCTTACCAAAGTAATAACACATTATTGTGAATGCATTTTTTAAGCTAAAATTTTGCAATTTTGATAAATCAGGTGCAAATTACTGTATACATTTTCTTTTGCTCTGTAGATTATATATGCCCGGCCATCTTTCATAAGAAAATGCGTCATTCTAATTTGTGGATATTGTTTTGTGTTTGAATGTGACATACAATTCCAAACATTGCGCTATTTTACATGGTTTTTATGTCGTTTATGAATTGATGCATATAGCTGACAAGTCAGTTTGCTGACATAGCAATGAATTTAATTTAATATATTATTCTAATAGAAAGGTTTATTCAACGATTACAATATGATTATGTAAATAGCTTTAAAATTTAACTCTTGGAAATACTACATTCAAACATTTTGGAAATACGAGGGTAGTCCCAAAAGTACCCGACCTGACGTATAAATGGTGGTTATTGTTTAAAAATAATTACTATGGTAGAAATAACCATCCTTATCAGGCTTAAGTTTTAAGTTTGATGACCCTACATTGTGTAGTATTTGTGCCATCGGGAGTGAACGTTCTCAGTGACTTTGTAAACATTGGTCAAAAATGGAAAAATTCGGTCAACGTTATGTGATCCAATACTTTCATTTAAAAGGTCTCAGCCCAACGAATATCAAAGCCGAGCTAGATTCCACTCTGGGGGAGTCTGCTCCTTCGTTTACAACTGTAAAATATTGAGTGGCAGAGTTTAAACGAGGTCGTACGAGGTGCCAAGACGAACATCGCAGTGGTCGACCAAATGAGGTGACAGCGGCAAGGTCATGGCGTCAGTTTTTTGGGATGCGAGGGGGATAATTTTCATTGATTAACTTCAAAAAGGAAAAACAATCAACGGTGAATATTATGCGAACTTATTGCAGCGTTTGAGTAACGAAATCAAGAAAAAACGGCCGCATTTGGCGAAGAAGAAAGTGTTGTTTCATCAAGACAATGCACCAGTTCACACATCCTTCAAAGCGTTGGCCAAAATCAATGAGTTAAAGTTCGAATTGCTTCCTCACGCACCTTATTCACCAGATTTAGCCCCCTCGGATTATTTTCTGTTTCCAAACTTAAAAAAATGGCTCGGTGGTAAAAGATTTGCCGACAATGAGGAGGTGGAGTCTGCTGTTGATGGCTATTTTGAGGAGCTCGACGGTACTCACTATAAACAGGGTATCGAAGCAATTGAACATCGCTGGGAAAAGTGTATCGAGCTAAAATGAGACTATGTTGAGATATAAAAATATATTTTCCAAAAAAAAATGTGTTTTCTTTGTTAGGTCGGGTACTTCTGGGACTACCCTCGTATCAGTGGAATTCAATCACGTTAAACCACGGCGAGGACAGTTCCAGCATTGAATTAATCGAGGATCTTCTGCAGGTAGGTAGCAGTTATTGACATCGTTAACAGCTATTTTAGTTTACCTCACCCCACTGAGAAAACAGGTCTGTGAACCACCCTAGTTGTTACCATAAGTGCAAGCGAGACTCTGCTACGGTGAGTGAGAGGCCCGACAACCGGTCGTCAATCTCTCTTCTCACTCACAGCAACTATCGCGCTCACTCACTCTACAGGGTTATCATTGAAAGTGTATACGGTGAAAGGAAATAGCCGGAAAACCGAGTACCGTTTATTATTTGTGGGAGTGTTCATACATTCTATATAAATAGCACATGACATAATGATATACAATCTATTTCTAGTTGTAATTTTACATTAGAGCCTAATGTTAGACTGTGATTAGAACCATTTTTATGAGTGGGAAAGTAAAATTTAATTAAAGAAAAAAGAGTTTGGCTACTCAAATTTATATTCCACTAGGTACAAACAATGCATAAAAAAAAAAAAAAACTTGCCCGTACCTTATTTTACACCATTTTCATTATCTCAAATGAAGAAAATCAGAAGGAACAGAAGAGAAACGTGGATTTAAAAAGCAAATCAAGAGTGAGTGGTAAAGAAATAAGATGAGTAATTAGATGATCTGACGACACCAGCCATTGTGATAAACATTATTGTTAATGATCCTACAATTGGTCCAATTTCGTTTGATCATATTTTCTGCTTCACAAATCAGAGTTCGAAGATTGAAATAATATTAGCTACATGTAAATACCGGGTGGCGCAAAAAAAATCACCCTGATTGAGACGTCACTATATCGAAACTAATATAGATAGGATTCTGAAATTTGTACACATGTTGGAAAACATACCAAAATTTAATATGTGCAAGTTTCAAAAACATTACTGCTGTAGGAAAAAAATTACAGCTATTTAAACTTGGTGGTCAAAAAATTGATTATACGGAGCTCAAATAGTACGCGTCCAGAAAACTTCCAGTGGCCGGGACGCTGTTTCTTCAAAACTACGTTCGATATCAAGCTGAAAATTTCAAATTATATTGAAAATATGTTAAGGTCCATTGTGTAAAAATTTCAATCAATTTGAATGAATGGAACGAAAGTTATGGAATCTTAAAGTTGAGCTTGAAAACAGAATAGTGGGGGAAAAAATCACTTTTATAACCTGTGTAATAAAAGTTAAGAAATAATCTATACATATTCTGATTTTACGCTCAACTTCAAGATGCCATAATTTTCTTTCCATTCATTCAAATTGATTGAAATTTTTACACCATCGATCTCAATACATTATCAATATAATTTGAAATTTTCATCTTGATATCGTACGTCGTTTTGAAGAAACAGCGTCCCGGAACAGCGATTTCGCGAAGCACGCTCAAGGTCGACACTTCGGCATTGCTACCAACTCGTAAATGAAAATATTTAGGTAAAGGAACGTTACCAACTTAACTTCAGCCAATGAAACGGTAGAATTCGTCATAAGAGTTGCACTCGAATAGGGAAAGTAATGTCGCGTCCCGCGAATTGGAAGTTTTCTGGACGCGAGCTATTTGAGCTCCGTATAATAAATTTTTTGACAACCAAATTTGAACAGCAGTAACTTTTTTCCTACAGCAGTAATGTTTTTGAAACTTGCACATATTAAATTTTGGTATGATTTCTAATACGTGTACAAATGTCAGAACCCTACATATAATAGTTTCGATATAGTGACCTCTCAAACAGGGTGATTTTTTGCGCCACCCGGTATATTATAGAAACTGTTATTCATACGTAATAATACCTACTCTATGAAGTACCTAATGTTTAATGTTGATTGTTTGGAACCTCACCAGAAAGAGACGGCTGTTGCTCGCAAGGAAGATGGAAAGTGGTGATAACCAAGGAAGATGAAGATGATGAGAAGCGCAGCCTCGTGATACTGACTGCTGGAGTACATCAGTAGCAGAGAGAACACCTGCAACCAACACAAATACATCAGAAAACAAACGAGGATTGACCACTCCATCTTTTATCATGCTTCTCTCTTCGGGATTTTCAATTCTGTCGTCGATATAAAATGGAAATACGCGTCGTCTTGTTAGATCCAAGGTCAAATTCTGCACGAATTCGGCAGAGATCGTCTTACAATTTACCAGATTGCAGGTAAACCAGAAACAGCACAACAATATGCTTCTTATCATATTGTATCTGTGAAGTCACGATTTGATCGTAAACAGAATGAACAATATGTTTTATTAAGCCAGAATTGGTGTAAAAGTGCGGCCCTCAACATTGACGAAAGCATTCAGTGCAGCCGTTATAGCAATACATAACTAATTCCAATATATAAAACAATGCAAATGTTTTATTTACTCCTCTTGTGATACATGCATCAAATATCGAGGAAATCATTTTAAATAACACGTTACTACAAGTTACAAAGGTATATCTTAAACTTTTAACTCTTATTTTCTAATAAGAATTATTAAATTATCTCAAGCATCCAAGGTAAGGTCGGTGACAGGCAAAGATGAACCCTGTTTAGCATTGCCAGGTATAGGGCGGCTCATGCTAGAGAGGGTTCATCTTTGCCTGTCACCGACCATAGAAGCAATTTTCTGAATCCCATAATCTCCACTTGATGCCAAACAAATAATATGCACCTATATCTACAGGGTAATAAACAAAGAAGGTACCAAGTTTGATAAAAACCAGTGACATCCTACTGCCATTGCTGCCATTCAAGATTATCTGTATCTTTTGTTTAAAAATAGTTTCAAATGTGTCTCAGATTAGATTTTATTTCAACATTATATAATGGGATTTTAAAAAATCGGATGATTGCAAACAATTTGAACTGAGTGATCTGAATAATGCCACAAACTGGATTAACTTACGAGGTCTGGATTGTCCTCAAATCTTTAAATATGATTATATTTGATAAATTGGTATGGATGTGTTACAGGAAAAGCGCGCGCGGTAAAAGATGGAACCTAGTACTGTATTTGATGGAACTAACAAGATAACGTTTTGGTGGTATTTGGCCGTGTAGCATGGGCTTTTGCCATTTGCGACCGTGTGGCTATTGCTGTTGGCAACTCACGTTTTGGGGTTTATTTATGTTTGAGTGATAATAACAACTGAAAGAACACTTACCTATCACTTTTCTTGTATCATTTCCCTCAAATCACTTACTCAAAACCACCCAAAACCTCCGAAATGCTTTAAAACAATGTTTAATATTGGACCTGTCATTCCGTCCGCCGCCATCTTTAACCTTGGTAGGAAACAAGTAGTGAAAGACCGCCAACTTTTCAAATAATCCATAAATAAAATATTTCGTCTTTAAAATGTACTTAAAATATATTATAATTGTTTTATTGCCTACCCCAGGATATAAGAGCAACAGATGGGAGTGGGAGGCAAAGACTGGGAGAGAGCTGAGAGTGAGGATGGAAGCAAAAGAACGTAGTGAGTGGAGGGATGAGAAGAAGAAGAATGAAGACATGAACATGGATTTTCAATTCAGGTGGGTCTGGAGGAACCGAAGGTAGGGGAAGACGTTGAAGGTGAAGTTGAGGCTGGTGGTATAAAGAGAAGAGTGAAGAGAGCGAAAAGTAAGAATGTGAGGTGGGACGCAAGAGGAATGAAGAGAAGATTGAGACTTAGAAATGGAATGGAATTTGTGTTTGGTACCATGAATATTGTTTCTTTGAACGGTAAAGTGGAAGAAATAATAGATAGGATGGTGGAAAGAAAACTTGTTTCTAGGTCTAAGTGAAACAAAGTGGAAAGGAAGTGGCGAGAGGAAGTTGAGAGACGGTTTTAAGTTATGGTGGTCTGGTGGTACGGAGGGGAAGAACGGAGTGGCTATAGTTGTTAGTCCGCAGGTTTGTGACTTTGTGGTGGACGTAAAGTGCCATAGTGATAGGATGATGTCCCTGTTTCTCAAGGTAAGGGACATAGTGATGGTGGAGGTTGTCCAAGTGTATGCACCACAGACAGGCAGACCGGTAGAAGAGAAGGCCTGTTTCATTGGGGAGTTGGAAGCGGTGTTGGAGGTGGCGAGTTGCAGTGTGATTGTGATAGGCGACTTCAATGCAAAAGTAGGGAGTGACAGAAGAGGGTATGAAGAGGTGTTGGGAAAGTTTGGGCTGGACGAGAGGAACAGAGATGGAGAGAAACTGCTGGAGATGTGTAAAAGGAATGGTCTGAAGATAGGCAACACCTGGTTTAAGAAGAGAAGAAGCCATAAGATAACGCGATACGGCTATGGGGAAGACAGGTCTGAGTCCATCATAGACTACGTCTGTGTAGGAGGAAGTTTGAATGAGGGAGTAGTGGATGTTAGGGTTTGTCCGTCAGTATCACTCGACAGCGATCATCGCCTGCTGGAATGTACGTTGAGGGTGCAAGTACAGAGGCCAGTAGCAACTGTCTCACACAAAATAATCAAAGTGTGGAAATTGCAGGACCCGGCGGTGAAGAATGAATTCTGTCAAGTGATAAGGAGCAGTGAGCCAGTGGGGGAGTTGCGAGATGTAGAAGAGAAGTGGGAGGACTTCAGGAATGCTCTGGTCAAGGAGGCTGAAACATTGTGAGGAAGATCAGGGGGTAAAAGGAAGGAGAAGGAAACAAGATGGTGGAACAGTCGAGTCAAAGGAGCAGTGAGAGAGAAAAGACAAGCGTGGCAGAATTATGAGCTACAGAGATCTGTGGAGAATGAACAACGGTACAGAATATGTAGAAGAAATGTCGGAAGTATTGTTGTAGAGGAAAAGGAAAAGTCGATGGAAGATTTAGCAGGAAAATTAGTGAAAGATTTTGAAGGAAACAAGAAGATGTTTTATGGAGTGATCAAAGGCAAAAGGGGAACAAGAGAGGAATTAAAGAGTATGAAGGATAACAACGGGGACCTAGTATGTAACGTTGAAGAAATAAATAGTCTGTGGGGAGAGTACTTCGAGAATCTCCTAAATGTAGGAAAGAAACGGGGGGTACCAGTGGAGGAAGGAGAGCAGCAGTTTGGAGAGGAAGTGGAAGAAAGAGGAGTGGATGATGATCTTACTGAGGTGGAAATAACAAGAGCCCTCAAAGAGATGAAGAATGGCCGAGCACTAGGCATTGTGACGATAGAGATGGTGAAAGCAGCGGGGGATGCGGGTAAAAGATGGCTCTACCGTGTGATTAAAGCAGCGTGGAAGCAGAAGAAGATTCCGAGTGACTGGGAGAAAGGGGTAATTGTCCCTCTTTTCAAGAAGGGGGATCGCAAGAAATGCAGCAATTATAGGGGAGTGACATTACTATGACAGTGTGCAAAGGTGTTTGAAAAAATAGTGGAGTGTAGATTGAAGAATTGCGTGGAAGATGGATTGAGAGAGGAGCAGTATGGATTTAGAAGAGGGCGATCTACAATTGACGCAATTTTCACTGTGCGTCAGATGATGGAGCAGCAGTGGGAGAAGGGTCAAACTATGCATATGGCCTTCTTGGACTTGGAGAAAGCATATGATAGGTTGCCAAGGGAAAGAGTGTGGGAGTGTCTGGTAAAGAGAGGAATAGGCAAGGAGTTGGTTGAGCGGATCAAAAGTATGTACCGGAACAGTGTGAGTTGTGTGCAGTCGGGAGTGGGGAGATCGAAATGGTTTAATATTAGTGAAGGGCTGCGGCAAGGGAGTGTTCTATCACCAATGCTGTTCATCATAGTAATGGACGAGTTGCTGAAGAAAGTGGAGCCAAATGAGGGGGATGATACAGGAACACTAATTTATGCAGATGATGTGGTGGTGTGGGGAGAAACTAGGGAGGAAGTGCAGTGATAGTGATTGATAAGTGGAGTGAAGAGACAGAGAAGATGGGTTTGAGAATAAGCGAAGAGAAGAGTGAAGTAATGGCAATGGAACGGAAGAAGATAAGACAAGGTCATGCCAGGATCAAGATGAGAGATGGATGGTTGAAGGAAGTAGAGGAATTTAAGTACCTGGGGAGCCTGCTCACCAACAAGGCAAAAGTAGATAGAGAATACAGGAAAGAAGAAGGAAAGCGGAGTGTTTCTATCAGGCAGTGAGGAAGTTGCTTTGGCATGAGAAGTTTCCAAAAGTGTGTAAAATGATAATGTATAAAATGTATTTCCTGCCAATTCTAACATACGGGGCAGTGACGTGGTCAGCGGGAGGACAGGAAATGGATCAGCTTCAGGCAGCGGAGATGAAGTTCTTGAGGAGTGTGAAGGGAGTCACAAGAATGGACAAGATCCGAAGTAAGAAGATAAGAAGTGAGCTGGGGGTAGAGAGATTGGGGTTTAAATTGGGCAGAGAGAGGCTTCGGTGGTTTGGCCACATGAAGAGGATGGGAACAGGGCGAGTGCCACGGCGGGTGTTTGAGTCGGCAACTTCTGGACCACGTAGAGTAGGAAGACCAAGAGAGAGATGGATTGGAGTTATTAAGGACGATGTTTTGGAGAGAGGAGGAAGTTGGAGTGAGTTGGAGGCTGAAAGACAATGGGAGGACAGAACAAGGTGGAGGCAATTTGTGGAACAATTGGAAGTGGAGGAAAAAGAAGAAGACGAGGAGGAGATGCCAGGCGTGGCCAGCCGGTCTCAAGTAGTCCTGCGGCCCTAGTGTTGGTGGGAACACTCACCCCCTGACCCATTAAATTGGAACCAGCGGATAGATTATTATTATTATTAATAAATGAATAATCGGCTCAAAATCATTGAAAACAATAATCAATTTTGAATTTGAAATAATGCGCCAACTGTGACGTAGCCTAAAAGCACAAGCCACACGGTAAAAGCCCATGCTACACGCCAAATACCACCAAAACGTTCTCTCGTTTAGTACCATCTTTTCCCGCGCGCTTTTCCCGCAACACATCCATTGAACACTTTGATGACATACCAGACCAGGTCATAACGTACATAAGTGAATGGAAATAAACAGTTTAGTGAGTTTGAGCTGCCATACAGTTTATTCCATTTCAAAAAGCGAATGGGACCCACGCCCATTCCTATCACATCTACCACGCTATTGGTTGGTTGGTTGGTTGGTTGGTTGGTTGGTTGGTTGGTTGGTTGGTTGGTTGGAGGCGGGAAACAAATTCCAAAGAGCCAACGGAAAAACCGGGTCTGCCAACTTAGCTGAAAAAGTATTAACATATTAAAACAGATTTAATATACTTTTTAAATGTATTTCGTTGACCCAGGCTATTAAATAAAGGATTTTATGACAACGAGTGATACATTATTTATTTTATGACTGATTTAAAGATCTAGTGGTCGTTCTAACACATGAGTGATAATCACCAAAGCAAAATTTTAATGGTAGTGATACCACAAACAATGCCATCTGTGGGAGAATTGTGAACTTCTTGGAACCTTTTTGAAATGGAATGAACTATATCTTTTTAAAATATCATTGCGAACACAAAACTCAATAAACCACTTGTGAGAGTGGGGAAGAACCATGTATCCCAAGCATCATAATTATTAGTTCTGTACCTCAGAGGTAAAAGGTCCCGGGTCAATTTTCTCGATTTTGCGTTGCACTTTTTTGGAATCATGTAATCAAGCTCTATCAATTGTCATTTGACTGAAGTCAACAAATACAGTTAAGTATTCTCTTTCTCAATGAAATATTATGTTTGGTCAAGATCTGGTTGAACAGCTTCTTTAAGCAATTTTTGTATCTTTTCTAAGCTGTCATTGAATCAACAATAGGGAATTCTCCTCAATTTTTATTAAATTTTTAATAGATCCTCGCTTCTATAGAAATACAACAGTTTTTTTTAATATATATTAAGGTCTACTTGTTATCGTGTTATGATAGTTCAAACTTTTGCTGTCTGCATGTGGATTTGAAACGACCATGCGCCATCTTTCCAAGCTGTGACATCAGAAACTAGATAGCCAAGTTTCCTGCATGCAGCTCTAATTCGGTTCTAATGGATTTGATGCATGGATTTTATGGATCTTATGCATTTGAAGTAAACACAAACTGGATAAACACAGGGAAATGCCTCGTTTAGCCCTATCTTGGATGGTCTTACAGCTTTATCAACTAGGTTCTGACGTCATCTTATCAAGGATCGCTGGGAGGCATTCAGAGCCCGCCAAATAAAATCACACTTTCAAACCTCAATAACTCTTGAAATACATTTATTTCAGAGACCTGTTATATATTGTTGATCTTCCTGTAATAACTAGTATTGTTTTTAAATAAATTAAAAGTAATTTAAAATCTGAGGAGAATTCCCTATTGTGCATATTTGTGCCGTTTTTCGATGTGCAAATCGTGGAACAAGAGCAGTACCTATTTAAATTTCCTCTTGGTATAAAAAGGTTTGATGTCAAAATAAAATAAAAATTAAACAATTAGCAAAGGCAATGGGTTCCTTGCCTAAAATGCTAAGATATTAGGTTGACTACTTCATCCAAATTGCAATTGTTATTTATATCATCCAAAGTGTATTTTTAACTCTTTTCCAAGAATTATATTGTTACCTAGTTATCTCTACTAATGTATTTATTGTGGCACGATCACTCGATATAGCACATTTTTATTTATTTTTGAAATACCAAACTTTTTACAACAGTTCAACTACAGTCCGTGTCCCACGGAGCTGGCCGCCAGACGTGGCCCCTGTGATGCAAATACCTGTTTTTTTGTCCATCCCTCAGTCGTTGAGAGCGATTGCGCGGTTTTCCGAGACCATCCCTCTCTCTCAGACAAGGGGTATTCAAAATATCTAACCGGACAGCTAAATGTGATACGCAGTGTACATATTGAAGTATAAAAGACTCATTTGATGTCCTGTAGTTTGAGTCGACTCCCGCCCCACAATGAGTTTTCAATTTGATGTATTTTGAGAATGAACAAAACGTTTACATGTCAGGTATTATAGGAATATCATTTCGAATTTGGTGTACCTACCTATAACTTTTAAAATAGCCCACGTTGGTATTGTTTTCAATTTTTTTCCTAATGTCCGTAGGTCTACCAGAAAAAGTTTTTTGTTGACATCTAACGGTACAAATAAATTAGGTTTTCATTTAAGCCTAAAAATGACACGATTTTACTTGGCTGCCATAAAATAAAATGGGGAGAAATCTCAAAAATTATTTATCATGATTGCATGATTATCAATAAGTAGACAAAGAAGTATGAAGATCTGAGACTATGCCCTGAGTGTACGGGCCACCATGAATAACTGTAACCGTTTCATCGAAACTGAGAAAATATCCATTAAAACACATGCAAAATAAAAATACCACGGGCCTCGGCCACATTTCAATATGCCGGTGTGTTTGTTTCCTAGCAAGCAGGGTGATATGTACACTCCCCCAAATAATAATCGGTACTCGGTTTTCCGGCTGTTTCCTTTCACCGTATACAATTTCAATAGGTACCCTGTAGAGTGAGAGAGCGCGATAGTTGCTGTGCGATTGAGAAGAAAGATTGACGAGAGGTTGTCGGGCCTCTCACTCACTTGTAGTAGAGTCTCGCTTGCACTTAGTAATAACTGGGGTGGTTTCTGCCGACTTGTTTTCTCGGTGGAGTGGGGTGAGGTGAACTAAAATAGATAACGTTGACAATAACTGCTACCTGCAGAAGATCCTCGATTGATTCAAAGCTCGAACTGTCCTCGCCGTGGTTTACCGTGAATGAATTACACTGATATTTCCAAAATGTTCGAATGTAGTATTTCCAGAAGTATAATTTTATAGCTATTTACATAATCATATTGTAATCGTTGAATGAACCTTTCTATTAGAATAATATATTAAAATAAATTCATTACAATGTCAGCAAACTGACTTGTCAGCTATGCATCAATTCATAAACAACACAAAAAGCATGTAAAATAGCAATGTTTATAATTTTATATCACATTCAAACACAAAACAATATCCACAAATTAGATTGACACATTTTATTTTGAAATATGGGTATATATCTACAGAGCAAAATAAATTGTATAGTAATTTGCACCTGCATTGTCAAAATTGCAAAATTTTAGCTTCAAAAAAATGCATTCACAATAATGTGATATCACTTTGGTAAGGATTGCTTTTGTTGGTTAATTGATATTACCTATGTTGAAAGTATTCTTGTATCTTGGAGAGCAGTTAACAACGTTACTCGCATCTTGTATCCCAGATACATTTTAAGGGTATCTTGCCCATCATTGAAGGCATTGGCGTATAGTTTGAAAACAAAATCTTGGTTTAAATTGGTTAAAATATTAGAAAATCATTTTCATCGGTTCATAATTTAAAATGTCCCGATCACATTGAATTTTTGTAGTCATTGAACCCCAAATTTCATTACCTACATGTCACAAAATTTCAGTGGAATTGTCTGATTGATTAATTAAAATTATCCGTACTAACAAGTTGAAATTTGGCAAGGCCAATAATATTTAATTACGTTTCTCAATATTTCAGTCAATTCTTATAATTTTTAACAAATTTGAGCTATTTAGGACGCTAAACTTTATCTATTTATATAGTACTGATTCCCTGAAGACAATGGCAATAATTTTAATTACGTTTCTCACATATTTAGTCAATTCTTCTGATTTTAACAATTTATAAACCATTTTGGGTCGCTAAACTTGATAATTTATAATGGATGGGGTCAGCTGCTTGAGTGGGGGATCAATATCTCCACCTGCTTATGTTAGCATTTCAATTTTGATTCATAATCAGATTTAATGAAACATTATCTTGTTGTTTGATATTCTGTTTTTCGTCAGTTATCAAGGGCTAGCTTTCAAAAGCAGAAAATTTGAGCGAGTAATTTTTTATTTTTTTGGCACGGACTTGTTTGCTTGTTACTGAGGTATCACCCCCTGTAACCACATTCGATTGAGCTGATATTTTGCAAACATGTTGCATCAACTCTGCGGTTTGCAGACCTAAATTTTTTCGTAATTCGTTTATTGGGTCAATTTAAAATTAATGTCTTCTGATTGGTTGATCAGATCAATTTGAAATTGTGTTACTAAGACAAAAATTTTATCAATCGTTACAAAGTTTCCGCCATATCTATTGCTTACAATTTAAAAAAATATTTTCAATTGGTTGAGAATAAAAAAAACGTTGATTGGTAATTAAGACCAAACATTATATAATATATCATATTTTACACATTCTATAAATAGTCTGAAAATTTCAAGATTAAGTGGAAATTCGGATAAACAATTATTTAAAATTGATATTTTTTTTATTTTTATCATCGCTTGTCTGAATTTTGATTAATGTTGCCTCACATGAGGGCTAATCGTAGCGAATACAACACATCGATTTACCTTCAAAAATGTCCGCACTCGAAGAAGAACATCAATTTTATTTTTGTGCATTGCCCATTTAGAGCAAATGAACAAACAAATCATAATATGAAGATCATATGAATATACATTAACAATTGCTTAGTCTATAACGCATTGATGAGCGAGCCAATTCGTTTTCCATGTGAATTGATTTGCGATTGCATGTTTCTGCTCGACAAACCTTGGAATGAGCCGAAACGAAAGGCGTCAGAGTACCAGTAATGAAATGTCCTGACAATTCCTTCAAAAAATTTGACAAAGATTCCAAACACTCATAAAATGTCCGTTTAATGTCAATAACTCTTGAAATTAACGAAAGATTAGAATGATAATATTACAGGGGACCGCTTCTATGACATTAGTGTGTGCAGATTTTCAGATCGATTGGTTGAACGGATTTTTCTAGTCACTGCTGACAAAAATACAATAAAAACACACACACACAAACACAAAGTATCCCCAATTTATAAGTGACACAATAAGCATGTAAAAAATACATGATAGAAATTTTATGTCACATTAAAACACACACAAAATATAGCACAGTAGTGACGCTCGCTATTCTCGCACAATAAATTCAATTGCAAGGTCAAACCGCACAACCAATCGATCTTAAATTTTGCACACAAATACTAAAGAAATCTGTGCGGTCCCTGGGATCGATTTCGAACGGGATCGTGTGATTGGTTCAAATTTTAAAATAATTATTTTTTGATTGGTTATTCCGATCAATTTGAAATTTGGCAAGGTCATTGCAACCTACATTGTCCCAATCTTTCACAAATTCAGTAAAATCCTCCCATCGGTTAAAATTTAAAACAATCTTTCATGTGATTTTTTAAATTTAAACTAGTACAAATTTATCGATAAACTTAAAACTTCGCATGTTCATTGGTAACAAATACCTAAAATGTTGGTACAACATTTTAGGTACTTGTTTGCCACTTTGAAGACTAATCTGTCGTTATTTCAAAAGTTATTGTCATTTTAAGAACATTTTATTCTATAATCTTAAAATATTCCAAAAGTGTATACTACATTTTCATCCTTGCCTTCTTAATGCTGCAGAAAGCATATAGAAAAAAAGCAAAGCATATAGAGCAGCTGTTACTTGCAAGCGCATATCAAATCGGATGCAGTACGATGGCTCGCTCATCAATGCGTTACACTGAGCGTTTTCCTAGTTTTTAAAACTTCGGTTGAATCATATAAAATGACAACTCGACTTTTCGATTGACAATCTTCACACCTTACCCAAGAAATAAATAACATTGATTAATGTAATAAATGATGATATCATTATTGGAAGGACATTTACTGCTTAAGGCAGATCGGAATGAATCTATATATTCCATTCCATTTAATTTAATATTTTGATTATTTGTTTTAATTTATGTAAGCATTATAATAAGTTATTCGTATCAAAATCGCTTTATTGTCACTTTTGAGGGTGGGAGGCAAATGGGGTTTGACGCCCCTTTTATCACTACTTGAAGTGTTCTAAGAAGAATGCGAAAACATTTTTTGATGTAAGATTTGTTTGGAATTGATTTGTTGACTTAGTTTCTAATTTAGTACCATTATTATTTTGATGTTATTTCATTTGTAAGAAAGTGTACTTGACTGGTCCTGTTATGTACTGACGTCATAGTGCATAGTTCCTCGAGTGGCCGCTGGTAGCGCGCCACCCCCAGTTCCGGGAGACAAGACCTTGTCTCGTCCGCACTTCACTACGAGCTACCGTCGCGATGAGTAGCTTCATTCGTCGACAGGCATTCGCACAATCAAGATCAGCTCTGCACTCTAGTGGTGGAGATGTGGTACTAGAGGAAAGGGTTCAACATTCAATTCTCCATAAGGAACCTGTAGAGTTTGGATACCTCTACTTCATACACTATTAAACATAGAACCCTGAAAAAAGTAACGAGTATAGAAAAGATTATGCTTTATCGATCTGTCACCTCAGAATTTTTCTCCGAGGTTAAATTGCAGCGTAATAATCATGCAAACATGAAATGCAGCAGCCAATCAGAGTACAGGAAATGGTTCAACAGACCAATCAGGCTACAGTATAAGCCGTATTAGCTTCATACGGAAAGTTATTTTATAATTATTTAGACACAATAAATGCATTTCTGAGGTGACAGATCGAATAAGCATAATCTTTTCTATACTACTTACAATTTTTATAGTTCTATGTTTAATAGTGTATGATGTAGAGGTATCCAAACTCTACAGGTTCCTTATGGATAATTGAATGTTGAACCCTTTCCTCTAGTACCACATCTCTACCACTAGAGTGCAGAACTGATCTTGGTTGTGCGAATTACTAAACCGAACCATGTGCTTTATAATAATGTCTATAACCACGTATACTTTTGTAATAATATTCCGTGAATAAACCTATTCTCAAATATACTACATTTTGGCGACGAGGAGACTTGTGAACGCCGATGACGTCGGATGAGGAGAAGGAAAAAAAGCCGGTTACGAGATCACGTCTAGCATCGAAAGAGTCGAAGGAAACGAAGTATGACATCGTCTAACTTCGGTAAGATTCAAGAGTACATTCATACGGATAGTTCGTCATGGCAAGAATATTCAGAGAGATTGGAATGCTATTTTGAAGCTAACAATATTGCTGTAGAAAAGAAGAATATAATTTTTTTAAGCAGTTGTGGCACAGCTACCTACTCGCTTAAAAGGTCATTATGTCATCCGAAAAAACCTAAAGACTGAAAACCTAAAGATTTTCACTGAAAGTTACTATGAAAGTTACTCTGATAAAAATTGTAAATTTTGAGGGAAAACTTGACAACGGGATGGCAGTAACCACGTGACATTATGTTGACTGGTGATGTATCAATGCGCTGGGGGGGGGGGGGGGGGGGGGGAGGTGAACGGATAGATGACCATTTCATTTCGCACGTAGAGCAAGCTAAGAAGCTAAGACGAAAGGAGGGGGAGGGGAAGGGTTGGTTAGGGTCGCGCGTACTCAGGTAGGCAGGAAATGAAATGATTTGATGAGTGCTAAATTTAGTAACAGGTAAAATGTTTGGTTTACAATGTCAAGTTTTCTCTCAGGAGAGAAGATATAACGTGTTCTAAAGTAACTTTCTTGGTAACTTTTAAAAATCAAAAAGTTACCATAGAAAAAGGAACTTAGGCTTAATTAAGTTACCAGGTTTAAAAAGTATTGAGTTACCATAAAAGTTACTGAAAAAGTAACGCGTTACCGGTAACGCGTTACTTTTGTTAAGTTACTACCCAACCCTGAAAAAATGGTACTCGGCTGTATTGCGGGTGGGGGTATTAAGGGGCCAACTGATGGGGCAAAATGTAGTAGGTATCTTTAAAAATGGAAGGCAGATTGACGAGGGTGAACGATGGTCAAAAGGGTTCCAGTGTTCTCTCAGTCATGTACATTTGGAATTCAAGCGGTTAATACATGCCGGGTTGAAGATGGTCCTTCCGTATGAATGAACACCCATCCAATAACAAAATAAGTTTTTTGAATATTTAATAAAGATACAATTTTTACGTCATACATTTATCTGAAACAGTAATCCTAAAAAATACTTTTTGAAATTAAAAAAATCGGACAACACATATCCAAAAGAGAGTGACACCATGGGTGACACAATAAGGGTTACACTATTATTTGCTAAATGTTATCGCCTTTATTTTAATTAAACAAATGTCAAGCGTTTTTTTTTAAATTCAAAAAGTATTGTAAATTATTTACTTTTTAAGGTTGAGGGAGTCCCTCAGAGATCAGGCGAAACTATTTGTGTTTAACATTTAATTGCAATTATCCTGAAGTCACAGAGAAATGCACAATACCCGAGATACATTCATTGTCGTTTTAATGGGATAAGATTCAAACCCTTAGTGATTTCTAATCATGAGAAAGAACACTCTGACAATGATGTAACTTTTTTATTTTTTTCCGTTATTGAATATATTTTTTGAACCACTTTGTAAGCTGATATTTTCACAGATCATCAAGGACCACTATCCGCGGATATTGCGAATTTTTTAAGCTCGTATCTAATTTGGATCGTTTGTAATTAATTAATCAGATCGCAGGTAGAATGACCGTCATAGTCATCACGCCTGACTGAACCAGAGTTGGGGTTGGAAAGGAACATCCTGGTCTGATCTTATCTCATTCAAAGTCGTTTAGAATATTTCGCATCATACGGAGGTTCATTCTATTATCAAGTTTCAATTCCACATCTCAGTTTTACCATTTACTCTCTGATGATTATAAAAGCAACCAATATCCTAGGTAGATATATGAATAAGAAATTTAATTGAAATTAAATTTTAAATCTAAAGAAAAACACAAAAGTTACAAGTAAAATTTAGTTATTTAAAAATTAAATCAATTATATACAATACTTGGTAGGTACCACTGACATGCTAGGAACTCAATGAATGAATAATCACAATTACGTATAAATGAACGTAATTGCACTAAACTTTAATTATAACACTTGTAGTATGTTGTAATTGATAATTTGTTTTGTAAAAAGTACATTTATTTTACGTAAATCTACTGCGTAATAATATCAGTACAGCTATTATTACAGTCTATAAGTTGTATTATGCAGCAGGTAGAAGGGGGAGGGGAAGAGGGTTGTCTTCCGCTCATCGAGATGCTGTCAAGTTAGAGATTAGGATCTCGGCCAGAGAATAGCCGACTCAAGCAACCCTCCGCACCCTGTTCGCCGAACAGTAATATTAGATAAGATATTTGAATATTTGTATAATTAATTATACTTATACTTTCTGATGACGACTTACTAGCATTTGCTTGGATCTTTGAATAGCGCCCGCGATGGACAGGGAACATTACAAACAAAAGCAATTCCCAGACCAATTTTCAATTAAATCATTTTCTGCTCACATTGCTAATACTTTATGCTAATAGCCAATCTTTTTCACTTTCATAAAACAATCACACAAATTGAAACTTTGAAAATATGTTACTCATTATATGTTAATCATCTCGTCTTTAGAAAGATATGACCCATTATAATAGCGAGTGTGATTGCATGACTTGCTAATAAATTAATAATTTGAGCTACGATATTTAGGACCTTTGAAGCGTCCAAAAAGGCAGGCAAACAGTATTTTCAAGATGGCGGCGCTCCCTCGACCTTAAGTTAATATAATGACAAAACTTATATTTATATTAAACAATCAAAAAACTTAGTTTTAATACGATCAACCAAGTTTTCCATTCATTCTCGCGGAAGCCTTTTATGAAAGAACCGACCGGCGCGGACCGGAAGGACCGGCCGGCATGAGGTATTGTGACTTCTCAGACTCGTTGGAACAGAGAAGTTTGCTCGAATCTCGTCTCGAATCCCCTCACACCTTGAAAGTCGCTAATTTTATGCATAATACCAGTTTTACGAGTAGGTTCTCTCAGTGGAGGGGCAAATGTTGGGAAGGTTCCCTACTAAAAGTCCATGAAAAATCCTCGACCCCCTTTCATCATTGAATATTAAATCCATGCCTTGTTCACACTATGCTATATAATCTCCATTAACTTAATCTCTGTTAAAAGATAATCGAGTTCCTGAAACTCTGTTATGCCTTAACCTCATCAAAGTTAACTAACATGCATTCACAATGTGACAATGGAGATAAATAATTAACAGAGATCAACTTTTGTAGTATGAACAGGATTACGAGATTAATCTTTACTATTCGTCGTCAGCATCTCTCTCCTAATCATAATCATTCAAATGTCGTTATTTGATCGTAGAAAAGTGCACTAACCCACCCCTAAAACTAAAATAAATCAGAAAATTACAGGACTTTTCCTTTGTCAATATTATTTATTAAAATAATGAATGTCTCATGATTTTATCTATGATGCGCCTTTGGTATTTTGAGAATGAAGAATGTTATACAGATCGCTTATTTTAACAATACTATAAGTATTTACACATTGCAAGTCATTAAGACAATTCACAAACTTGTATTTTTATAAACGTTCCTATAACGTTTTTATAAAAGTTTTTATACCTAATTACTTTTAATGTGTAAATATTAAATTACCAAACTTATAATCGGAGAAGCGAAGAAAAATATAATAATGATGTTAATGTTAACTAATATAAGTAGTTAACATTATTTTTGTATGAACTCGAAAAGCCGATATAAAAATGAACCCCATTAATTATAGTATATAATGAATGAACCAGCAATTATCAAGAAATACTTTTAAAACGTATACTTAATTATTTCAAGTATTATTTCATATTTTTTCTGGAATAAAGGTCTCCACAATAATTATAAGTACCGAATTGCAAGACTTTAAAGCCAAATTCTTAACACAAAAAACACACAAATATTTCTATACATATCTTCTGTTGTGAGATAATATCTAGGCTACCTATTCTACACAATCCAATTGTGATATCAAACTCTCGCTTGAATAGGGAAGATTCCTTAATTTGTCTTTAGATTAAATTAAAAACTATATGAAAATAATAAATATTAACACTTGTTTCACTATTCTAGTCCTTCGTTTTCTTTATCAAATCTCGCATTGAAATATCTACTACCATTCAGGCGGGAAAAACAGCGTTTGTCAACATTACAACAAGTGACGTAGACAGCAATGTTATTTGCGACCAGAGCCATCATGATTATACATTGTGTTTATGTGATTACATACCAACATGTGACGTCAGTTGTCCCTTAGGCCGTTCTTGGCCTTATTAAAATTCAGTAGTTTTATTCAGATTTAGAATGAAGATTACTTTATTCTATTTATCGCACGAGATTATTTTTTTTATTATCGAGATCATAAACCTGTAAATTTTTATAAATTCATGTTTTTATTACATTATAAATTCTAAGAATCTTCCCTTTTACTACTTCGATCAAGAATAGCTGGTTTGTTGATGTGGCCCTGAACAGGCCCTAATCATATGCATTTACCTATTCATTTATGTGAATAACATGATGATAATACATAAACAGTATAGATTCTGCAGCTAAATACCGGGTAGCTGGTCTGACAATTCTAGGGCCATTAGCAATTTGTGGGGCGCCACTCAGTTATGACAATATAATTTTAGAAACTTTTTTTCCGATATTTGCTGTTTTTGTTAACGCGGCTTGTATATAGTTATCAATATTCTATTTTATAATTAAATGGGATGTTATACATTTTTTACCACAAAAAATAATACATAAAAATACACATTCTCAAAAATTCTAAAATGCCTTCAAAGGTCTGTAGGATATTAAATTATGAACTATACTAACATTAGGAAAAAGCTCAGTGTAACGCGTTGCCTTCGTATTGCATGCGAATTGATATGAGTGTGCAAGATTCTGCTCTACAGGCCTTGGAAAGAGCTGAAACGAATTGCGTTAAAGTAGCAGTGATAAAATATCTCAAATTTCCTCCAAGAAATTTGACAAATTATTTCCCAACACGTATATGTCCGTCAAAATGTCAATAACTTTGGAAGATAACGACAAATAAGTCTGAAATGTTTTACAAATACCTAAAATGTGGGTCCCAATTGATCAATCAAATGGTTGCTTCTTAATTTTCAAAAGATCAGAGAATCTCGTTCAAAAACTATACACGAGACCGCTCATTTGAAATTATAGTTTGTGTACAGAGTTTCAGATCGATCGGTTAAACATCCTGGGCACTGCTGACAAAAATACACACAAACAACATAAAAGACAACAAACAGACAATGAGAGAAAGTGCCATAAGAGCACCTTTGTGGTGAACAATAAATAGATGAAGCAAAACTCATATTGTACCTTTTTTTAACATTATTATTCAGATAATAATTTTTTTTATGATGTTACTAAAAATCATTATAACGTCACAGAAATCATTGAGTCAGCAACGTGTTAAACCCTTACCCCCCCCCCCCCCCCCCCCTCCCCGCGCCTCACAATGACACGACTGCGGGTGCTGCAACATCGTACACTTACATCGTATACTGTATTTTTTTTACAAGTGTTATCAATACACTACATTTCGAATTGAACCTTGAAAAAAAAAGATCGAAATCGTATATTTTTATGAAGAAGTTCCTGAGGAAAATATTTTGTTTTCGTTCCCCAACACTCGTCGAACGATAAAATTTCATAGAACCTATGTTTCGAACTTTGAAGAATAAATCTATGGGTAGGTCAAGGAAGTAATGCTCATTTAGCATTGACTGAGCGCAAATTAGCACGCCTCAGTGGATGCATTGATATCAGCTAGTGGTGTGAGGGTTGGCCGTCCGGTCGTAAATACCAAGTGTTCGTTCATAGTCCTCTGATACCACTTTTCCCGCCTACATTTCCCGCCAACACGACTTGAGCACGTGACACACGAATCACGAATTCACACGATGATACAATCATTATCATTAATGATTGTCGTTTAGTATGATGTAACAGTTAATTATTAATAAACAATGCAACTATTGGCGCGAACTGTTATCGAAAGCGGTATTATTAGCAAAGTTTCTATTCTTATTATTTTTTGTCTATATTCTTTGAGTCTGAATCATTCCAGATAAATCAATGTACACTCGGCCAAACATAAATTGATCGTGATGAAAAGTTAGAGTATCATCTCTTGTCTATTAATTTTCCGATTGCCTGTACAAACCGGTCAGACCTCTCACTCTAGTGCTCTCTCTCTCTCTCTGTGCTCGAGTAAAACAAGGGATGGGGGAGATATCTACTGATGTCAGGGAAACTGGTATTTTCTCTAACTGTCGAAGCAACCCTGTAGACCTTCGTTCGAATCTCGCTCAGGCTAAGGTGACCGAGTTCTAGCGAGATTTCGACTCATTTTCTCAATATGTTCAATCTATACTGTGTTACAGATTCATAATGTGAAAAGAATGAATTTGATAATATGATACTTTTGTTAATGTAGGTATTATTTCATTTGCAAACAATCCGGTTTACGTGCAGTTAATCAATTCATAGCACAAAGAATACGTCTATATAAATGATTGGTCTTACATCTTGTGGTTTTGAATAATTATATTCCAACTTATGCATTTTAAGCGCCAAGCCTAATTTATGCATCAAGTTTAATATTACTGGAGCAAGTTGGCTCAGGCAGTAACGCCCTAAACTTGTATCCCGGAAGTCCTGACTTCGATTCCCGCGACCGACCTGCCTGACTGAGGCGGGTCGTGGTGTTCCTCAGTCGAGAGTAAATGCTATGATTTTCACTAATAACTAGGAAAACGCCCAGTGTAACGCGTTGATGATCGAGCACCGAAACGGGCAACACCTCGAAGTCGAACTGAAATTCCCTTTACAGATAAGACAGATTATTAAAAGCATAACACCATATAACACGAACGACAAATGAACGTTATCCTATATTCAGATTGTTATGAAGGGATGTGCGTTGTAAAAATATCCTATCGGACCGGGACCTCTCAATAGCCGGGCGAGAGCTCTACCAAATGAGCTATCCGGTCGGACGGACGGACATTAGACACAACACACTGATGAGGGTTAGAGATCTCCGAGGAGAATGGAATGAAGGTAGAGAATGCTCACTACGAACTGTCATACCACCGGTGACGATGCTGTCACCATGTCTCTTTGCACTAGCGTGCGCAAACCTCTTACACTCGACTGAACAAGTTGCTTGAGTCAGAATGACTGCATGGAAATGCATTTCCACTTTAAGCGATAAACACTCAAGAGGTATTTAAAACTAATACTAATCTTCTAGAAATCATTAAAGCCTCAATCAGGATAGTAAAAAATGTGTTGTGAATAAATTGGCCTAATCCGTTATTCTGTTTGACCTTAAATAGATAAGGAACAACAAATAGAAAAAAAATCATAGATTCGAGCCATACGTTTCAGATAAAGATGCTTGCTTTATTCGTATTGATAAGCCGCGAGCGCCTCCTTCCCACCTTCCACCGGTAACCCTTTATCATCCATCAAGACTTGGACTCAAACTGCAACATCCCCTATGTACAGAAACTTCCACTATCCAATACCAATAAGTAGAGATGCATTAGAACGGTTATAATATCAGAAAAATGTTACCTATCCATTCAATTATTCAATGAATATTTATTCACTAAAAAAGGTAATTAATAAAACGAGCTAAATCTTATGTCCAAAACTAAATTTTCTGCTCTCACTGAATAAATACACATAATGTATCACGCTTTGACTGAATATTAATTACGCACACACGGCAACAAGGCTGGCGAGTTTCTTTAACGACGCACACTTAGCAAAGAAAAGAGCATTGTTATATACATTGATTTCTACGATTTATAGTTTTCCATAGTTTCTTATTTACATAAAATGCAATTCATGCAGTTTATGGTAACAACGTCACTTTTATATTAACGGCGCACACTTTTCAACTAAAAATTTCCTTTGATTCGCATACTCACGAATACCATAAATAGTGGGCATAGAATAATTTTGTCAGGATAATCAATAGCCAAAATTTTCCTTCGTCAATATGAATATTATTTCAGTGCACATTATGGCGGGACAAATAATTAACGTCATGTGCTGTCCTAGTTTTATTGTTGCCATAGCAACATCATTGTTGGTTAATAAATATAACATCACACTGATTTTCCACATACTGAATAATATTTACGGAATTTCAAATTGATATTTATTAATGAAAATTGTATATTTTTTGTTATGAATAAAGGAATATTATAGTCGGGTTTGAAATAAATTCAAAAGTAAATCGTAACTGTCCTATTGGCAATTTGTAACATTTTTTGTATATACTAAAAGTATAAATCAAATGTTAGGGTTAATTTGAAATTTACGTTTTCTCATAAAATTAATTTAAAGGGTATGTTATGTTAGCCCAATCTATAGACGTGTATATTTTGTTCAATTGATTAACTGCACTTAGATCGGATTGTTTGAAAATGAAATAATTTATACATTAGCATAAGCATTAGATTATATACATACTTTTAAAATTATCAATCTGAAACAAAATATAGATTGCACTTATTGAGAAAATTTGAGCCGAAATCTAGGTAGACCACGATCGGGTTAGCCAGGAGCAATATTCGAATGAAGATTCGACCTGCTAGGCTGATGCGATTGAGAAATTACCTGTTTCTATTTGACGTCAATATCTCCCCCATCCCTTGTTATTACTCGAGGACAGAGAGAGATAGCAGCTAGAGTGAGAGGTCTGACCGGTTTGTACAGGCAATCGGAAAATTCATAGACAAGAGATGATACTCTAACTTTTCATCACGATCAATTTATGTTTGGCCGAGTGTACCTAGCCAATGATTGCAGGTTGCAATGATTTCGTTTTCAATAGGGAACGTTGAAGTATTTTCCCGTGTATTTTTATTCGTTACCAGGTAGATTGTTGGAATATCAGCCAAAATAAGACGATAAGAGCAGACCCCAAAATAAATGTATGATTGTTTAAATTCAGTTTTCATTTTATCAATGTAATCAGAACATGGCAGCTTTGACTTCTGACTTAGGCGAAATAATAATAGATAACGTTATTATGTTGTAGGCTTCTGACAGCGCAAGAAAACGTTATTGTGTGAAAAGTGTTCAAAAATGTCAAATTGTTGAAGAACACTCAGGAATAGCGATGGGGCTCGAGCCAGACACCCATAATTTGTCCAACTCGCTCCCCGATCAGCTGGAAATCTTTCACTTTTAAATACGCACCTCCTTTCCTTTCAAACTTTTCCATACAAAAAAAAACAGTTTTAGCATACCTAGGTATATACCGGGTGGAGCAAAATAATCACTCGGCGTTTGAGAGGTCACAACACCGAAACTTAGAGATAAAAAGGGCTGAAACTTTCACATGTTATAGAACAAATATGATTTAGTAATGTGCAATTTTCAGAAATATTCGAGTAATGTGAAAAAAGTTACATATTTGAATGAAACGTTGAAAAGTCGTTTATACCAGCGTTTGAGTTTAAACAAGAACCAGAAGATTGTTAAAAAGAATCACCTGTCTGTTTTGTACATAAGAAAGTTTGCGTTCATCATAATTTGACATAAAAATTACTCCATTTTAGTCAAGATGTCTGTGTCTTATAGAGACGTGGTTTCAAGAAGAGATACGTATTATGGAGGGAAAAGGATTGTGGCTGAATTTCCGACGATGAATTGGGTTATACGAAAGTTACATAAATTCACACATCTATATTCACTTAAGAAATCCAAGACAAATTCGCATAGATTTAATAAACATACATTTATGTTTTTTTAGAAATTCATAAATAAACATAAATTTACATAATTCCTAAGAAGTATAATAACACCAAATCAATTCATCCAAACACGTAAATTTCGTCTGATTTAATCTATTTTTCAACTGAAAATTCAATCATTGAAACTTTTTTCCTTATAAATGAATATGTTTGAAACTTTCACATATTAAATATGGGTGTGTTTTCTAATATGTGTTCAAATTTCAGAATCATATCTATAATAGTTTCGATATAGTAACCTCTCAATCAGGGTGATTTTTTTGCGCAACCCGGTAAAATATATATTTTTTAAATTTCAATCTGTTTTGTTTGAAATACAGCGACTAACAACATGTCTGACTCACAACAGAGATAATATTTTATGCAATATTATCTGTTTCAATGTATTTGGCGACGAACAAATGCTCTCCTGGCGCCGGTCCTCGATATAGCTGATAATTGAATTATTGAACAATCAACAGGAGAAGTCAACTTCCGTGAGACGAACTGTCTTCCAGAGATAATATCTATTCATTTGGTGTGGGGGGGGGGAGGTTCCACATTGTACATTATTATTGGTTAATGTGTAAGAAATAAGAATTAATTTACATACGAAAACAATACCAAAGTACGTTGGTGTTGTGTTTGTGTTATGGTCTTCAAGAAAACTTTATATGAGGACAAAAAGTGAATAATATTTCACAGAGCTAGTTGGCTCAGCCACCCTGGACTCGTACTCCAAGGGTACGATAACATAAAATGATAACTTTCTTGTCACGTTGATAAAATTGCGTCTCTTCTCACCTGAATAACATTGAGATGAGAAGCATGTCGCTGTGACAAGAAAGCTATCATTTTATATAATCGCGCCCAGTCCCAGGTTATAATCCCGCAGCCGTTCAGGGCTCGTGGTTTCACTCAGTCGAAATGGTCATTCTGGGAAGGTTTACTACTTTTAGACCACAACCCCTCCTTCCCACCGACCATCCTTCCATACTTTTTTATAATTAGCAAAGTCATTCATGCATCGCGTAATTAACATCGTATTTGCAGAACAGTGTGAACATTAAAAATTTCCAACCGAGGGTCAACAAAGGTATTACGCAAAGACATGCAGCTTTTCTTGGTCCCAAGCTTTACAATCTTTTACCGGATAATATTCGTAAAACTAAATCAAAAATATATTTAACTATAATATTATAAAGAAGAGGCTAAAAACGTATACGATCGAATCGTTAACGGATAATATAAACTGTAGAATAATGAAGTGAAGTGAAGCAGTGAAGCAGAGAGTCTAGAATGTATACACAGATTTAAATTTCAGCATGTTATTATTTCTTATTTCCTTTGCTTTTCACAAATGTATTGTTTCAATTTAAGGTTTATATCTAAAATTAATTATACCATTGTCATATCTATAAATTAGGTAGATACGCCTTCGAAATTCTCGAAGCTTCAATTTCATTCCTCGCCATTACAACTCTGATTCTTGTATTTGGTATAGATGAAGTCAAATAAGATTGATTATTATAATTAGATTAGTTACTATAGGTGCCAAAATATCTTATTCTTATTTTCGCAATCTCAATCAGATCTAGGTAGGGACTCTCATTTTACTCTAAATTCAGATCCATATTAAGTGTATCTTCTTAATTTAGTTTGTTTAGTGTATATAATTAGCATATTTCAAATTCTTCTGCTTATTAGTATCTTCACGCTACCTCTAAAGTATTTGATGTCATTCATATTATAAGTAGAATAGTTATGCCCTAACACAAGATATTGTTATCTTAAAAGGGTATAATAAACTTACACCAATATATTCATTATTGTAATGCTTTTGAAAAAAAATGAAACTTGAAATTTGTTACTGTTTTACAGTATTTTTTCCGAATTCGTGTTGTCGTGAAAAAGAAATAAAATTAAGTTGACGAACTGCTTTTTTTTATCAAGATGATTAATCAGAGAAAAACTTTGCTCTTTGGTTTAAAACAATCTGTAGTACTACTTATGCAAACTATGAAATGCAAATAGGTACTAAATTAAACTGTCCCAATGCATGATCATTCAAAAAATTTATTTAGGATTAATACTGGGTGGCGGGAAAATACTCCTATTAAAGAGGTCACTCGCCCGACAGAACAATAAATGATAATGATCTGAAATATTCACACAGAAAATATACCGGGTGGCACAAACAAATCACCATGTTTGAGACAGAAATATCAACTATCGACTACATCAGAACTATCAATGACAAATGGCTGGATCTTTTACATGTTATAGAACAAATATGAAAATGTAATATGTGCAATTTTCAGAAATATTCGAGAAATGCGGAAGAAATGCAAAATAAGTTAACATGCATTAATTGAATAAAGACGTTGCAAAATCATTTAAACCAGCGTTTAAATAGCGGAAGCTTGTTAAAAAGAATCGCCTGTTTTGTAGCTACAGAAGTAAGTTTGCGACTATCATTATTTGACATAAAAATTACTCCATTTAGTAAAGAATGACTGTATCTTAATGAGACGTGGTTTCAAGATGATACGTATGGAGGAAATTTTTTTGTGGCTAAATATCCAACGATGAATTGGAAATGAATTGTCGTCATACGAAAGTTACATAAATTCACACATTATACCTACTCATTTAATAAATCCACGACAAATTCGCATAGATTTATTAAACAAATTTATATTTATTTAGAAATTCAAAAATACACATAAATTCACATAATTCCTTCAAAGTAATTCCAAATCAATTCATCAAACACGTTAATTTCGTCTGGTCTAATCTGTTTTTTCAACTCTAGAGTTGAAGTTGAAGTTGAAGTAACCTAATTTCCTAATAAATGAATATGTTTGAACTTTCACATATTACATTTTGATTTATTTTCTGTGTACACATTTCAGAATCCTACCTATAATAGTTTATAGTGACCTCTTCATCAGGGTGTTTTTTATATTAAAAAAAAATACTGCAATTTAATTCCGGTGCTTGTTTCCTTATAGTTTAAATCAACCTCAGGTTGCATTGACTGCAGATTTTTACGCTATGCCGCAGTACATTGTAATACACCGCATTTACCGAAGTGGAGCTTAACTAAACTGAAGATTAAACTGATGGTAATTGGTAATATGACCCCTTACTTCAACTATTTGTCGCGAAACTAAAACTAAGGATTATTCGATTGACATGGATTTTCCTGCTGTTTCTTTTATGCAGGATTTGGGCCTGAATAGGGCCAGTGGTAGTGATAATGCGTTAAATGTGCCACACGTACAGACTAAACAAGGACAAAAGTTCCTGGACCAAAGCACCCGATTAGGAGTAATTGCAACAACTTGCGCATTAGCTCAAGAGATCTTAGATTTTCGACGCAAGTGTCCGGAGTCTCCTGGATTCCGTCCATAAGATTATTAGAACACAGTCTTGTGGTGTTGAGGACTGACATTATGCAAATATCTACTGGCGGACGCAACTTGTTTTGAGCATGAGGCTGTAGCTGGACAATTGCATTCCCGAGGGCGCAGGGTCTATTATCGATGCCGTTTTCCCTCACTGAGTTTTATTTATATCTAACGTGTTTATGATAATGTGTTAGGTTTTTGTATGATGTTCAGTAGACAAATGCTGGAAAGGTTCCTTACTAATAGGCGACGACCGCCTCCTTCCCACCTTACCTAGTCCTCGTCATCTTCATTATAATTCATCCGTCGCCACTGGCCTAAATGCACAATTGTCCGGCGTTAAAAAGAACTAAGAAAATATACCGCAAGAACAGAATTTGCGATTTTGTCAATGATCGTTTTTTCTACTCTTTTTGTAATTTTCTTCGTCACCAAAAATATAAATTTAGCAGCTCAGAAATATGTCAGAGAAGTATTTCAAGCTGCGATTAAAAATGGCTCTAGCTGGCTTTCCATGATCCGTCATCTTCCGTCAACGTCCGACACCGTCCGACGAAAACGACCACGTGACCCGTCTCGACCAATCCCTCGCCGTCCGAGATTTTTGGGGATGGCTCTGATTGGTCGAGACGGGTCACGTGGTCGTTTTCGTCGGACGGTGTCGGACGTTGACGGAAGATAACGGAGCATGGAAAGCCAGCACTCAGTATAGATCACAATGATATTGAATTAATGCCTACTCTAAAAGACCCGACGGGAAAATGCTAGTACCAAACTAATTATTCGGGACACTTCGAAATGAAAAATCATCATTATTAACCAAAATTACTATTATTAACCATTATTATTATTATTATCACTATTATTAACCAAAATGAAAATGCAACCGCATTGGTTTTTTAATTTTAAATTGTCGATGATATTTGACCTAAGTTAGCGCATTACTTGCATCATCTCTTCATCATAGATTGATCAAATATTGACGAAAAACTAAATTTAAAATAGTATAAAATAGTAAGACGAAAAATGAACGATTGTATGAAATAATACAATCAAAGTCTGTTTGCATTATGAGGGGGGCAATTAGGCGTGTATCAGTGGTGCTGAATGGTCAAAGCAGACAATGGAATCTACCTGGGATTTTACAGGTGGACAGGTGGGGTTAACTTCACATGCCGGCAGGCGAGGTGAATCTACCTTTTGCTCTGAGGAGCTACATAGTCCTTCTTCAACAGTCCTTCTCGACTGATTCAAGATTGATTGACTACAAACTGTGTCTAATCCTAGGAATTCAGCTGCCCCCCCCCCCCCCCTCCCTCTTGAATTCTTGTTAATTTAACTGGTCAGATTTACAAAACTATATTGTTTTAAATAATTACTAATTGTGTATTGATAATAATTTGAAAGATATTTTATTTTAAATTGAAAAAAGTTTTACTCGATTCAATTGCCACTCATAAAAAAGTGAAACGGTAATGGTTAAATGTTTATGATGAAATTGTACTGAGATTATTTCAAATTTATGAGCAAACTTATTCATTATCACACTTAGCAATTTGGTAGAACATTATTACTCTCTCAGCTTTTAGGCAACCAAAACAACACCAAAACGATGCGTGTTGCCTACATATGTGGCGCAAGTCAATAGTGGCCCCTGTCGGACTTACAAGAGACTAGACGGCTCATTTCTAAAATTACCTACTACGCGGCGCTGCTGCAGGATGATATAGGTGTGTAACACGCGGTCGGGACCATGTCTGCCGCAAGACGTCAACCCAACGAACGTAAATCAAGAATATACATTCCACATTGTTTCTGACATTAGCTACCAGGTGGCGATATTAAAAGTATGTAACCTACTGTCGGGTGGAGGTCGGCTACAATACCTCGGGCCGTCGAATGTAGCCCGCCGTCGGGACGAGGTCGGCTACAATACATCGGGCCGTCGAATGTAGCCCGCCGTCGGGACGAGGTCGGCTACAATACATCGGGCCGTCGAATGTAGCCCGCCGTCGGGACGAGGTCGGCTACAATACATCGGCCCTCGAATGTAACCCGCCGTCGGGACAAGGTCGGCTACAATACATCGGGCCGTCGAATGTAGCCCGCCGTCGGGACGAGGTCGGCTACAATACATCGGGCCGTCGAATGTAACCCGCCGTCGGGACGAGGTCGGCTACAATACATCGGGCCGTCGAATGTAACCAGCCGTCGGGACGAGGTCGGCTACAATACATCGGGCCGTCGAATGTAACCCGCCGTCGGGACGAGGTCGGCTACAATACATCGGGCCGTCGAATGTAACCAGCCGTCGGGACGAGGTCGGCTACAATACATCGGGCCGTCGAATGTAACCCGCCGTCGGGACGAGGTCGGCTACAATACATCGGGCCGTCGAATGTAATCCGCCGTCGGGACGAGGTCGGCTACAATACATCGGGCCGTCGAATGTAACCCGCCGTCGGGACGAGGTCGGCTACAATACATGGGGCCAGCGAATGAAATCCGCCGTCGGGACGAGGTCGGGTTGCTATACATCGGGCCAACGAATGGAACACGCCGTCGGCCCGAGGCCGGCTGTACGGCGGTTTGGCTGGCCGACATACCCAACGAAGGCGACTTAGGGCCGACCTCGGGCCGACGTAAATTTTCCCTCAGTGCTACTTGGGCTTCTTAATATTATAATCAAATAAAATTATGCAATAGTGAAAAAATATCATTTTAGTGAGTAAAATGGTGAAAACAATTGCGGTTCATGTGGTGCCCTTGAATATTTAACCCTTGAATTGTCTGTAACTTTTAAATGTTGTCAAAACAAGACATTTCAAAAGAAATTATATTCGTTTTTAAGGAACTCAAACTTTTATTACCCAAGTCCGAATAAAAGAATTTGTACTTTCAAAATTTCATATATTTGGTCATGAACTGAACTTCAAAATATATCATTTTAAAAAGGAACTTCCCCAACACTGGATGAAAGTGCAAACTATAGAATACATTTTCTTCTACTCTGTATACACATCTTTTATCAGAAAATGCGCTATCCTATTTAGTGGAAATTTTTGGTGTTTGAATGTGATATTAAATTTCACTCATTGCTATTTAACAGGCTTTTGTGGCGTTTATGAACTATATAGCTTACACGACAGTTTGCTGACATAGTAATGAATTTATTATTATATTATATCTGTTTGAAGTCAATTTAAATTGCAAAATATACAGAATACCAATCATTTTATAGAAAATTATGTAACAAGTTCACTAATTGAAAGATTTAATGAAAGATTTAATAATGAATACTGAATAAGTCTATAACTATCAAATAATGAACAATGAAGCAAGATATTAGTACAAAGGGTTTATAACAAAATAAAATCAAGTGGAGCGGTCGCTCCACCCAGCCAAGTCGTACTGTACACTCACACTCACTTAACACACCGTAAATGCCTATATATAAACTGAGGAGCAGACCAAACACTTTTACTGTAAGCAATAACATGGCATTTTCGGCCTACTGGATCTCAAAATTGGGAAATCTCACATTGTTGCGAAATATCCTAATTTCGAGCTATGGCCCACCTGCCAACATATACCAAATTTGGGAACAACAAGTTATGCTATTTGCGAGCTAGAGGGCCGTGAAAACAGTGAAATTACACCCCTTTTTAAAAGGTATCTTCCGCTTCTTCAGATATCAGGAAACGTTGCTGTCACCGCCACAGCCTAAACGGCTGAACTAATCGATCTGAAATTTTTACCACATGTGCACTTTTGGCGTCTGAGGATACCTTGCCCCTACACATTTTTTGTGCCGCCATTTTAAAACCGGAAGTGACGTCATATCTCAAAAACGGCTGAACCGATCGGAACGAAATTTGCGCCAATCGATTCAGACGGTCATCTATATGAAATAACAATAGTCGAAATAAAAATGCACTATTAGGAAAACCGGAAATGACGCCATAAAAATGCCAAATCTGACTAAAATCATCTCTTATAACAATAACTACATATTCAGAAGGCTTATAATGTTACATAACGTTTATAGATACAAATTTTAGGTAGCAGTGATGTCAGCCGCCATTTTGAAAACCAGAAGTGATGCGATAACTCGAGAACGGCTGGACCGATTGGAACGATGCTTTCGCAATTCATCATGGAATATAATTTTAAGCGTACCTACATTTAGCACCAAACACAATTCTTCTTAGCAACCAAACCACAAAGGCGTATTTTTTTAAAGGAATTATAGTCATTATATATATATATATATATATATATATTAATGTGTAAATTTTCACGGGTGTAATACATTATTAATAAGTTTCTTAGGCTTTATACCGTGTAAATCACTTTTATTCCTCTCCCAACAGTTTCGACCACATAACAGCGATCATTTTCAAGGGACTACAAATTCATAGAAATAATTTGACAGCTAATAGAAAAATTGAACAAAGTCATAGCATACTTGAAACAGAAAAAGTCAAAATCAGAGTCTACAAATGATAATACACTATGCAAAATAACAATTGTCATCAATAACTTAGCATGAACAAAATAAATATTTTCAAGTATCAAGTATCACTAGACGATCTGCTAGCGGAAGCGTATCAACGTCACGTGCTTGGCTTCGTGTCACTCTTCGATTGACTTTTGTATCAGATGAACCTCTATTGTCCTCTTGAGTCTGCATTTGGAGGAGAACTAGACGATCCGATAAGGGTAGTGTATCAAGGTCACGTGCTTGGCTTCGTGTTACTCGACGATTGTCTTCGTTATCATAAGACAAACCATTGACATTTAAGTCAAGTCCTAGTCTTCGATTGCCTATCGAAGATAGAATCGAAGATTTTCGAAGATTCGAAAGATCGAATAGATCGATAGATCGAAGATTTTCTATCCGCGTATTTATAGAGAAGCGATCGAAATAGTTAAAAGACCTGACAACTTAAACAAAAGAGATGACGCTAAAAGATTGCCAATAACGTGGTTACCTGCTTTATCAAATTCGATCATCTCAGTTCAATCAAAATCTAGCGGCCTTGATCGGGTGGATGAAAACTTGTGCAGTGGTGATGCGGCTGTAAACACAGACAATCAGCGAGGCAATCGAAGACTAGGACTTGACTTAAATGTCAATGGTTTGTCTTATGATAACGAAGACAATCGTCGAGTAACACGAAGCCAAGCACGTGACCTTGATACACTACCCTTATCGGATCGTCTAGTTCTCCTCCAAATGCAGACTCAAGAGGACAATAGAGGTTCATCTGATACAAAAGTCAATCGAAGAGTGACACGAAGCCAAGCACGTGACGTTGATACGCTTCCGCTAGCAGATCGTCTAGTGATACTTGATACTTGAAAATATTTATTTTGTTCATGCTAAGTTATTGATGACAATTGTTATTTTGCATAGTGTATTATCATTTGTAGACTCTGATTTTGACTTTTTCTGTTTCAAGTATGCTATGACTTTGTTCAATTTTTCTATTAGCTGTCAAATTATTTCTATGAATTTGTAGTCCCTTGAAAATGATCGCTGTTATGTGGTCGAAACTGTTGGGAGAGGAATAAAAGTGATTTACACGGTATAAAGCCTAAGAAACTTATTAATAATATATATATATATATATATAGTCACAATATATGTTACAAGTTGTAAGAATAAACTTAAAAAAGGAGTGATATCCCCATAAAAAACACTCCGTGTAAAAATACCAGCCAAGTCTCTTCAACTAAAAAAACATAGAAGAAATCTAAAAATTAAGCACTGAAAAGTAGTGATATCAAAAAATGGCCAAGTCAAAACTTTTCAAAAACTACTTGGCGCATCGTTTCTAAGGAGATTAGAGATATATTTTATGTATAGATGAGTATATTTGATTTCCGGCCTACTTCTATACTATTTATATGCACGATGCGTCAAGTATTTTTTTTAAAGTTTTGACTTGGCCATTTTTTGATATCACTACTTTTCAGTGCTTAATTTTTAGATTTCTTCTATTTTTTTTTAGTTGAAGAGACTTGGCTGGTATTTTCACACGGAGTGTTTTTTATGGGGATTAATAATACCGTGAGTATCTTTAAAGGCTTCGGAACAAATTATTAATCGCTTATATATTTGGAATAAAATGGTCTCGCATAATACCTGATATATGATTTTTTTATACATGTTTTACCTAAATTGAAACGTTTACAAAAGGAATACAACATTCTGATATTGTGCCTGATCATTAGTCCGATGACCTCTATTTCATCAACCGAGTATTTGGATTTGAAATAGTCGATAGTCGGTATATAAATCGCCTTCTTCTCTCTCTCCATCTCTTCTGTTGTTTGTTAATATTCTAATAGAGAGGTTCATAACTTCAACGATTACAATATGATTATGTAAATAGCTATAAAATTAAACTTTTGGAAATACTACATTCGAACATTTTGGAAATATAAGTGGAATTGAATCACGGTAAACCACGGCGAGGACAGTTCGAGCTTTGAATCAACCGAGGATCTTCTGCAGGTAGCAGTTATTGACATCGTTATCTATTTTAGTTCACCTCACCCCACTTCACCGAGAAAACAAGTCGGCAGAAACCACCCCAGCTATTACCAAGTGCAAGCGAGACTCTACTACTAGTGAGTGAGAGGCCCGACAACCTCTCGTCAATCTTTCTTCTCACTCGCACAGCAACTATCGCACTCTCTCACTCTACAGGATACCTACAGTTTGTTCAAATCTTCTGTACAATGATTATGGTGGTGAAGATGGCAACGAAAATGATGTACTACGCTAGCACCAACACAACAAAATGAAAATCAGCTAGAACTAGGTGGCACATTCAAGTTAGCGGATTTTTTTTTTGGAGAGTTTAGGTTGGCAAAGTGTGAATTCAGATGGAAGGTCTGGATGGTGCTGCTTATTTACACCCTAACGGCGTTGTAAGCGTAAATTGAACAGCCTATATTGAAATTGTATACGGTGAAAGGAAACAGCCGGAAAACCGAGTACCGATTATTATTTGGGGGAGTGTACATGAAGTAAGTGAGACCTGTATTGTCCAGGAGATGATGTTCTTGCTGCGCTGATCTGTCACTGGACCCATGCGGTAGCAGATGATGAAGCTGATGAGTCCCGTCACAGCGATGTACGTGGTCACTTGCGTCTGGTAGTGGAAGGCAATGACACGCAGATTGTCCCACAGCTTCTGGATCAAGTAGATGCCCACAGTGCTCCCGCCAACCAGGAACGTAAACATCATGGGTTTCTGGAGAGAAAATGCACAATTTGTTTAAATTTTAAAAAAAAATCCAATCATAAAAATAAATTTGTTAAAATCTTTGTATTTGAGTTTTTAAGATCTGCAACGTCCAAGGAGGTCCTTAAGGACGCATACAAGTTTGAGCAGCATAGCAAGTCATTTGCTAAGGGCCAGCTGGTCAATAGCTTGTTACAGGGTCATTCTGGAACAAGTATTATCTTTTGGTCGTAACTTTAATCCTGGTCGCAACTTTAATCCCAACTTGCACAACAATCCCCCAGGGGGGCGCAAAAGGTGATTTTTGTGGTATTTTGCAACTCGTTTGAATTTTTTGTGTGCTAACGGGGCAAGATAATGACAATCAGATTGCATATTTAAATAAAAGATGACATTTGTAATTTTATCCATTTTTTTTGTAAAGGTTATACTCCTAAATCAAAATTTTCGAAATTTTGGAAATTGGGAGGGAATTATCCAAAATAGTTTTGATGGCAATCAATCTCTTGGTAATAAAAAGTTGTACATGAATATGACATCAAGATTGCAATATTTTGTGTTTACAACCCATTTTACTGGGATTAAGTGTCTTGAATGGGTAAAATGGTAATTTTCGGGAAATAAATGATTCTTTTGAGGGACAAATGTATTTTTTTTCCTTATAATAAATAGGTACACTCGACAATTAGGGATGGAGCGAACTTGGATTTTGATATCGACTATCGATATCATTTATATATCGATATATATCGATATATCGATACTTCGATGTATCGATATATTGAAATATTGAAATATCGAAATATCGATATATTGAAATATCGAAATATCGATATAAATTGAAATATCGAAGTATCGATATATTGAAATATCGAAATATTGATATGGAAATAATATTTAGATGACAGGTATGGAACTATTGATATATCGTATGAATGTATTAAATTGCTCCTAAAACTGATAGGAATTTCAAAAGAAAATGTAACAAGAAATAACACAGCCGTTCCAAAATATAGGGTCACCGGCCAGATAAGAAAGAAAATGAGAATAATCTGAGAAATTGTCCATAAATCTTGTAAACGCTGCACTGCAAATATTCATTATTTTGCCATAGTAGGCATAAACTTCAATTAAGAGCATAATTGTATCATGCGGTAAGGCTTCAATATATCGATATTTCAATATTTCGATATTTCAATATTTCGATATTTCAATATATCGATATTTCGATATTTCAATATTTCGATATTTCAATATATTGATATTTCAATATTTCAATATATCGATATATCGATATTTCGATATTTCAATATATCGATATTCAATATATTCAGGTATCGATATTTCGATATTTTTTTGATATCGATATATATCGATATATCGATATTTTCTCCATCCCTATCGACAATTCATAAAACGGTATTGGAATATTTTCCAAGTCCCAGAAATGCATACTTGATTCTAGTTGAGCCTGTACTACTGCCTTCTCACTCTCTCGCTAGGCAAGCTTCAGCGGTCTCGCTTCCACTAATACGCCAAATAGATATGAAACCAGTTTTTCCATTGGTGGGGTGGGGTAGGGTGGAAATAGATTACGTTGCCAATAACAGAAGATCCTCAATCGAATCCTTCGAGCTGTCCTAGCCGTGGTTTATCGTGATTTTAACGTTTGGACGAAAATCCACTTCTATTTCTAATCTGCTCTACTAAATAAAATTTTATTTTATTTTATTTATATGTTCGAAATAATACCTATAGGTATTATTTCGAACACTAATCGAAAACACTAATCGAAATTTAAATAAAATAAAATAAAATAAAATTGATAATAATGTCAAAAGTATCTCCTGTCAGCCAGGCATCAATTCTTATTTTTTTTGTCTGGGGCTTAACGTCGCACTGTTCTGCAGCGAGGCTAATGGCGACGGATGAATGATTATGATGATGATTGGGAGATGATGGTGGAGAATAGGAAAGGATGGAAGGTGGGAAGGAGGCGGTCGTGGCCTATTAGTAGGGCACCTTCCCAGCATTTGCCTGTCGACTGAGGGAAAACCACGAAATAGGAACCAAACATTATAATTCAGATTTAATCAAATACAATTACAAATACAACAAAATAATCATATCTTGTAAGACTCACTTTTTTATGAAAGATGGATGCTGTAGAGTCACATAAAATTTATTTAATTTGAACTTGCACTGCCAAAATTACATAATTAACAATAATGCGATGATGTTTATCATAATCCACCGATATTTGATGAGAAATTAAAATAGTGGTCCATGCTATCGAGATCAGCTCCGGCAAAGATGTTATGATTAATAATATATTTGGCTCCGGTAAAAGAATATTATGCTTAATACTGCTCTTGTTGAACGAGTGCAGCGAGCGACTGCACTCTTCTCTTTCGTCACGAGCCTGTGATCTTTCTGTTCTTTTGGTCGGTTACAGGAGCGTTTAAAGTCACACCGTTTCTCCGATAGTTCTGAAATTTTTCATGCATGTAGAGACTACCCAGAGGCATTCAGGGAGGGTCCGTATCTGAGATACGTATCTTGAGATATAAAAGTATCTTAGTATCTGTATCACAGATATTTTATAGTAAGTAACTTATACATCGATGAAATATTGTCTTTTTGTTTTCGATTTTCGAACGAAATATTGAGATATTTGATATAAAATAATAAAGTTTGTGACAATAAATCTTAGAATTGCCAATTCGATTTTTTTTTTACCGCAATGCACTTCACAGCACTGTTATATTTTTGAACAAAATTAACCTTGACTACTCATCAAATTCATCATAAATATCGTGACCCTGCTTCCAACTGTTGTCGGGTCAGGGGATAGGATGATCCCACCAATGTTCTAGGGCACTTGTGATCTCAGAGCCGACTTGCCAAGTCCGACACTCCACACTTCTTCAATCTCCTCTTCCACTTCTTCAGGCTCCTCTCTTTCCACCAGTTCCCTCCATCTCTCTCTGTCTTCCCACCACTTCTCTGTTGTAATTACTCCCCAACACTCTCCTCTTTCTTCTGCGGCTGCCTCTATACCGTTCATCCATTTAGTTCTAGGTCTTCCTGCCTTTCTTCTGCCACCCATGGCTGAACGCTCTGCCTCTCTATATGGTATCCTCTCTTCTCCCATCCTCTTCATATGTCCGTACCATCTTAGCCTCTCTTTTCCAAGTTTAAATCTAAAAGACTCCACTTCTAGGTCCTTTCTAATCTTTGCACTCCTCACCTTGTCCATCTTCGTCACCCCTGCCACACTTCTCAGGAACTTCATTTCCGCAGCCTGCATTTTCATTTCTTCCTTCCCTCCCACTGGCCAAGTAACTGCTGCATATGTTAAGATTGGTACATAGTAGGTTTTGTACAGCAATATCTTACACCTCTGGGGCACATCTTCATTCCACAGTAGCTTCCTTACACTCTGGTAAAACACTTCTGCTGCTCTCACCCTCCTCTCGATCTCCTTGTCCACCTTTCCATCCTTTGCCAATACACTGCCTAGATATTTAAACTCGTCTTTTTCTGTCAGTTCCTCTCCTCGCATCTGCATCCGGCACAGTGTCTTCTGTTGCCTTTCCATAACCATGGTTTCGCTTTTTTCTCTACTGATTTCTAGTCCATATTTTGCTGTCACTTCTTCCCACCTGTTGAATTTCTCTTGCAACTCTTCCTCGGTCTCTGCCCACACAAGAACATCGTCTGCATATATGAGTGTGCGGGTGTCCTCTTGGTAATCCGGCTCGACCTCTCTCAGCATCTCATCCATTACCACTGAAAATAATGTTGGTGACAATACACACCCTTGCTTCAGTCCCTCCCTCACTTCGAACCAGTCCGTTTTTCCCACAGCCGTCTGCACGCAGCTACTGTTTTTCTTATACATACTTTGAATTCTTTGTATCACTCCACTGTCTCTAGGTGTCACTCACACCTTTCTTCTCTAGGCACCGCCACACTTCTTCTCTTGGCATTCTGTCGTACGCCTTTACCAGGTCCAGAAATATCATTCTCATCCCGCTCCCTTTCTCCCATCGGTCTTCCATGATCTGTCTTACTGCAAAGATGAGGTCAGTTGTTGAACGTCCTCTTCTAAAACCGTACTGTTCTTCTCTTTGTTTACTCTCAATACTCTCAGCCACCCTCCTCTTAATGATCTTTTCGTACAATTTAGCAGTTTGGCACATCAAAGTTACTCCCCTGTAGTTGCAGCAGCGCTTTCTGTCCCCTTTCTTAAAGATAGGAATAAGTATTCCCTTCCCCCAATCTTCTGGAACATCACACTGGGTCCATGCTGCTTCAATTACCCGGCAGAGCCACTCAATTCCCTTCTGCCCTGACGCTTTCAGCATCTCGACACTTACTTCGTCCATTCCCGGGGCTTTACCATTCTTCATCTTCTTCAGCATTTCTTTCACTTCCACCTGTCCTGGTATTTCACACGCAACCCCCTCGCTTTCCTCTGTCATATTTTGGTTTGTCTCTCTGTCTTTCGTTTGTACTGCCTCTCCCTGAAGTAGCTCCTTAAAGTACTCTTTCCACATTGATTTTATCTCCTCCGGTCTGTTTGTGAAACCACCACCCTCCTTCTTCATTAGGGTTTGAGCAGTGTTGAATCCAGGCATGCAGGTGCCCTCCCCGGCACAAATACCTATTCAAAATACCTTCAAAATAATATGTGAAAAAAACACGTAAAAATAGACGGATCATGTCAAAAACCTTCCAAAACGGTTAGAATTAGGTTAAAATCCAAAAAATTTCCGGGGCTATGCGCCCCGGACATGCATATCCTGATAAATTCAATTAATTTACCTATTCATAAATATCTTAAACAATTTTTTGGATAATTTGCAATTTATAATTCCCCAAAATAGCTATACACTGTGATTCAAAATTGTACCTAAACGAATTACCTTGATCAAAAAAATTCTCCGAACCCCCTGTTTTCCACTGTGAGTTTTCAAAATATATTACGTATAATAATTGCTTTGTGCTTTGTACAACTACAAGCATTATTAATAAATTAACTCTACCCCCCCCCTTCCCCCCCCCCCCCACCACCGAAACACCAACATCCAAAAAGTACCCAAAAAATATGCCACCCCCAACTATTCAAGTGCCCCTCCCGAGAAAAATGTCTGGATTCAACACTGGGTTTGAGTCTCACCAGTATGTCGTTCCGCCTTGATTAGACTGTACAGCAGTCTCTTATTTCCGTCAAAGTCATTCTCCAACCTGTTTGCAAACTCTTGCATTGATATTTCTTCTCCTCCTCTACTATGATCTTTACCACTCTCTTGCTTTCCCCGTAGTCCTTGATGTTTTCTTCCGTATGGGACTCTTCCTTCCTTCTCCACGCCTCCTTTTTCCTCTGCACTGCCTCTCTCACCCTTTCATTCCACCATGGTGTTTCTTTCCTTCTCTTTTTTCCTCCAGCTCTCCCACAGGTATTTTCAGCTATGTCCAAAAGAGCTGCTTTAAATGCACACCATTCTTCATCCACTCCACCTATTGCTCCCTCTGGTGCCCTCTCTGCTATCTCTCTTCAGAACTCCTCCCCGACTTCTTTCTGCTGTAACTTCCATACCTTTATCCTGGGTGCTTTGACTTCTGTTACGGTCCTCTTTCGTCTCTCTATTCCTACCTTCGCCACCAGCAATCGATGGTCGCTGCCTAGTGCGACTGATGGTAGCACCTCCACATCTCTCACCAGTCTCCCCATATCTCTGCTGACACAAATGTAGTCTATAACTGATTCCTATCTCTGATTATCAACTCCATATCCATATCTCGTTATCTTCTGAGCTCTTCTTTTCATAAACCAGGTGTTTGCGATTTTTAACGAGGTTCTTGCACACCAATCTAACTTCACTCCTTCAGTGTTTCTTTTACCGCAGCCATGTGGTCCCATTACCTCTTCAAAGTCCTTCCGCTCCTTTCCTACCATGGCATTAAAATCCCCCATCACCCATACCTCCTTTGCTTGCACCATCTCATCTGGTTCATCCCAGAAAATGTCTTTTTCTTCAGTAGGTCTTCCAGACTGAGGTGCGTACACCTGTATCAGGTGCCGCACGCTGCTTCCTATTATGATACTGATTCCGATCATCCTGTCATTCACGGCATTTACATCCAGGATGTCACCAGCGTACCGGGGGCTGACCACAAAACCCACTCCATTTCTTCCCTCTTCCCCTCCAGACCATATCAACTTGTAGTCCCCTCTGAGCCTCTTTTCCCCCTTTCCCCTCCACTTTGTTTCACTTAGCCCCAGCAGGTCTATCTTTCTCTCCTCCATCATGTCCACTATCTCTTCCAATTTCCCTGTTAGTGTAACTATATTGAGTGTTCCCACTTGCATTGTTTCCCCTTTATAACGTTTGTGTCTTTTCATTGTGCTTCGTCCTCTTGCGCTTTGCTTCTGGCTCCATTATTTACACGGTTCTCTTCATTGCTTGTCTCCATCGAAACCCGTCTTGTCCTTGCTACCTCACTCCGTTCCGCACCCACCTTGTTCGAAAAACCGTTTCTCTCTTATTGACACTCTGCACTGCCTTTCCTCCAAGTCCCCAACACTCTCCCTGCCTCGTACTCCCATTTTATCGTGTCCTTCATGTAGCCTGGTACGAAGGGCACCTTCAGAAACTCCCCGGCTTCTGCCTCCACCACTTGCTGTACACTCTCATCTAGGCAACCACCTGCCACACTCTCCAGGCTGCAAACAACCACCCTGGTTTCATGTCCAAATGCTGTTTTCGTTTCCGCCACTAGGTCACCAATGTCTTTCATTATTTCCTCTTTGTTCCTTCCCTCTCGTACTTCTTGTTCCCCACTTTCAAAATTATGGTGGCATTCTCAGTGTTCTTGCCATAGTCTCCTTCTTTCATCCTTCGTGACATTTCAGCTATTCTAATTCCTTGGTCGGTTTTGGCTCTGTTTCCATTTCCCTTGCAAAACTCTCCGGCTTGCCTTCCCCTCACATCTCCCATTAGAATTGTCTGCGACCTACCTGGTCTTTGCTGTCGGTTCTCCGGCATCTGTTCTTCTTGGTCACTCTCCCTATCTGTCCCAGCCAGCCCAATGTTCCTTTGATTGTCCCCAGTTATTTCACTGTTATGTTCCCGATCCTGCACTTCACCCCGTTGGTGATGGGGAACATCGCCATCCTCCTGTTGGTCATTTTCCGTCTCCCTCCTCACTACCCTCTCCTCTTGCTCTTCATGATGTTCATATATATTCATCATATATATTCATCATTCATCACATATTCTGAAATTCTGAAAACGTTTTGTTATGTTTCTGTCAAGCATTTCTGCAATGCCAGCTGCAATGACATCAGACTCATTTGGAAATATCTTAATTAACTACACGACCTTTTCAGATTTCGACGAAACTTGGCAGAGCTACTATTTCTTACACTAAAAGACTTCTCCCTTTGTCCCTAATTTCAGCGGTATCCGAATAAAGGGGCTCCAAAAAACCCACAATTTTGTTGGTATTTCTTTGTTCTACTTACCTATAACTTTTCAGCCCTCTAAGCTCGGAAATTTGACAATCTTTTGTTTATAAGTTATGACCTGAATAAAATCGTCAAAATACATTTCTTGAATTAAACAGTTTGGTGTCAGACACTAAAATGACTGCAGTATTAGTTAGAATATCGGTTAGAGGTGTTGGACGTATCGGTGCTCGCTAGGTTGGGCGAACCTAATAAGTTTGAGCCTAACCGATTCTTGAACCGAACTTTAAATATTCAACCGAACCTCCGAACCTAACATCTGGCCTTTTTTACCTGCAGTGGCTTTATCCCTTACACAAAAAATGGCATCAGAGCATAGTTTGTATTTAATATTTTGCTTCACACATCTACATTAGATTTATGTAGTTCGAATAATTGTTACCTGGTGCAACTCAACTCAGTTGCAGGCGGAGACTGGGAGCGTAAAAATAATCACTCCATATAGGAATTATTTTCAGGATATCAATAAATTAACTCATTTAGGTATGCCCATCTTTATAGTGCATTTTACTTTTGATAAAAATAATTAACATCATTGAATATATGCACGAAGAATAGGTAATAAAAGTAAAATAAAATTAAGATTATTAATGAACTGCAACAATTGCATTATTTATTATTTGGTTTCTTTGTCACACAGCCTTCTCTAGAACACTGTACACTGGATACTCAAGGCTGGAACGAAATGTTGGAGGGGAATGTCAAATTGGCGCAGCGAGCGAGGTTCGGTTCGGATATTTCATTTTAAAGGTTCCTTTTGCGAACATCTGAAGCCGATTCGGTTCGGGTTTCGAATCGGTTCGCCCAATCCTAGTGCTCGTTCATCAACGCGTGTCACTGAGCGTTTGCTTAGTTAACATTTATGTCCTTATTTCCGGCATTGGTACTTGGTTAACTACTCATTTACTTGTGGACAAATGGAATCACGGTTTAAAATGAACACAAGAGAATAGGTAGTCGCAGAAAGGAAGAATCATGACTGTCAATCATGACTGTACTTGTGGACAAATGGAATCACGGTTTAAAATGAACACAAGAGAATAGGTAGTCGCAGAAAGGAAGAATCATGACTGTCAATCATGACTGTACTTGTGGACAAATGGAATCACGGTTTAAAATGAACACAAGAGAATAGGTAGTCGCAGAAAGGAAGAATCATGACTGTCAATCATGACTGTACTTGTGGACAAATGGAATCACGGTTTAAAATGAACACAAGAGAATAGGTAGTCGCAGAAAGGAAGAATCATGACTGTCAATCATGACTGTACTTGTGGACAAATGGAATCACGGTTTAAAATGAACACAAGAGAATAGGTAGTCGCAGAAAGGAAGAATCATGACTGTCAATCATGACTGTACTTGTGGACAAATGGAATCACGGTTTAAAATGAACACAAGAGAATAGGTAGTCGCAGAAAGGAAGAATCATGACTGTCAATCATGACTGTACTTGTGGACAAATGGAATCACGGTTCAAAATGAACACAAGAGAATAGGTAGTCGCAGAAAGGAAGAATCATGACTGTCAACACATGATCACTATGGATTGTAAGTATTTAATTGCAGTATCACATATCACATATCAGAATTTATAAGTGAGAAATTATATAAATTTAAGTAATATATACATACAGGGAAATAGAAGATTACATTGCCAATCAAAACATAAAAAGAATGTATAAAATAATAATTATTAGCAGATATAAAAACAAAATAAACTTGTAAATTCCCGGGCTAATACCCCGACCAACCTCCGTCGTTGTCCAGGACGGCGTTGAGACGCCTCGGCATGGAGTCGATCAGAGCGCGCATATAGCGAGGACCCTCAGTCACATCCAGCCAGGCAGTCTCAACGGCGTCCCAGAGAGCGTCGGGGTTGGCTGGCTGGACCCACACGTCCTTCATGGTTCTGACCACCTCGGCCCAGACATTCTCTATAGGATTCATGTCTGCTCCTCGTGGCACCCAGTCCAGGAGCTCGATGTCTTGTTGTGCGTGAATCCAATCACGCACAATCCTGGAGTGGTGAATGGGGCTGTTGTCCTAGAACAATTGTAGAATGGATTAAAAACTTAATATATTAAAATTATACAGGTCTAGGATGTAGAGTGTAGACAAACAAAAAATTATTATATTGTGGGATGAATAGTTTTTAAGTGTCTCATACATCACACATAGATTTTCCCGACGAAATGTCGCATGAAACTTTAATTTTACATTTAGTTAATGAAAATTTTAATTTTTTCGGGTGAAAAGTGTATCTGTCATATTTTCTCTGTTGATATTTACTAGGAAAACGCTCAGTGTAACGCGTTGATGAGCGAGCACGGGTACGTGCAAATTCTCGAACCGGAAATGCGTACACAACGCAAAGAAATCATATACATCCATATTTAATCGAAATATGATCACTCAATCAATAAAAAAGTATATGCTTTTCATCGAAACTTGAAAATAGCATCTAAGTACCCTGGTAAATATAGCAAATCAGATTCAATTCAAGTGGCACTGGAAAACATTACTTTCGATACTTCATTACTGACATATATTAAAAATTTCAATAAGTTCATACGTTCTTAACTGATTGGGATGAAATTTTGTAAAATAAGAGACAATGTTGGTCTTAATGATCATGCAAAATATGAGTTTAATCAGAATTATCGAACACGTTTTCATTTTTCAGCCTATCAGGAGATATTTATTTAAATTTTAACCAATGAATGGATCTCAAAAAAATTAGGGCTTGCAAACAGAGAAGGTTGGTTTTACATGTGTGCAAAATTTCAGCTCGATCGAAGAAAAACTCTGACCTGTATAGCCCAAATATGAGTTTGATCAGAATTATCGAACACGTTTTCAGTTTTCAGCCTATCAGGAGATATTTATTTAAATTTTAACCAATGAATGGATTTCAAAAAAATTAGGGCCTGCAAACAGAGAAGGTTGGTTTTACATGTGTGCAAAATTTCAGCTCGATCGAAGAAAAACTCTGACCTGTATAGCCAAAATATGAGTTTGATCAGATTTATCGAAGACCATTTTCATTTTTCAACCTATCAGGAGATGTTTATTTAGATTTTAACCAATAAATGGATTTCAAAAAAATTAGGGTCTGCAAACAAAGAAGGTTGGATTTACATGTGTGCAAAATTTCAGATCGATCGCTGAAACGGTGCAACCTGTGTATCGGTTAAAAGCAGAAAAACCCCCCAAAAACCCCCCCCAAAAAACAGAGGTCCGTGCCAAAAGAGCCAAAAGGAGACGCTCGCTTCGCCCGCTCAACAAATTTACAATTAAAAAATTAAGAAGACTTCTCTTAAATTGATTGGGCCAGAGAAGCGATCATCTCCGATCGAGCTAATTTTTTGCACACATGTACGGACCATATCTGGGTTTGCAGACAATAATTTTTTGAACACAAAAACAATATCTTCTGACTGATTGGTGGTATCGATCAATTTGAAATTCTGCATGCTGTCATTAAGACCAACATGCCATCATAATTTACAAATACAAGAGTTTTTTAGACGGACTTCCCATTTTGATCACAGGTAACTTCAGTTACGAAATCTCACTACTTGATTGCGACTTGCATTGAGAAACGCAACAATATCGACTAACTGTGCTCATCACGCATGTAAAAAGTCAACAATGTCAAACAATACCACATATATTAGTATACTTTTTTGTCTGGGGCTTAACGTCGCACTGTTCTGCAGCGAGGCTAATGGCGACGGATGATTGATTATGATGATGATTGGGAGATGATGGTGAAAAGGAGGTGAGGATGGAAGGTGGGAAGGAGGCGGTCTTGGCCTAGTAGGGTACCTTCCCAGCATTTGCATATCGACTGAGGGAATACCACGGAAAAAACCCAGTCAGGAAGGACGGCCGCGGGAATCGAACCCCGGGTCTCCGGAATACAGTCTGTCAGTCTGCTTTTGATTAAGTATGTGCATTCCCAATGAAACTACAGTTAGAATAAGTATGTGTTTTACATACAAAATTCCAGAGTTATTTACCTGTTGGAAGCGGATGTTGCCGTGGGGGTAGAGAACCCTCACCGACGGCACCATCACATCACGGAGGAGGCCGGTACACGAGGACTGGCCCATTGTTGGACAACGAGAATGTTTTTCATCAGAAAAAACAACTCTGGACCAGTCCTTGAGCAAATATGTAGCGGCGAAAGCCATGCAGTTCACGCAATGGTTGTCCGTCAGGGCCTCTTTTAGCGCGGCGTGTTGGCAACTTATCCCAGCTTCCCGTAGCCTCATCCTAGCCGTCTGGGGCACGCCAGGGAAGTTGGTGGCGGCGGTTAACTTCACGGCGTCCGTGAACGGCGCAGCTTACGACGCAGCCACAAGGGCTGCATCTTGGGCCGCGGTGGACACACGCTGAAGCCCTGTACCACGTCTAATCAAAACGTCTAATCAACACTTTAACAAAATCAATTTAGTGCTAAAGTAATTCCACCGAAAGTCTTTGTTACATAGAAATTATTCAAACTTCCCTGAAATATACCTAAATCTATAAGCATTTAAATAAAAACAAAAACGCCTTAATTACGCCTTTTATATACCTGATTTACATGTTTTGAAACTATCAGTAATATCGTGATAGTAATTCTTGCGTCATTCGTCAGTACAGATTTTAAGCAATACATCAATATCAAATATGCAATCTAAATTTTTTTAACGGATAATAATATATAATATAATATAATATAATACAATAATATAAACCAAGTATTCAATATTTTGTGAGCTTGACTTACTTTTTATCTGTTTAAAAATCATGTTCAACTTATATTTACCTGCGTTCCGCCGTTCCTGTGATGAGGTAGTTATCCCACCACTTCCTGGCCGTCATTACGGGTACGCCATATTGTTCCCCCGCAACCCTTATCGTCATCCCGCCAGATTCTATTAGTGCGATCACTTTCTGTCTTGTCGCAATGTCCCAGTGGGGAGGCATGTTGACGGAACTTTGTCTTATACCACAGTGATGTGAAAATCATATATTGGTATACGAGGGGGTATTTTGATATTGATAAATGGCAATATCAAAAGACTGGTTTATTATCTAATATCTAGTAATTATTTCCTTGATGAATCAACTAATCAATTGATTCTTCCATTATTGATTTCGTTTACTGCTCTCTGGGATTGTTGCTGCCACGCATCTATATTATTATTATGATTGTTGCCTCATATATTTAATTGCGACTTTATTTTGTGCCTTTATGAAATGATGCGAGTGTTATGAGAGTTTTTTTTTATTTTATTGTAATGTGTAATTGAATTAAGTAGCCCTGCCGACAAGCCAATGTTGGTTTAGCGGGGCTACGTTGAAATGTATTTGATTTATAATAAAAAATAAATAATAAAAAAATTCCTAGCTGAGGATTAGAGTATTTTGACATTATTATCAATTTAATTTCATATCATATTCTAACAAAAAGGTTAATTACTACAATGATTATAATATAAATATTTTTTTAATATCTAAAATATGTAAATGTTCGAAATAATACCTACAATAGAGCAGATTGGAAATAGAAATGGATTTTCGTCCAAACGTTAAAATCACGATAAACCACGGCTAGGACAGCTCGAAGCATTCGATCGAGGATCTTCTGTTATTGTCAACGTTATCTATTTCCACCCTACCCCACCCCACCAACAGAAAAACTGGTTTCATATCTATTTGGCGTATTAGTGGAAGCGAGACCGCTGTAGCTTGCCTAGCGAGAGAGTGAGAAGGCAGCAGTACAGCCTCAACTAGAATCAAGTATGCATTTCTGGAACTTAGAAAATATTCCAATACCGTTTTATGAATTGTCGAGTGTACCTATGACATATGTGAACAAATTCATACATTTTTTGTAGGGGTGAAACCACAAATTTTTATTACGAAAAGATTGACTGCCATCAAAACTATTTTCGGTAATCCCCCCCCCCCCCCCCTCCAATTTCCAAAATTTCGAAAATTTTGATTTAGTAGTATTACCCTTACAAAAAAAAATATGGATAAAATTACAAATGTCATCCCTTATTTGAATATGCAAACTGATTGTAACTAGGAAAACGCTCGGTGTAACGCGTTGATGAGCGAGCACCGACACGCACGACATCGCCAATCATAGCACGATCCATTCAATCAAAGATAACTTACTATACATTATTTATTACCAATTTTCCTTGCAACTTTTCATAAACACTCTGGATCAATTAAATAACAGATTATTGTACTGATATTTTTCCATCAATCTCTTTGGACAGATATTCAAACACTTAAAACAGCAATAAGTCTGTAAATTCTTGACCGATTGTGCTGGAAATGTGTAAAATATGATGTTATCTAGTCAAAACGTCGTTTTCATAACTGTGAAACACAATCCATATCGTAAAATAAATTATTTTAGATAAGGTATACCTATACCTATGTATATGAAATACCTACATTACATTTTAACTACATTATGTATTGCAATATGATCAACTAAGAAAAGAATCTGTCTTACTTGATATTGAGAATAGCCATCTATAAACTTTGCTTTGCTACATAGAGCAACCCAGAATGCAGTGGAATTTCTGTTTTGAAATGTCATTTCTGACAGTTATTAAAACTGTCAATAAGTGCATCTATGTTCTTGACTGGTAGGGCTGAAAATTTGTAAAATAAGAGACAATGTTGGTCTGAACGACCATGCAAAATATGAGTTTGATTGATCAGATTAATCGAAGACCATTTGATAGGTCAAATGGTGGTGTGGCTATAGGCTGTTTTAAATAAAGTATACAAATGAAAAATATTGGTGCCAATCCTTGCTAAGTTTTAAGTTGCCAATCCTTGCTAAGTTTTAAGTTGATCGATTAAACCTTTATGATTGAACGGTTCCTTGTTAATTTTCAAAAATCACAGGATTTCGTTCAAAAAATATACCTGGAACCACCCATATGATATGATATGTAGTGTGTGTACACAATATCAGATCAATCTGTTGAACGGTCATTATTAGTTTCATATCGTTTAAAACTTTCTGCTCTAACTACCTTGCCTTGTAGATTCGAAGTCGCCGTGAATTTGACAGCCAACACGCAAAATGTCCCTAAAATGACAAAAACTTTTGAAAATAACGACAGATTAGAGTGAAAATTGGCAAAAATACCTTAAATGTTGGTACCAATGACCATGCGAAGTTTTTAGTTGGTCGGTCAATCGGTTCCAGTTTAAATTTCAAAAATCACAGGAAAAATGGTTTCAAATTTGAACCAATTGGAGGATTTGGCTGAATTATTTTTTGATTGGGTACAATGTTGGTTGCAATAACTTTGCTAAATTTCAAATTGATCGAACCAACCAATCGAAAGATAATTTTTATAAAATTTGAACCAATCACAGGATCTCGTTCAGAAAAGATCCCAGGGATCGCATAGATTACGTTAGTATGTGTACAAAATTTCAGATCGATTGGTTGTGCGGTTTGACCTGGGCAGTGCAGGCAAAAAAAAAAACAAAAAAACACACAGAGAAAGTGCCATAAGAGTACCGTGGTGACGCTCGCTACGCTCGCTCAATTATCTTGCCCCGTTAGCCCACAAAAAAATCAAAAGTGTTGCAAAATACCCCAAAAATCACCTTTTGCGCCCCCCTGGGGGTTGATGCCCCATGTTCAGATGTCAAACAAGTGAAAGTGTAATGTGCGTACCTTGAGGTGGTACCCAAAACCACTTTCAGAACTTCCGGGACCATGGTGGGGGTAGGGTCCACTACGGCTGGCTCATGTGGTCTATACTGTTTAAAATGTGAATACTTTGTTTTTTTATCATTTATGACGTCACTTCCGGTTTTGTAAATTGGAAATGCAAGAAATTTAAATAAGGTTTTAAAATAGATGACAATTTGTATCGATTCGTCCGAGTACATGGCCACTAGTCTCGTTCAGATCCGTTAATTTATGGACAATTTAAAAAAATTATCTTCTTTAATGATCTTTAATGAAAGCTCAAAGCAACATTTTAAATATTATAGTTTAACATCATCACGATATCGTTTCATATAGTCAACACTTATTTATAGCCGTTGGAAAAATAAAAATATATTGCAAAGAAAGAAAGTTACAGCAATTTTGGAATTGAATTAAAATAATTTATTATGTCGCCATTTTGAAAATTAAAGTGTTCTATTTGTGTGCAACAGTAGTTAGTGTATGCTATGCAAAAGTTTCGGTTCTGTATCTTTCTTACTTATGCTGTAATTAATTAAATACGTTTTTGAATAATTCGACCATCGTGGATTTCCCAAAATGACACCATAATTTTTTTTCAATGCCAGGTCATGTACTACACGAATCAGCAGTAAAATTGCTTTCGGCACTAAAAAAAAACGGAATTACATAAGGGACCGGACTAAATAATAAACCATTCCGATCTCCCCACTCCCGACTGCACACAACTCACACTGTTCCGGTACATACTTTTGATCCGCTCAACCAAGTCCTTGCCTATTCCTCTCTTTACCAAACACTCCCACACTCTTTCTCTTGTCTTTCTCGTTGTATGGAGGAAGAGTTACTCTATCATCATGTGCAATTTGAACAATTTTTTTTTTTTTAAATAAAGTTATGCACAAAGTTGCATTAAAAAAGTTGCTAAGTTGTACAGCCCTAGTATCATTAGAGATTCTAACGATTCTTACGTATGCTTGGAGCCAAAACAAGTTGAGACCAGATAGCTCTAGGAAGAACTGCGAGGCGTGCATGCTATTAAGAGTGACGTCAGTAGTGGCGGACTGGCCATATCTTATTTTCACTTCCCACGGCCAAATAAATTTTTTTACCGAAAAAATTCTTCTTAAAATATTTTATGTTTTGAAGGTACCTACACTATAGCGTGCACTATTTGCAACTTAAAACAATTCCTTTAAAATGGGGGGCTAATAAAACATAAATTGAACTCACAACATGCGATGCATGGTAGTAGTCATCTTTCATCTATCAACAATATATTTACCGAAGGTAAGATCTTGCTGATCAAGTAGACGAGGATGAGAACTGAAGTGCAGACTCCGAAAGATACCCCGCAGATGTAGAAGAACAGCGGGTTGCCGCTGAGTTGCGGAGCCATCACATAGAAACACATCCCAGAGACAAGGAACAGCGGCCGCCAGAAGTCAATACCTGACAAAGATAATCATCAACATCATCACGTATTCATGTATCACATAGTATTCACGAATCCACAGTATTCATTAACATTAAGGGTAGGTATTCGAGTGATACCACGCGCGACTAAAAATAAAAATCACAAATTGGCCAAACTATTGCTCCTAAAAGGAAGAAAATGTATTTTCCTCGTCGGTATTTTTTCCTCCAATATTTACGTCACAATTTTTTAAAATGAAATATTGTTGTTGCATTCAAACATCTCCAGCGGCCACAATTATTATTCCAGGGACTTGCAAGTGGGCTCATTTTTTTCTTAAAGAAAATGCGAAGAATACGACGAGTTTTTGTCATTAACTTTATTTGTACCCTAGCCACAGGCAATACAAAATGAGTGTTTTCTCAATGAAAAATCCGGTAGGTACGTAGGTATCGATTTAATTTTAGAAATATTGCAATACAAATTCCTAAAAAGCGCTTAGTCATTCTTTTCGTATGTATTAATGATGAATATTCATGCCAAGTTTTAGCTCTTGGTTAAACGGTTATTCAGTTGGAGCTGTCCGTATAAATCGTATTTTACTCGTTTGGATCGTCCCGGATAATTTTTTGACTTTGCAAAAGAGGTGATTTCGCTTAAAGTGGTCCCACTGCTCCAGCCAAGGTGCTTAGAATTAGCCGTAATTCATACAAATCTCTGATGAAATAATACCTCAAACAACAGCATAAAACAATTATATCTTCCCGTGTGCTCCAATTATATGTTTTTAATTGAAGTTCCAATTAAACTATCCCAAAATAATTCATATTTGTAGTGCAATGTTGCCAGATTTATGGTAAATTTTACACATTGTACACAGTTTCTTTCTTATTTGGCCCGTGACCCCATATTTTCAAACGGCAGTCTTATTCTAAAAATTATTATCTTTAATTTGAGACTATTTTCAATAATTTGTCATTCCTCTTGCGGTTTTAGGAGCAATTAAAGGCCAATTTTCCAGGACGATTTCATGTCTCCCTGTGTTATCTTATGGGGGAAAAGATGATCTTCAATCAAGAATATCTAATTATATGATACCGTAAGGGGCAAATATTTTTTGCTAGTTGTATGCAATATGGTTTCATTAATCTTTGGTGTGAATTACAGCAAATTCTCATTCCTATGCCGAAACGATGGAACCACTTTAATATTGGTCTCTACTAACATCTTCTTACTATATTTGAGGAGAGCTCAAAAACCAGTTTGTTCGAACTTATTTTTAATGGTGACACGACACAAGTCATATTGAAAGAGAATTTAAAGTAATACCGGGTGGAGCGAAAAAAAATCACCCTGATTGAGAGGTCACTATATCGAAACTATTATATATAGTATTATATTATTATATAGATAGGATTCTGAAATTTGTACAAATATTAGAAAACATACCAAAATTTAATATGTGCAAGTTTCAAAAACATTACTTTTGTAGGGAAAAAGTTACAGCTATTCAAATTTGGTTGTCAAAATATTGATTAAACAGAGCTCAAATAGCGCGCGTCCAGAAAACTTCCAACGGCCGGGACGCTATTTCTTCAAAACTAAATAAGATTTCAAGCTGAAAATTTCAAATTATATTGAAAATAGATTAAGATCGATTGCGTAAAAATTTCAATCGATTTGAGCTAATGGAACGACATTTATGGCATCTTGAAGTTGAGCGTAAAATCAGAATATGTAGATTATTTCTAAACTTTTATTACACACGTTATATAAGTGAATTTTTCTCGCTATTTTGTTTTCAAGCTACATCCCGCATGATGAAAAAAGTTACAGCTGTTTGAATATGGTTATCGAAAAATCAATAAAACGGATCTCAAATTAATCGACTTTTCGATAACCAAATTCGAACAGCTGTAACTTTTTTTCTACATTAGTAATGTTTTTGAAACTTCACACATCAAACCTTGGTATGTTTGTTATAATATGTGAGATGTTCAGCCAAATAACTGAAGAAGTTTCATCACAGCGATATCTCGCCCATTGGACCTTTTCTTGCGCCAACCGGAATTTAATAACCGGCCCACGTTATTCAGTATGTATAAAAAGCTCTTTTTTTAACCTTTTTTCCCCAAGATGGCGGCGTTGGACATTTTTGTTTCCTTTTTTTCAAATTACATAATCCAATTTATGTGTGCCAATTTTTCAGATTTTTTTTTTGAAACTGTCGATTTTTTGGAAAATACCCCCCCGCCCCCGGCCCCGGCCAGGGTTGCGAGGTTGGCACCATTACTTTTCATACATCTCAAAGCATCCTTTATCAAATGGCATTTGGTGCCAGCCCCCTTCACAAAAATTTTACAGTATAATTCACTTGTGCCTGTACTACCTCCATAAAAACAAATTGAAAATAAGTTCGATTTCTATTCAAGAAATATTGCTTTTTCTTAACAATGGAAAACAGAAGATTGTTGCGAATTCGGAAAAGTTGACCCAAAGAATGTACCTTTCATATGCCGCAAAGATTTTTTAGATCGGATGAATGGTTTCGTCACAACGATTACGATGTCATAAAAAAGCGGTAAAATTCACTCCGTTCAAGGTCCCCCGAGATCAATTAACATTGGGGTCGTTCCTCGAGAAATAGACCAAAGGTGGTCGCGGCACTATTTTATAGAATTTTTATGATTCGGCCATATATAGATATATAAAAATGATTTCAAAAAAGATTTTTTGCATAATTTTATCTCACCTCGTTTAGAAGTTACGGGCGTTAGAGTTTTGAGGAAGGAGCAAAAATGAGGTATACGGGATGAGCTACATATCAACAAATGTTATAGATACGGACGTCAACTCAACTTTATTAATACAATAAAGTACCCACCTTTCACATAAAATTATCGGAAATTAGTTTGAATGAGTCCATCTATAAAATTTGCCAGTCTTAAATTTTGGCGCGAAAATTCAAATTTTCGAAATTTTGGGCTGAATTATTTCGATTGGGGGTAATTATTTCGAAACAATTATTTTTGTATAAAAGCTCCACATACATTGTTATAATAATTGACTCTAAAGTTGTTGAAATTTGTAGGTCTTCTTGTCATAAAAAAATCACAAAGTTTTCAAAATTTGGTTTTCTTCAATATTTGATGCCAAATTTTGGAAAAGGGGGACCTTAAAAATTCATGAAAAAAATATAGATAAGGAGGTATTTGTAAGGTCCGAAAATCCTACAAGTTTGGTTTTGAAATTCAAATAGGTTTCTGAATTACAGTCAATTGAAAATCGTTCTTTCTTGACTTAAGTATACAGCTTATATGGCGGCTATATTACATGTACAGTTAATATAGTACAATCAATGTATAATATTTATGAGAAAAAGGTAACTTTATCAATTGTAATGACTTTGCAAATATTTAGTGGGGTGGATACCTTAGAGACCCCTCACCCCTCCCTCCCCACCCCCCACCCCTCTCAAATTTAACTCCTATAAGTTCAATGTATAAAACAAAGCACAACAAGTACGAGATAATTAAAGCATAAAATGCAATAATATTTTATTATCCAAGCAAAACAACGATAACATGCAATTTTTTAATTGCTTCAGGTCATTCTTTTATTTATTTACTCGAAATCTAATAAAGAAATGTATACTGTGATGTAAACCCACGGTCAAGCAAATAAGAAAGAAATGTGTATCAAATTTTATATGTGAGATACCTAAATACCAGAGTTGGGTAAGTTACTTGTAAAAAGGAACTAGTTACTCTGTAAGTTACCTGGTCTCAAAAGGAACTAAGTTACTTGGTAAGTTACTTGATTTGAAAAGTAACTGAGTAGTTACCGAAAAATTTAAGTTACTTTTAAGTTACTTTAAAGTTACTTTTCGGATATTTTTTCGACAAAACACAAACGTGATCGAACTCCGCTGAGGGTTGATTTTGTTCGACAAAGCAATTTTATTATTGTATTTAATCCAAGTCATCGTGCTCACAGTCAAAATACAAATTAATAATAAATGTAATTTGCACTCGCGGTAATGGTAAATATTAATGCACGCACCTCTTCCTCTTCACTTCACTTCTTTAAATGGTCCATCCATGTGACAATCACTTTGATTTGTGAAACTCTATCTTATTGGGTATACATTTTATGTAAAAGCGACTCTTATTGGCTAGTATGGATGACGTCATACTTGTTTTCATTTGGATAGGTATGATTCTCGGAAAAACTTGCAGCGGCACCTGCAAGCATCCCCCAGCCCAACTACCTGCTAATGACTTGTGGAAGGAAATAGATCAATGGGAAGGAAGGACACACATTTCATTTCCTGTGATTTGTTGTCTGGGTTTATGATTTTCTCTCAAGAGATAGATAGGGAGTTTGTAGAATGTGAAAATATTATATTTTTGTCAAATTATTTCACCTAAAAGTAACTTTAAAAGTAACGAAAATTAAGTTACAAGTTCCTGTAAAATTGTAACTTAGTTACTCACAAAGTTACTGAGGATGAAAAGTAACTAGTTACCCCAAAAGTTACCTAAAAAGTAACTAGTTACCAGTAACTAGTTACTTTCGTTAAGTTACTACCCAACACTGCTAAATACTTATATGACACTAGATATAGCTGATTGCTTGATATATTTAACCATAAATATTTTCTTGTAGATTTTATTTATTCGTCCTCGTTGTGTGCAGGTTTCTATTGAAACTTATGATGACTTACAATTGAGCGGTGGAGGGGGGGGGGAGGGGGTGTAGTTTAAGATCCCCACCCCCACTAAATATTTGCGATAGCATTACAATTGCCAACTTTACCTATTTTCTCATAAATATTATACATTGATTGTACTATATTAACTGTACATGTAATATAGCCGCCATATAAGCTGTATACTAAAGTCAAGAAAGTACGATTTTCACTTGACTGTAATTCAGAAACCTATTTGAATTTCAAAACCAAACTTGCAGGATTTTCGAACCTTACAAATACCTCCTTATCTATATTTTTTTCATGAATTTTTAAGGTCCCCCTTTTCCAAAATTTGGCATCAAATATTGAAGAAAACCAAATTTTGAAAACTTTGTGATTTTTTTATGACAAGACCTACAAATTTCAACAACTTTGGAGTCAATTATTATAACAATGTATGTGGAGCTTTTATACAAAAATAATTGTTTCGAAATAATTACCCCCAATCGAAATAATTCAGCCCAAAATTTCGAAAATTTGAATTTTCGCGCCAAAATTTAAGACTGGCAAATTTTTTAGATGGACTCATTCAAACTAATTTCCGATAATTTTATGTGAAAGGTGGGTACTTTATTGTATTAATAAAGTTGAGTTGACGTCCGTATCTATAACATTTGTTGATATGTAGCTCATCCCGTATACCTCATTTTTGCTCCTTCCTCAAAACTCTAACGCCCGTAACTTCTAAACGAGGTGAGATAAAATTATGCAAAAAATCTTTTTTGAAATCATTTTTATATATTATCTATATATGGCCGAATCATAAAAATTCTATAAAATAGTGCCGCGACCACTTTTTCGAAAATTGGTCTATTACTGGTGGAACGACCCATTGTGTAGTCCCTATCCCGCTCCGAAAAACGGCACTAAATCGGCTCTTACTCATAAAGTATTGGTGATAGAAAAAAATGTTAAATTACAAAGTTATTGCATTTTATGAGTACTATAACTTTTGTTTGAGACATTTGTTCGTCCAATGACCGATTTATAGTGTATATAAATGCTTAATGTTTCAAAATTTTTTTCCAAGATGGCGGCCAAATTTTTTTTAAATATTTTTTTTTTTACAATAGGGCATTTAGTTTTGATCTTAAATTAAAAAAATTAATCCTCTATGTCTTTTTGTGTAGGGTACAGGAATGAATAACTTTAGCCCCCAGCCCCCAACCCCCGCCAGGGGTCTGGGGGTGGCACAAAAAATTTTTAGGTTTTGGACCTAGATATGCATTAAGTGAGATAGGTGGCACCTTCCCTTCACGACGATCCTACGGGAGCTTTAAATCGACCTTTTGGCCCTCTACTATAAGGAGGTTCCACTGTAGCTCATTCCAAACTTACGCTATTGTGGAACCGGCCACAAGTACCCAGAGCCGGACTGGCCCCTGGCGGCTAGGCGGCGATTGCCGCCGAGGCCCCTGGCTATTGAGGCCCCTAGATTGCTTATCAAATACATTTTTATCATCAAACAATCCATTTAAAGATACCAGAAGTAAAAAAGCGCCATGCGTGGCAGGTTGGGGGCCTCTTCTTTGTAAGTAAACCCATCTTCCATTAACTTTATAGTGTACATTTTGCAGCAAAATAAACATTTTTACAATCCCAAAAACGATTTAAAAATTACAAAAGTTCAAGAAGTGCTCTTCTGGGCAGGCTGGGGCCTCTTCTATTTAAATGTTTGTTCCAATAACAGAATGTTGAGTATTTTGAAGCCATTTAGGTACACAATTTTGCAATCCCTAAATCAATTGAAAATTAACAAAAATCTAAAAAAACGCCCTGCTCGCCAGTCTGGGGGCCACTTAGTTTGAACTAAAAATTATAAAAGTTCAAAAGCGCCCTGCGGGGCTGGCGGGGGCCTATTTGGGCATTTTGAAGTCAAATGCACGAATACAATCCCAAAATCGTTTGGAAATAAACAAAAATCCAAAAAGCGCCCTGCGGGGCAGGTTTGTCGCGTCTTCCATTAACTTTATGTTTGACATTTGGAGCCAAATACACATTTTTAGATCCCAAAATCGCTTAAATAAATACAAATTATCAAAAATAGCCCTGCGGAGCAGGCTGGGCCAATTCTTTAATTTCAATTCGTTGTTAGCTTCTTTGCTCAAAATAATACACGTTTTTATAATCGCAAAATCGTTTTATAAAAGTGACTGGAATTTAAAATAATTCCTGCGGGGGTGAATTTGGAAACATTTAACTTTAGCCTCATTCTAAATAAATACAAGTTTTCATATCCCAAAATCATTTTAAGAATAACAGAAAATTAAAAGCGCCCTGCGGGGCATAATTGGCAGGTCTTTCTGTTATGTTTTTCTTGTGAAATTATGAACTTTTAAAATGACCAAATTGTTTTTACATTCCATTTTAAAGTTAAAAAATCCAAAAATCACCCTGCCGGGCAGGCTGGAGGGCTCCCAAAAACTTTTAAATAGTAACAATTGCCGCCGAGGCCCTTGACGAGCCAGTCCGGCACTGCAAGTACCCATCTAATTAAATTTCATCTTAAGCGAGAAATTTAAAAACAGATACCTACAGAACTTATTTGTAATTGCTGCCAGCATATAAAGGGTGTCATTCAAACTTCTTTAACTAAACAACCATTTGAAGTATCAAGAATTGGAAAATGAGGTTATAGTTGTTAGTTTTTCAATTAAACTAACCGCCACTCATTATGTATTCATTGGCACGCAATTAAATTGTTGAGGAACTTTTGGAAGAGGCCTCAAATGTGCAAGCAATAGAGATCTTAATTTCATAATTCCAAACGTGTGCAACAAAATATGTAGAAAATGTATTTCGGCCCTCGGCTTCCTAGGTGACCTATATTCGGGCATCTCCCCTGAACTCTGTCCACCTCTTTGTTTGCTCTGCACTTGTACCATTTTACATGACTAAAACGTTGATGTTTAGAGAAGTCTACAGTATTCAGATACCGACATTGTCTCATAATAGATCGTAAAATCATATGCTCTTATAATTCTCGACCATTTGTTCCACATCCCTTGTTTGATGACGTTTGCAAGTTGTAGCTCTTAAGGCTCATTCACAATGCACCGCTAACTTGAACTTGAACTTAAACTTATAACGTTAACTTGTAACTTTAACTTGACCCATTCACAATGACAACGCCAACGTAAACTATTAGCCAATCACAACGCTTAAAATAGAATACCTCGGGATTCTTCGCCATTACCTCGGGTATCTTCGTATTATTGCCCGATTTCTATTGGTTGACTCAAGGTCGACCGCTAACTTAAACGTGAATGTTTGGGGTTTGGTAACATTCAAGTTAAAGTTAACGTCGTTAAGTTAGAATTCTGCCGTTGTGAATGCTACCCAGTGATCCCGTAAAACAAACATTCTTAAGTTTAAGTTAACGTTTCAAGTTAAAGTTAGCGGTGCATTGTGAATGCGCCTTTAGTCTTTGGTTATAAAGATTTAAGTATGTTCTTCTCTCTACGACAGAGTTCATACAGACAACTTTCCACAGCTGAGTTATTTTTTGATACTTTTAGGCTTTTACGATAGGGTCAGGTCTATTGTAAGTGAGAACAATGTCGGTTTCTGCTCACAGAATCAACTGTGGACACCTACGTATGACATTCAGGAAGATATCGAAGTTGCGGCTGTTTGTGACGATCCCGACACAGCTGGAGTTGAAGGGATTGAGTTGGATGTTCTTCTCCTTCCACGTGAACATATGCAGACTCCAGAAGGAGCGGTCGGCCTCGTATTCCAAGATCACCTCCTGCGGATCCCCGCCATCGTAGCGTTGATATTCATCCACTGACAGGCTCAGCTCCATCTGGAAGTAACATATCAGATCGTCAGTGAAACTACAAAACCTCGTGAGATATATTTTAGAATTCTTGAGAGGGATGTTATTTCAAAATGATGATAGTCTATCATTGCAATGAGGACAAAGCTTTGTACATAAAATTAATTATTAGGCAAAGAATGTATTAAATTTCTCACCCACTCAAGAATTATGAAAATATCACTTGACATTGTCTTTCACTGATGATAATCAAAGACCGTCAAGGTAAGTTATTGTTGGGACTTGACATTGACTTTTGGTTTGACATCTAAATATGTAGTTAAGTTTCACATGGATTTGAATTGGTTAAAAGCCCACTCCCACAATGGTGAAACATATTTTTGTAATTTAAAAGAGCATGTTTTAGTACACATCATCGCTTTTATTTACGTTTTGCACGCCCACGTCGTCCAATACTTAAGTTGCAAGCGAGTGATGTACGGACGTCACTGTACATGCTGTCGTTAGCAACGCAACGGGGCCGTGTTAGTTTGATTTTGACTTCCTTCAATGCAAATTCGAGCACGAAGAGCTAAATGCGCCCTGACATGTATTTTCTAAAAGGAGAACGGAACTTTAGATTCGGAGCGTCTAGTATTTTTTTTAATTTTCTTCAGATCATTCTGATCAAGATTGTATCATACATTTTTTTCGTAAGTGTTATACTTTCCGAGATACAGGCACTTTTAGGAAAGCAGTATGACGTCACTTGGCCAGAGCCTCCCTGGCCATGCAGTCAGCAGGCTAACAGGTGCGCTCAGCTGTTGCGGCATTTAATAACTTTCGATTTACTTCGATGATGCAATGTATAGCTTTGTTTGTTAATTACAAATAATCTAAATGTATTTTGATATGATGGACGAAATTATTTTGGTTTCGTAATGCACCCTTCAATCAATAACATTGCAAAACTAGGTAGTATAATAGTGTAAAAACATTCTGGGGAAAAAAAATCCGTGAAATGAATTGCTAACTCATAACGTAGCTACATAATACATTAAGATGTACTTTCAGCACAACATTGTCAGTGTGAACACAACGCAAATGATAATATATTGCGAAATCACGACGAAGACAAAGTATGAACTTACCGATTACCAATCGCAATTACTTTGGCCATTTTGCAGCACTCGCCCTGTTCAAAGAATTGCGGAATCCTACACATTGTCCAGAAGCTTCAGGACAATGTTCCCTAATTTTCTATACAACACAGCTAGGAAAATTTGAAATTGGAAAAACACAGCTTTTCCAATCGCAGTCCATGAATTAATCCAATTGACAAATTGTTTATTACTCAAATACCTCCAGAGTCGATTTTCTAGTTTCACAAACTCAAGAGTTTTTATTCTTTTGAGAATTGTTTTCCGAATGTTTTATGTCTCAAACATGTTCAATAAATCAACAGCAAAATAACAGTATTAAATAGTATTAAATAGTATTAATATAGTAGTATAATAGTTTTAAATGACGGATTTAAAGTTACGCATTCATAATGTTTACGTACTTTGGAAATTGTTTCACTGTCACGACAACAAAAACTCTCGCAATCGGTTGTCATTGGCTTACACTTTGAACACATGCACCAAAACACTATCACAATAATCCCCAAGATCATCCCCAATCATATTGTCTTGTCTTCACGGTCAATTTCACTGTCTGAAAACTCGATTCGTATTGATAAGGCAGGTCTTGACTTTCCATTACACTCACGTTTAGAATGTGTCTATGTGTTTTGAGACGTCAAGTCGAACTGACCTACAACAAGATCGTTTCTCACAGAATCATCAAAATTTAATTTTAGATGTCGAGGTCAAACATTGTGCAAGGCACGTGTCTAAAACACAAACTCTAGCTAGTCTGTAAAAGGGTTTTATTTCCATTACTAATCGTGAACGCTGACGCTCATAAATATGCACAATGTTCTGGGTTCAAGCCCAAGTTCGGGCCGGACGATATTTCTTGATATTTTCCCATTTATTGATGAAACCTGGAGAATCGTTTCATCTTGAGTTCTTCCACCGGGGAAGACCACAATCAGACAAGAGAGAGAATGATCGCTAGTGCACTATTGTTCTGACTCAGCGTCACCGTCATCAGCGTCGACGCCGTCGTAATCAATATTAAAAAGATTAATATTAATCTTTTTGCTGATGATTCTCTGATATATATGTCCGGCCATAAATTAAGTGAAGTATGTGAATCAGTAAATGTGGCTCTAGCAAAGCTCAGTGTGTGGCTTAGATTTAATAAACTCAAACTCAATGTGAAAAAAACTAAATGTATGCTTGTAACTTTATCACTTATGGCCAAAACTAAATTCATGACAGTAAATGGAAATGTACAGAATAAGTGGATTGTAATTGAAAATGAGTATTTGGAATTTGTTAATGAATTTAAGTATCTAGGAGTTATTATAGATCAACATTTAAATATGACAAAAAATGTTGAGTATTTTGCAAAAAAAATGGGAAAAAGGTTGGTTTCTTAGCACGAACCTATAGGTACTTATCTGTCTAAGAAAACAAAGTTGTTAATTTATAATACTATTGTGCAACCTCATGTAGACTACTGCAGTACGCTTCTATGGGGAATTGATGTAAAATGTTTAGATATGCTGCAAAAGATACAAAACAAAGCATGTAGGGTTATATTGAAATGTGATAAGAGAACACATAGAGTAGAAATGTTGATGTCCTCCAGTTATTATCAGTTGAACAAAGAATAGCTGTTAATTCATTAAGTTTTATTCATAGATTAGTTAATGGCGATTTGCCTGAATACCTGGAGTATTGTAAGAAGGATGAAAGTGTAAATACTAGATATAATACAAGAAGTGCCAATGATTTAAACATAGACATTTATACTCAACGCTGTGAGTATAAATGTCTATGATTTAAATGTGACTAGAGCAAATAAGACTAGGACGCAAAGGTCCATATTTTATACAGGTATAAGACGTTATAATAAATTAGGAAATGAAATAAAAAAGGAGGTAAATGTAAAAATATTTAGAGAATTATGTGCTGCCCATGTTCGGGATACTTTCCCATTGGAATAATCTACAATATGTATTACTGTTAGTAAATTAGATTATTTAAGTACTTAAGTATTATATTGTTAGTATAAATACTTATTAGTATTTTTAACTGCTGTTATATTATGTAAGTTGTATCTTCATATGTATTTATAATCTACCAATGTATACAATAGCCTATGAAGGCTAAATAAATAAATACAATACAATACAATACAAACGACGTCGTTGTCGTCGTCGCTCTCTTCAAAGTCAGACGGAATGTGATGTGTCCATGCTAGCATTTTCATTACAATCATTACTGTCAGAATCAGAATTGTCAGACGTTTCCATCTTATTGATAAATAAAATATAGGAATATAGGAATAATATTTTTTGAAAACTTCTGTGCCAATTTCACACTGAATACTTACTTCTACTCAACCCATCCACTTCAATGTCGGCGCCATGCACTTTGTCGTGTACCTCGGTGTGCATCTCGTCTAAGCAATTACCTATTGGCAATCGCTTTCTTTGGAAGATATTTAGATTTTCTAGGAACTTTAGGCGGTTCAACTGAAGTAGTTGTAGTCGGATCACTTGTGAAAGTTCCCGGCAAATTAAAATTTGGAACGCCACTCATTTTCAATCTTATACGCAAATAAGTACATTCTGGCATCAACTTCCCTTTTAATTAACACATCCAATTCATCGAAATCCTAGGCCCCAAAATGTTCTGAGCACACTCTGGAATTCGACCCAGGCACAAAGTTTTTCCTCGGCACTTTATTGTACCAAACGGCAAATCGCTTGGGTGATTTGTCACGATAGGGGAAGCTACAATGCAGATATCTTACACTCAGTGTTTCTACTCAGTGACCCATAATTATTAAAATACCCGAACACAGAACAAATCGGCATTATGATAGAAGATAGATAGATAGAAACTTAGATAGATAGATAGGTATAATAAAACCACTGAGACGGGTCCGCGAAGTTCAAACGGTCCGAATCACTGTGCGCTTATACGAGTGACCTTACTCGGCTTGGCCAAGTTGCGTCATCAGCTGATGGCGCATGATACATATGACACTCTGAGAGCCATAAAACTTAAAATGGGCGCGTTGGCATTGTTAGGTTTCATATTTTGATGAAGTAATGCAAATAATGTGAAAAATGCAATTCTAAAGTTCCGTTCTCCTTTAAGTGTTAGGCTATTATTGTTTTAATGTTATTAATGTTGCATTGTTCTGCAACTAGAATAAATGGCAACTGACAAATGATTATGATATTGATTGTAATTTACCTCTAATCACAGTATTCCAGCTCTGGATCTTCTTCCGCCTTGAAACCAACGTGAATAAAATTGCCTTCACAACACATCATGATGAATGACTATGGTTGAAATCTACCAAGAGGTAGCTGAGAGATCAAATAAACTAATAATTGTATACGCGATATGCCACCACAGCCGATTTGATATAGTAGGTACACTCGGCCAAACAAAACTTGAACGTTGACCAAATTTGAATGACTGCTGGTCATGTCCTATAAGTAACCAATCAAAGCTTGTTATTATCATTGAAATGTGAGGTCACCTACTAGAGTGAGACAATGAGATCGCTTAGACTGAATTCTGATGGTGCGATCTTACAATTATCAGCCTATCAGATTTATTGAACGTTCAAGTTTTGTTTGGCCAAGTGTACATTGACATTTATTTCTTCTTCTTTTGATTACACTTGATACCTACTTCAGCTGAATCGGGCAGTATAGGTATTTATAGACATTCTACCCTTGGAAATGAATGAGACGTACAGTAAAATGCATTGTTTAGTAGTACACAACCATTGACGTACACTGGGGGTGGGGACATGCGACTGGCCAGTCATCTGTCGTCGATGTCTAGTGACAAACGGAACCGCCCCGTTCTTACGTACCGACCAAGGTCAAATTCTTCACTCGTCCGGCTGAGATCGTCTTACATATGGAAAGATTGCACGGAAAGCTGACGCAGCACAACAATAAGCTTAATTTAGGCCTATGCTATAAATATGAAGGCATATTGTAGCATTGAACAAAATTAATAATAATGTCTTTATATTGCCAGAATCGTCGTTTGTAGTGCGGCCTCAGACATCGGCGGAAGCATTCAGTGCTGCAGCTATAGCAGTCACGAGTCCCATACTGAGCGGTAGTCAATGACACAACCACATCACAAGAAAAATCCTAACGCTATGCACTAAACACTAGTAGGTCCTCCTCTGTGTCTGTCATAATGCAAGCAAGTTTCACTCGAGACTGATGTGTGAGATGTTTATATTTGCGTTGTTTGTTTCCCATAACAATATAAAAATAGAATGATGATATCATCAAAGATTCTAAGGATTCATAATTTACTACGTATTCTTGCCAAACTGGAGCCAAAGCAAATGGAGATCAGATAGATCTAGGAAGTACTGCGAGGCGTGCGAGTATCATGTACAGTGACGTCAGCAGTGGCGGACTGGCCATATCATATTTTCGCTTGCCACGGCAAAACTGATTTTTTTACAGCAAAAATTCTTCTTAAAAAGTTGTATGTTTTGAAGAGACCTACAGTGTAGTGTGCGCCGATTGCATCTTAGAACCATTCCTTTACTTGTATTTAATCATCGCTATGATTTTATTTTGAAGTTTTTGACATGGCTCACCACTACTTATAATGTTTTGAGCTGTTAAATACGGTAGGTATGTAGTACAAAGCTTCTTTGATCTGTTCTGCTGGTGCTGGATTGTATTATTGTCTTGTCTTCTTCTGTCCTCAGGCGAGGGCTAGAGTTGGTCCTCAGGGGCAGGGGATGCGGGGTTTAGCTGTTTAGGTAGTTTACCCGTGCATAAAATAACGGCGGGCAGACCTGGGGTGGGATCACATAAATTGAGAACTTTCTTGTCACGGTGACAAGACCCTAGAAAGCCGTGAACAACATTAAGATGAGAAGCGTGTCACTGTGACAAGAATGTTCTCATTTTATGTGATCACACCCCACGATGGACAGGTAACAGGTTGTGTCTTTTAGTTTTCAATATATACATATGCAGTTGGTATTTATTAACATTCACCTAACTGAGGGAATCAGTAAAAAACCATATTTCATACATATGCGCACTTATCTGCTTATGAGAAATCCAAGTCGAATGAAGTTAGTCAGTTGTCAAACGTGGATGAAATTTCACGGTCTTCTGACCCTATCTTTAAAGTCAGTAAGTTGCTAACGCAGCTTATATTGGAACACAGCCGCTTCAATATGAACAGCCTCGGTACCTAGCTCATCTGGTAGAGCATCTGGACTGGATATCGGAAGGTCGTGCGTTTGAGTCCCACTCGAGGAAAATCTTTTCATATTGCAGTTGGTATTTATTAGTATTGTCAATAGGTTTACAGTCAGTTGCAAGAATGCTAGGGTGGTTATTAAGAATTCCTTTTGTATTAATTTTGAGTCCAGAGTCCATTGCAATCTTTCATTTAACATGGTGCCCTTGGTTAGGGTGTCCATTCGTCCCGATTTTGCCGGGACAGTCCCGTTTTCTAGCAACCTGTCCCGCTGTCCTCACGACCATCAAGCGGGACGCCTTTTGTCCCGATTTTTGACATATTACCGTGTTTTCGTAAATTCATAATTTGCCACACGGCGAATAGTCTGCTGTGCCTCTGTGAATGAACAGTTTGTTCACAGCCGTCTTGAGTCTCGACAGCCACTGTCCACTTGACTGACAGCCAGCTGACTTTGTCCAATTTGCTTTGACTGTTATGGACATCAGGGTTGCCAGATTGGGCGACTTGACCCTACCATATCGCGACCAACTTTTTGTTGTTGCCGCCGATCGCCGATTTGGGCGACTTAGCAATATCCTTCCATAATGCAAATTTTTGATAATATACACGGAAACTAATACTTTGAAACATAATTTCTATAATTGTGAACTAGCCATTTTAGGTGATCAAAATCGCTGAAAATTCAAGTCCAAACGCATAGAAATAACTCGATTTCATTCTTGAATTTCAAAATTTTCCCAAGCCTGTGCGGCCCGGACCCGCGTGTTGCTGGGGGGCCCTCCCCCCAGACCCCCCATTGTAACCAAGAACTGTCCCGATTTTCCAATTTCTAAATATGGGCACCCTACCCTTGGTATTAAATTGAAAGGTTATACGCTTTACGGTCATTCCATGGCAGACAAATTACGTATTTTGAGGAAAAATAAATGTTGTTAAATTTGGAATGTTTCTGGCCTAAATTATAGTAAAAATACCAAGGAATCTGAATATGAACTAAGTTTTCTTGTATCTGAAGAGAAACATTTATGGCAACGGTTTCTAATGGATGATTGTCCAACACTTCAAACTAGTGAAAAATATCATTAAGTTTTAGCATCTATGCGTTAGGTACTGATTTTACCGCCAAGAAACACACCTCTGGAGAATATTTTCATTGTGGGGATCCTTGCTGAGATTTTAGAAGCCTCCAGTCTTCAAAAGGGGTGAGTTTTAAAAGTTTATTACTCATTTGAATATTCATCACTCGTATTGTCCCACCCGTAACAAGAAAACATGTACTATAAGTTCAATATATGGTACACATTTGCTAACAAGAATTCTTATTGGTAAATTTTATGGTCATGGTGTTCCCCTAACATCATCCAATACTCGCATATGAGATTTTTCAAAGCCCAGTGCTTCAAATAAGCGTTACGGATTGGACATTTTCATGTGTTACGGGTGGGACAACACCTACCATTCCAATTGTCTAATGTCAAAACTTGTCTCTTGACTGTTTCCCAAAGAGAGGAAGCAAATGCATGCTTATTTGCATTAAACTGGGAACAATTTACTTCTTAAAAGCACAATATTTTGTTTAAAAAAAAATAAATGGGGGGAAAAAAATGAAAAGTATATTGCACGTATAATTGAAATGAGCCTATTCGTATCCCATATTATAATTGCCTACTCATTGCAGATCATGAGCTCAATAAATGAAGAATCCGATGAATGCTTAGTGACCTAGGTACATGAAGGCCAATGGCAACTATTGGGATTAGATCGATGTCATTGATCAGTGGAATAAAAGCAGACAAGAACCCGTAGTTTGCAACAACTGTGAGCAGTTTAAGATCTAAGTGTTACCATTTGTAAATTAAATAATATATCAGTTATAACAAGAAGATTGGATGCCAGAGCTCACAGCATTTCATTCAACTTTTCAATTCTAACTTAAATTTGAAATTAACAATTTTCCTTACTTTAATAAATAGTACTTAATTGTTATATTATAACCTAGGTAATTAGCCATTTTCAAATGTCTTATTATGTAAAACCTTGAACATGTACTTTCTAAATGTTATTTCTTAACAGAATTACATTAAAAATCTTTATAAATCCACTTCTGGGGCCAGATTCACAAAAAGTATTATCTCCTAATACGTACTAACTATCTTTGGTATTATCTTTCATTTAACATGGTGTTTTTGGTATTAAATCAAAAGATAATACGTATAAGCAGATAGTACCTTTCGTGAATCCAGCCCCTGGACTATAAAATTCATACTGGTCCCACCCGTAACATTTCCTTGTCCAGCCCGTAACGGTGTTCAACAAGTCACTAGAGTCATAGAATGCAGGCAATCAACATGTCCCAATGAAATTATATTGCATTGACATAACATTAGTTGAAAAAAAATACTAGAACCCCACATAAATTCTAGATTCATAGAATTTCTTGCCCGTCCATAAGGGTTTTTAAGGGAGGGTTCAAATGTGTCCCACCCCACCCATAACTCATGTTTAACATTTTTTTGTGAGAAAACCAATAAATGCAATCAAACAAAATTTTCACAGCTTATACCTAACATAGAGATATATTTATGGTAAAATTTTATGGTAAAATTTGGAGAGCTTAAACAATATTCTACATGATTTTACATGACATTAAGTTGTGTGAATGTCCCAAACCGTAACGATGGAATGGCCGATTAGCAGATAATATTTTTTGTGAATTCCACCCCTGATTCTGCGTGACAAACAGAGATCTAGTGGAGCGGTCGATCCACTCAGCCAAGTCGTACCGTACACTCACAGTCACTCAACATACCGTAAATGCCTATATAAACTGAGGAGCAGACCAACTACTTTTACTGTAAGCAACAACATAGCATTTTCGGCCTACTGGATCTCAACAATGGAAAATCTCACATTGTTGTGAAATGTCTTAATTTTGAGCTATGGCCCACCTGACAACATATACATCACGCGACAACAACCAGTCATGCCGTTTACGACCTAGAGGACAGTAAAAATCGTGAAATTACACCGCTTTCTTCTTCTTCTTCTGATGATGACGATGATGATGATGATGATGATATCAGAAAAGGTCGCCGTCACCGCCACAGCCTAAACAGCGGAACCGATCAACCTGAAATTTTTACCACATATGCACTTTTGGCGTTTGATGATACCTTGCCTCTTGTGATTTTTTGTGCCGCCATTTTTAAACCGGGGTGACGTCATATCTCAAAAACGTCTCGACCAATTAGAACGAAATTAGCGCCATTCGATTAAGATGGTCATCTTTATGAAGTATCAATAATAAAATAATTATTTTCTTATTTTCTAAACCGGAAGTGACGTCATAAATACGCAATATTTAACTTATTTCAACAAATTATACTTAAAATACATACATAATTAACTTACATTGTAACATAGACAATACAAATGATAAATTCAAGATTGCAGTGTACTCGGCCGCCATTTCTGAAACCGGAAGTGACGTCATATCTAAAACGCCTGTACTGATTGCAACTGAACTAGCTCCTACGTAATCATTCTGCAATTTATTTGAAAAATCAATTGTGAAAAATAAATAAACAAATTAACGGTACCGGAAATGGCGGCAGGAACCACTAAATGAAACCGGAAGTGACGTCATATATTACAAACGGCATGACCGATTTTACGGAAATATAGGGATCATGAATTCAGATGTTCGTTCATAAAGTATCAACTAGATTGTTTTCCTATTACCTATACCGGAAATGACGTCATAAATATGCTAAATTACGTCATAAATATGGTAATTGACACTAAATTCACCACTTTATACTTTTAAATAGATATTTAGTAAACTTATTTTGTAAATAATTATAAATTCAAGTTGCAGTGTTCTCGGCCGCCATTTTTAAAACCGGAAGTGATGTCATCTTCAACCGGGTTCAGCTTCAGGACAGCAGGAAACTTCAATAGGACAAGGAACTCAACAAACGTATCAAGAATCTGCTAAGTCAACGAGAACTGCAAGCAAAGCTGTAACAAACACCACGACAAGCAACGTTGCAAGGACACCTGCGTTGCCTATGCATATCCCCCCATTCAATCCTCGCGTCACCAGGTCAAACTCCATTCCCGACGGCGGGATCACATTGTCATTTCCTGACGGCTCGAACTTGGCATTTCGCGGGTCAGCACAATCACCACCGCCGGGTGCCGGCTCAAGTAACAACGACGACGTTTTCAAGCGCTAATGCTAAAGACGCAAGATCATCTCGGACAACTAAGTGTAAACTATTATCTTTAAATGCCCGTAGTATTTTTGGAAAACGTGACATTCTCCAACTAAAACTAAACCACTTGAGTGTAGACTGCTTAATAGTAACTGAGACATGGCTTAATTCGGAGATCATCAAGAAATACTACCACCAAATTTTACAGTAATACGGAAAGATAGATCAAGCAAAACAGGTGGCGGAGCTCTGATTGCAGTAAACAACAACTTCGAATGTGAACAGATTGAAAGCGACGACAGTGAATTTAATGAGATCATCTGGTGTAGAATCAAAAGTGATAACAAAAGTGTAATAGTTGGTGGAATATATAGACCTCCGAGTAGTGATGGTTTGTGGATGGACACGTTAGAGCTTAACTTAACTAATATTTACAGTAAACATAAAAATTCAAAAATAATATTGACAAGAGACTTCAATTTCCCAGATATCAAGTGGAAAAAAGGAATTGGATTATGTAACAAACCTGGCAGTCAAGAGAGGAGATTTATTCAAATACTAAATGATTATGGGCTAGAACAACTTGTGACATTCCCGACAAGAATTTCAGGAAATTCAAACAATATATTAGACTTATTATTTACAAACGACAGATCGGTATGTAACAATGTGGATGTCCAATCAGGTATCAGTGACCATGAGCTATTAGTAGCAGAAATTGACTTGGAGGGCAAGAGAAAGAAATCTTACAGACATAGAAAGTACTGCTACAGCAAAGCGAATTTTCAACAATTTAACTTAGATTTAGATAACGGTTTTCAGGTATTCCTTGAGAATTTTCATGAAGAGGATATCGATAAAAACTGGCTTTCTTTCAGCGAAATTTTGCTTAAATTAACCGAGCGCCATATTCCAACTCGAGAGGTTAGAGTCCAGGAAGAAAATCCTTGGATGAATACAAGAGTGATCAGAGCAGTTAGGAAAAAAGAAAGATTATTTAAAAAATATAAACGAAACGGGGATGTCAAGGCAAGGATGGACTACAAGGAACAGTGTAAAAAAGTTAAGACGGTTATAAAAGATGCTAAATATGAATTTTTCAACATTAAATTACATAATCAAGTCACTGAAAACCCTAAGCAGTTTTGGAAATATATAAACAGGAACGCAAAAAAGAATGGAAGGATTGAAAGAATTCGTGAAGGAAATATAATAATAGATAATGAAGACAAAATTGCGGAAATATTGAATACAAAGTTCCATTCAGTGTTTACTAAAGATACTAACGACAGCTACATTAAACAAAACAACATTAAAACAACTTCTGATGTAAACATGGTAGACATAGAAATAAGATATGAAGGAATTGTTAAATTAATTAAAAGCTAGATGCTCACAAATCATGTGGTCCCGACGAAATACATAGCTCTGTATTAAAAAATACTGCAGGACAGAGTGCAAGATATCTACACCTTATATTCAGACAATCACTTCGCTTAGGTAAGCTGCCAGGGCAATGGAAAAAAGCTTACATATCTCCAATTCTTAAGGAAGGAGATATGTTAGAGCCTCTTAATTACAGACCAATATCGTTAACAAGTGTAGTATGTAAGATGTTTGAACACATCCTTGTAAGTAATTTGATGAAATTTCTAGAGTGCAACAGATTATTATATGCAAATCAGCATGGATTTCGGAAAGGTTTATCATGTGATACTCAGTTAGTGGAACTGGTACATGAGCTTCAAAATTCAAAAGATAAAAATATTCAAACTGATCTCATATTTCTGGATTTTAAAAAAGCCTTTGATAAAGTCGTTCACTGGAAGCTCATTCAAAAACTGTATTGGTATAATATAAACGAGAAGGTAATTGATTGGACTAAGGATTTCCTGACCGGAAGATGCCAAGCAGTTAAACTAAATTCTTGTATATCATCTGAGATGGACGTGCTATCAGGTGTTCCCCAGGGAAGTGTCCTTGGCCCAATTCTTTTCCTTCTCTACATAAATGATCTTCCTGATGTTATAAAATCAAACAATAGACTTTATGCGGATGATTGTGTTTTGTATAGACAAATTGTAACAGATAAGGACAAGGGACTTTTACAGGATGATATGAATTCTGTAAAAGATTGGTGTGAAGAATAGAGCATGCAGCTAAATGAAAACAAATGTAAGGCCATGTCAATAACCAGGTCAAAAGTAAATACCAATATTCAAAACTATATACTTAATGGTAAAGCTCTAGAATACGTGGATTCATATAAATACCTAGGGCTAATACTGGACTCGAAGCTAAATTGGAAGGATCATTATAAATATATTAGTAGTAAGGCAAGCAGAACTTTAAATTTCTTAAAACGCAATTTATATGAGGCATCTGAAAATACGAAGAAAAATTTATACTTGTCAATTGTGAGACCTTTACTTGAGTATGCATGTGTAGTGTGGGATCCGTATGCAGTTGGTACGTGCTCCGATCTTGAAATGATTCAAAGACGAACGATTAGATTTATTATAAATAGATATTATACTAGGGACCTAAGTATAACGGATGAAATGAAAAGATTAGGTTTAACACCGCTGGAAAAGAGACGTACCAAATGTAGACTCATGTTGTTATTTAAGATGTACTTTGACCTTGTAAATATTAACAAGCATTTATATTTTAGGGAGCCTGCTTATTTCTCAAGAGTCGATCATAATTTAAAAATTGAACCACATTTTGCGGCAACTAACTTTTTTCAGCAATCATTCTTTCCAAAAACAATTAATGACTGGAATAGGCTGCCACTATCCAGGGATGTCAGTGATGTAAATAGTTTTGAAACATTGGTAGACTTATTTATATTTAGTGAAACAGGGGTAAATACCTGAGCGAATAGGTTGAAATTTGCAATTAGTTATTATTTATAATTAATGTTATAATAGGTTGTAACTGATAATTTATTATGTAATTGTAGTATTATTGTAGACTATAGACTCACATTTCTGTTATATTCATGTAAATGAATCTAGAAATAAAAAATACTTAAAAAAAATAAAAAAATATAAATTATCAAGTTTAGCGTCCCAAAATGGTTTATAAATTGTTAAAATCATAAGAATTGACTGAAAAATTGAGAAACGTAGTTAAATATTATTGGCCTTGCCAAATTTCAACTTGTATAAGTACGGATAATTTTAATTAATCTATCAGACAATTGCACTGAAATTTTGTGACATGTAGGTAATGAAATTTGGGGTTCAATGACTGCAAAAATTCAATGTGATCGGGACATTTTAAATTATGAACCGATGAAAATGATTTTCTAATATTTTAACCAATTTAAACCAAGATTTTGTTTTCAAACTATACGCCAATGCCTTCAATGATGGGCAAGATACCCTTAAAATGTATCTGGGATACATGATGCGAGTAACGTTGTTAACTGCTCTCCAAGATACAGTAATACTTTCAACATAGTTAATATCAATTAACCAACAAAAGAAATTCTTACCAAAGTGATCACATTATTGTGAATGCATTTTTGAAGCTAAAATTTTGCAATTTTGATAATGCAGGTGCAAATTACTATACAATTTATTTTGCTCTGTAGATATATACCCATATTTCGAAAGAAATTGTGTCAGTCTAATTTGTGGATATTGTTTTGTATTTGAATGTGATATACAATTCTAAACATTGCTATTTTACATGCTTTTTGTGTAATTTATGAATTGAAACTGACAAGTCAGTTTGCTGACATTGTAATGAATTTAATTTAATATATTATTCTAATAGAAAGGTTCATTCAACGATTACAATATGATTATGTAAATAGCTATAAAATTAAACTTTTGGAAATACTACATTCAAACATTTTGGAAATATCAGTGGAATTGAATCACGGTAAACCACGGCAAGGACAGTTCGAGCTTTGAATCAATCTAGGATCTTCTGCAGGTAGCAGTTATTGACAACGTTATCTATTTTAGATCACCTCACCCCACTCCACCGAGAAAACAACTCGCCATGAACCACCCCAGTTATTACCACCAAGTGCAAGCGAGACTCGACTACTAGTGAGTGAGAGGCCCGACAACCTCTCGTTAGAGACCTCTCGTCAATCTTTCTTCTCACTCGCACAGCAACTATCGCGCTCTCTCACTCTACAGGGTACCTATTGAAATTGGTACGGTGAAAGGAAACAGCCGGAAAACCGAGTACCGTTTATTATTTGGGGGAGTGTACCTACACACTTATACAATTTTACATCATTTTTACATCATTATTATTAGATAAAGGTATACTGTTATGATTTATGATTACAAAGTTCAATCATCTGATGGTGTGTCATTCATTTTAAGGAATAGTAAACATGCAACAACATTTTTTATCTTTCAAACATCAGTCTGTTTCTAATGTTATTATGCACGACCAGTTGGTAAAGATACACTCTAGCTGCACTGCATTGCGGGAATATTGCTCAGTTTATTAGCAATTGCAGCTGTGACGGATGTTTCCTTGTTACTAGACCCCAATAGGCAGAAGGTGAGATATTTTTAACATTGCATCACCTGCCTGCTGCTGTTCTTGTTTTGCCTTCAATGTTCCAAAAATACCGAGATGATTTTTGAATGCATCGAGGTCCTTAAAGCCATTCATGTCTAATTCCGAACAGAAGAAATCATCCACATCATCCAATTGCTGTTCAGTTAATTTTGCACCACGATACTTCGGAGGAAGTTAGCAACTAGACTATAATGTACTTATGGCTTTATTTCTCCTAGCTCTAACTAACTTTTCTTGGTCTGTAATAACCAGACAGAAGTTTTAATCTGAGGCACTCCTCGGAGGCATCAGCCAATGTAGCATTTTGTGTTTGACACACATTGATAAGTTTACAAATAGGGTAAAATTGAGATACGTATTCCATCTTTCCCCTGTGTTTGCGCCAGTTGTGCTGGACTTGTTGCTTTTCTTGCATTTCCTAAATTGTTTAATAGCTTTTATAAGCCTTGCTTTTCCCAATGTTTCACGGCCGTTAACATATTAATATTTCACTCTTTTCTATTTATATAACCTTGGTATTTGTTCTTCTTCTTTCTTTTAGTTCACTTGTCTTTACTTGTCTATCTTATAATCTTTGATTGTCATGTTGTATATTTTCTCTCAATAAATACTTGTAAACTTTCAATTTCCCCTTTTCTATAAGATACAGTCCACTGAAACCTGTCAAAACATATGGTCCCTGTGTAGCCGAATTTTCTACCTAAAACAAGCAAGTACCTATACATTAGTTGAAGATCATGCAGAAACTGCAGAGACAAAAGGACTTGGTCATAGGGAAGAGAGAAAGAGTGTTGTCATCCGTACAACGTTCCCTCGATTCGTTCAAGACACTTTCAATTCAAGAAATCACTCTATATAAACCAAGATATGATTTGCCGTCAAAATTGGAAGCAGATTTCGAAACTTTGCAAGAAGAAGGTATGGTATTAAACACGCAGTTTGATACTAGCATCGAAGCCATTCAAATCGACTCTGTGCAAGCTACTTTCGAAACGGCACTCTATGCAGCTAACAAGGCTTACCTCGAACTCTTCAATCAGATTCAAGTTCCATTTGTATCTCTCCAATCAGCACCGCAACAAGTAGCTCAGGTTAATTCTTTACCAACTATCAAGTTGCCGGTGTATTCAGGCAGTGAAATTTCACAATGGCCCGAATTTTATGTTATGTTCTCTTCGCTAGTGCATGATAACGAAGTTTTGAACAACGTTCAGAAGTTTCACTATTTGCGTTCAGCGCTGCGAGATGTCGCACGAGCAACTATCAGTAGTTTTAAAATATCTTCTGATAACTATCTTCTTGTCTATAATGCTTTAATCGATCGCTATCAAAATAAACGTTTGTTAGCTTCAATGTATGTACAACAGATTATAGATTTCACACCGGTGAAATCTGGCAATCACTCCAAGTTGCAACATTTCCTGCAAGTCCATCGTAACTCGGTAGATGCGCTCAATGCACTGGAGATTCCAGATATGGCCGACTTCTTGCTTCTGTCTCTTGCGTTGGAGAATCTTGATGCTCAATCGCGCAAGAGCTTCAAGACCAAGCATTCATCTTGTTCAACACCGACATTCAAGCAACTCATCACGTTTTTGGAAGACACCTACCGGACTCTTGAGTTGTGCTGCCAAGATCAGCATGTCGGCAATACTGGTAAAGTTCAACCGTTTTCGCCATCATCAAAGAAGGTTAATTCAATTAACTCGCTCCTCATTTCGGACAATCATACTCAAAAGGAACTTGCAAGAAAGACCTCATCGAGTATTGAAAGTCAAACCCTCAGTTGTTCTTTGTGCAAAAGCTCTCATGTTATGCACAAATGTCCTACATACATAAAGCTTTCTTTGAGTGACAAATACGAGACGTTGAAGAAATTGAAACGATGTTTCAATTGCCTGGGAAAGCATTCGCGAGCAAATTATCAGTCGAAAGGTTCATGATTCAAGTGTCAGAGTAAGCATAACCACACAGCATTGTTATTCCTACAGATAACAACTCAATTCCTCACGAAAACACGGTCGTTGCGAATAACCTGTCTTGTCAGGTTAAAAAGACTCCTCTTCAGCAAAGCGTCGCACATCTTGGAACCTTCAGGTGCAAGATACAAGATCCTACCGGCCAGTATCAAACCATTCGTGGCGTCAGCGACTCTAGATCTCAAGTGTCCGCGATAACACTCTCACATGCTCGACGTCTTGTTCTTGAGGTAGATTCTAGTCCTACTATTTTGTCTGGCATTGGCCAGTCATCCACTAAAGTTCATGGCAAGGTTCAATGTAATCTCGCTTCTCGTGTCAAGATTGACTTTCGGCTCGGAGTTCAGGCATTAGTTTTGCCTGTCATTTCCAATCATCTTCCATCTTGTTCAATACCTATTGAAGTTTTCGATCGTTATCGGGGATTATCGCTCGCTGACGACAATTTCCATATTCCTGATCAAATCGATTTCCTACTTGGAGCAGATTTGTATCCTGATATTTTTAGTAGAAACGGAGACGTGGTCATTGGAGGAACTCCTTCAGCTATCAACACAATGTTTGGCTGGGTGATCTTGGGTTCTGTGTCCTTCTCAGAACTTGAATCACAACCTACATCTCTTTTCGTATCTACACTCCCCATGATGGATAGTATGCTACGACAATTCTGGGAAACAGAAGAACGGCATATCAAACCTCCACTGAACCCTGATGATCAATTCTGTGAAGAACAATTTGTTGCCACCCACAAGCGGGACTCATCAGGAAGATATTCTGTCGCTTTACCTTTCAAGCCTAATTGTATGCCGCTTGTTTCTACTCGCAAAGCTGCACTTCAAAGCTACCTCAGTTTGGAAAGGCGACTCAAACGAGATCCAGAGCATGAAGCTTCATATCACAAATGCATGCAAGAATATGTTGACCTGCGACATATGCAACCCGCATCAACGATGACGAACTATATAATTCCTCATCATAGTATCCACAAAACTTATAGTTCTACTACCAAGTGTTCAACGCTTCGTATCGTGATTCGCAAGGTTCAAGCTTAAATCAACACTTGTTCACCGGTCCTCAGCTCCAGCAAATTTTCCAGCAAGACAACTCACCCAAGTCGGTTGCGTGTCGTCACTCATAGCATCTTTGAAGCCTTTCATTGATGCCTCCGGTGTCATCAAGGTGGACGGTAGATTGCGATTTTCTACTCTCCATGAGGAAGCTCGGTATCCGATTTTTCCAAAACAAGTCCATATCTCGAAATTACTTTGTGACGAGTACCACAAACGCTCGCTTCACTCAGGACCACAAACTGTGCAAGCATTGATACAACAACATTATTGGATCACATCTTTGCGTAGCTTGTTGCGTCAAAGAATTCATCAATCATTTTGGAAGCGCTGGCATCAAGAATATTTACAAACCCAAATGCAAAGAGGAAAATGGCGCAAAGATTGCACGAATAGACAACATCATAAATTATCTAGTTAGCTCTGCTTTTCAAAAAATTTCATATGCAGTACCGTGATCCATGTATCTATTATGGTTTTTCAACAATGGATAAAAACCATAATAGATACTTGGATCACGGTACTGCATGTGAAAATTTTTGAAAAGCAGAGCTAACTAGATAATTTATGATGTTGTCTATTTAAGCATAGGTGATGTTGTTTATTTTAAAGACACATCATCTTGCCCTCTGTCTTGGCCCATTGGTCGCATCACTCAAGTCATGCCTGTACATGACGGCGTTGTCCGCGTCGTCACTATTCGTACTTCACACGGTACTCACGTCCGTCCAGTAAACAAGTTGTTTACTCTGACTATGGTATAATTTGACTACTGCTCGTATGATTCCCGTCAATATCTCATCTTCTATGTGCGCAACGATCTACACTTCATCTACACTTCAACATTGTGTCAAGAGTTGCATCTAAAGTTCGTTCACGATAAGAATATCACTGATGTTTTAGTCGATCACGTCGTTCATTGGTCAGTCACTTGAACACTGCCCTGTCAATGGCAAGACTTTCTTCTTTGTATTATTGAAATTGTATAAATTATGTCAAATACACAATTTTTAATAGTAGTAAATATTATAATAATTCAATAAAATTGATTTATTTTTATCTACAGCCGTTTAAACACATTTTTGATTATTATATTGATATTTACATGTTTAGGTATACGTTCACTTGACTACGGTAGTACACGCCGCCATTACGGCTTGCTATTTTAATCGTGAATGAACTTTAGTCAGCGCATCGACTGCTTCTCGCCGTCATCACCATCAAGATGTTAATTCCTGGACCATCTCATTATTATTTATTGCTTTTATCAAGGTTACTTAAAAAATATTCATTTTGAAGGCCGGTATGTTTGAGCCAGTTGTGCTGGACTTGTTGCTTTTCTTGTATTTCCTTAATTGTTTATTTGCTTTTATAATTGCCTTGCTTTTCCTGATGTTTCACCGTTTCACGGCCGTTAACATATTAATATTTCACTCTTTTCTATTTATTTAACCTTGGTATTTGTTCTTCTTATTTCTTTTACTTCACTTGTCTTTACTTGTCTATGTTATAATCTTTGATTGACATGTTGTACATTTTCTCTCAATAAATACTTTTAAACATTCAATTTCCCCTTTCCTATAAGATACAGTCCACTGAAACCTGTCAAAACACCGTTTTACAAAATGTATGTCAAAAATTAATGTAGCTACATTTTTAGAAATCTAAAAAACCTTGAAAATAAAGGCCGACAGTAATTATTTTTAGGGCGGGATATTTTGAAATTTCGACGCAAATTTTCTACATTCGCGACATATTTCACACTCTTTTTGACGTGTCGCGTCGCAAATACCTTACGACGCGTTGTTACCCAACCCTGGATTTTAGTTTATGGATTTATAGGTAGGTAGGTATTATGGACCTAGGTGAAACAGTGCAGAATGTAATGTGGGCCAAAACTCATAGCATGCAGAAGTTTCATTTGATTCCACTAGAAAATTGTTTTGTAGCATTTAATCATTCTATTCTACTAGGAAAACGCTCTGTGTAACGCGTTGATGAGCAAGCACCCGAACGCGCAACATCTCCAACCGGAATATCGTAACGCCCAGAAAATATAAAATACATCCACAAACTCACGCAATAGAAAATTGCCTATAAATAAAAAACTATATTCAATTTTGTACAAAAATGCGGTTCTATTGCGGAAATAAATTAACACACTTTGTAGACCAAGCGTAATGACTTGGTGACGGTGACATCACTGTGGCGAAAAATCTGCAACATCGACTGCTCTCTAAAAGAAACAGGACGCCAATGAGTTGCTTGAAGATGCACTTCCGATGCTAGCAGCTTCTTCAGGCTACATGCTAATAATAGAGAGGCAGGGGAAGGGGTTGTTGTCGTCCACTCATCTGTGCTCCTCTTCCGGCTCTATGGCTATCTTGTTAAGAAAGAAATGTACAGTCTAGATGTGTAGAGTGGGCAATAGAGGGGTAGAGGGGAAGGGGTTGTTTGGGAAGAATTCTGAATTTGGTTGAAACTTTGTAATATTTGAGACAATGTTGGTCGCTATGACTTGTCAAAATTTCAAATTGATCGGACATACTAATCGGAAGATAAATTTTTTTAAATTTGAACCAATCAACGGATTTCAAAACAATTAGGGTCTGCAACGCCCAGAGATGGTCCGAACATGTGTGCAAAATTTCAGCTCGATCGGAAAAAAACTGTGACCTGTATACGAGCAGAAACAGAAAAACACACACAAAAAAAACAGACACCAGTGCCAAAAGAAGCCAAAAAGAGACGCTCGCTTCGCTCGCTCAATAAATAAGTTGCTTTTCAGATCAAATAAGCTGAAAATGTATTAGGGCTGGGAAAAACTGAGCAGTAAAGTAAACATTTTAAATGTTTAAACACTCTCAAGATTAGAGCACGTAAGGAACGAGGAGATAAGAAGACGGATGGGAGCAGATAGGACATGGTAGGTTGTATAGAAACAAAGAGACTTGTTTGGTATGGGCATGTTCAGTGCATGGAACCTCAGACGTGGCCAAAAAGATCAAAGGCTTAGATACCTCCTGGTTAGTGATGTAAATGTTGAAATATTTCAATGAAATATTTCGATTTGAAATATTTCAATTGAAATATGTCAGCTTGTCTTGAAATATTTCAAAACTTTTGAAATATTTGCCTTTATGTATGAAGTGAAAAGATATAAGTACAACTCGTTTTTTAATTTTCCCACCCAATACATAGTTATAATAATGATGGCTGTGGCCAACTTGTGATTGTGAAAAAACAGTTCTAGTAACTAGTGAGTTGACATAATGGCCGTCATGCAGCTAAATTGTAAATTACTATGATTATTATATCTTAAGTCCCATAATGTGAAGGTTTAGGTGATATTTCATGTGTTGTCTAGAAACAAAAAAATAACAAGTTTTGCTATTTTTGTTGAGTTACTTAACAGTAGTCCTAAAAACAAAATGTTTCCAATGTTTCACTATTTTTTTAAATATTTCAATTTTTTTTTTTTTGAAATTTTACATCACTACTCCTGGTAGAACAATATGAGGGCGACCAGAAGAGGATTGGAAGAAACAGGTGCTGCTGGACATGTCAAGAAGTGAAATTGGTGATGATGACTGGACGGACAGAGAGAGGTGGCGTCTGGAGTGCGGGAAACGGCAGGTTGAGAGCTGTAGACAACCCACTATTAATATATTGTGTAGGTATTCTTATTAATTTGTATCAATAAAATCAACACAGAACTTACCGACACCGTTTGCCACATGTTGACAAAGTCTTGTTTAGTTCCGCGATAGCAGAAGATGTGTATCAGAGGAACCGGCTTCTGTGTTTGACTGCAACAGTGCTCTTTCTTTCCAGGAATATCCAAGTAAGTCACTTGATACTGTCCTGCAAACAATTGCAAACAATTATGAAGTTGTGCACAATGCATTGTAATGGAACATAATAATATGCAGATGAAAGAAGACAAATTTGAAATTAAAATGCTGTCTATCCACAAAGAATGAATGCTTAGGTAAACCCACGGTCAGAAGAATTGACGGTAGAACCTATAAGGCTAAGCTGGAGCTAGAATTACCAACGCTATTTTTTGAATGAAGAAATAATTAGGTACCTACCTACCATACTTGTGGAAGGAACTTTTAAAAAATTCAAGTTCATACGAATGCGTTCACTTTTTAGTGAACTTTTGAGTGTACTCGTTTATTTTCTTGAAAAAGAAATTTTCAAGTGATCAGTTAAAATTTCCCGCGAACTTTTAATATTTGAAAAGTTCTTTTGGTGTCGAGATTACACGCGTTTTATCTTATGTTGGAGTGTACATGGTCATACTTCATTCACATATAAATACTTTATGATAGTTCGTTATAAATTGATGCAATCAAAATCACGTACAATTTGATGTAAAACAAATCAAACAAACCTTTTCATGTGCATGATGTTGTTATTATTGGCAAATGGTCACAATCACAAACGTCAGTTCGGTCCTACCTTACCTTTCCCGTTGTCAGTCTTGTATTGCATCGAAAAGGTGAGTTTTTAAGGTCATACATGCACCATTTTCATAATTTATTTTATGATTGTATTTAGTTTAATACCATATTTTATAAACATTCTGACACCCCAAAAAAATTGAAAAAAAATTTGAGGCCAAATTTTCTAAAATTTTCTAATTAAGTTAAGTGCCTCTACCAAATCTACACCCTTAAACCGAAGTCATTGAAACTTACAGGAAATTTTAACAATGTTATTTACTTTGCCCTTAGATATTTTTGAAATTTTAATTTTGGTACCTAAATGTAAGTTTTACGATTTTTTCCCCATTTTCACCACTTTGCCATTCAGAGATGAATTAATGAAACACAACAAAAAGTATACCAGTACATAGAGAATATCTTAACGGACATTTTAAGACACTATGGGTTTCGGTGGTCACCGAGACAAAGATTATTTTGAGGCATTACAGTATCGCCTATGCTCCCCTTGTTAAATTTCCATGTAATGCCCGTTACCTACGTTGCTAGGCTGACAGTCTTGTTGACAAATATTTCGCAATCAGATAGATCCCGCCAGCTCTGCTGAATGAATGGAAGTGGGCGGAGACTGCCCCGAGCAGCTGCTTAGGAATGTGGAGTATCGTATTGCATTACACTTCTTATCTCAAAACAACTCTAGAAGATTTTCGACTACGGGTTTCAACATTTTCGTTCAATTGAATCTAGATTAAATAGTGAAATAAAACAACTTTCTGTGATTAATAAAAACAAAGGAATTATCCAAGCTATTAGAGAATCATTGAGTGCAATATACTTTGACTAAATTACAGTCAATATGTGTGAATTGATGATCACCTATCAGTGACTGTTCTTTGTGTAGTATAATCAGGGGTGTAGTCGGGCCAGGGCGCACCAGGGCGACGCCCCGGTACTACTTTTTGAGCCAGGGCGGCGCCCTGGCTCTCAGTTTACTAATAAGCCAGGGCGAAGCAAATTCTTTTAGTAAGAAAATCATTTGGATAAAGAAATTGCACATCAATTTCTGTGACGGTAATTTTCTGACGAAATTCAATGATGCACTCCTCCGTTTTTATGCTCGCAGGTTCATATTAAATCTTCATGAGATTAAAAAGAAAAATCACTTTTTGAATTACTTTCTGAATTTTCTTTTCAATAATGCCGCTGCGCTGCGCTTCTGAAAAAAATATGATTTACACTACTTTGTCCCTTCATTAAATATTAGTCCGAGCCATTTTAATCATGTTAAAGGGAGAAGAAAATCCTCGAGAAAATCAAAAAATTCGCTGCGCGGCATTTTCCAGGTAAAATAAATTGAATGATTTAGTCTTCTGTGTTCCTTCAATAAAATATTAATCACTTAGGTAATTTTAATCATTCGGTAGGAAGATGAAAATTAAATATTTCGCTCTGTTATTCTTCATATTATTATGTATCAAAACCATTTTATACCTTACTTCGCTCTAACATTTTTATGTTAATTTTGTGCGAAATTAAACTATTCTGAATATTGTTGTTTTTCTTCAATTATTTTTGTACTCCAAAATCATTTTAAGCCACTCATTGAGTGCTGACTTTCAAAAAATTCGCTGCGCGGCATTTTTCTGGGAGGCAAGCCCCCCAGACCCCCCTCCCCCTTTGAAGCGAAATCAATTTTCAAACCTGGCATAGACCGCCCTGGTACTATTATTTTTAGGACTACACCCCTGAGTATAATCAACATAAACAGATAAACAGATGAAATAAAATTAGAAATCTGCCAACAAAGCTGGTTTTTACCACCAACACAAATAATTTTTTTTTTTGTTTTTTTTAGTTTATAGCTCGTGCAGTTCAACAGTTTTACGACATTATTATACTTAGGTACCTAAGTATTTGTTTGGAGAAAGTGATACGTGAAGTAGATGAAAAGTAAAAACACGGCAATTTCCTATTTTATTTATTTATTTATATCGCGTTTAAAAAAAAATTATATCAACAAGTATCTCGCGAGCTTAGAAATACGAGGATAGGATAGGTTATATCTTTATTCGCATTTTCATTCAAAGTCGCGATCTGCAGCTTTTAATATGTTTTCTTCTTGAATATGGAAACTTTTAAATGTTTGGAATGGAATCAATTAATTTTTATGACATGCTAGGTACCTATATTTGAAAAAGAGAAAGAAATGGCAACGGCCGATTGCTGTCCACAACGGCTGTTGTCACAGCATTGTCGGCGCCATTGACACACACGGGGTAATAAATGTGTCGATGAGGTTTAGAATCAATAGCCGCCAAAATGTCGCCAAAATTTATGTTTTCCAAATTTTACAGTAAATTTTTAACACCGATATAACTGCGACGCTTTTAATAAATAACATTTTATTATGGTCCACCTAAGCAACTTTATGAACGAAAGTTTCCCAATTTTTGGGCAGCTATTTTGATTTTACAGATTTTTTTGTCACACAATTGTCAAATTTTTAAACGCCCTTCTTTATTTATTAGTTTATTTCACAATTATTAGATTTAAGTAAATTTCCAATTTTTGAAAATTTTGTGCCATTAGCTCAAATGGCTGGCGTTTCAGAGCCGTTTTGATTTATTTGAGATTATTTGCAAAAAGAAAATTACCTGCCAAATAACAAACGCAATGGCGAAAATTATTTTTTCTCGATACTACTGTATAATATTTTCAACAATAATTAATCACGTCATAAATTAACCGAAAATTCAAACATTATTAAAATAAATATTAATACGCGATTTCCACAAAATTATCTGTAAAAACAAAATGGCTACTTAAAAATGTCTATAATTTTTTTAATCATTAGGTAACTATATTTAGCGGAACAAAAGATTAATTTTTTTATTTTTATTTTCAATTAGCATGTGCTTTAAATCTCAAAATGAATGTGGAATCAACATTTTTTTCAATGAAAGTCGAAAATGTTGTGAGGAAAAATGGATATAAAAAGCCGATTTCGGTAAACTTTTTATATGTCATAGTGTATCAAGTGAGGAATATTTCAGTGCAAAAATGAAGTTGATAACTTAAAATAACGACTCGACTAGACCAGTTTTAATAAAATTGATGTGTTTGTATTTAAATGAATATGATTGGTTTACAATGAAATGAATGCGATCAAGCTGATTATTTTTTTGTTGCACAAAACATTGCAAAAAAAGTACAAATTTACAAATTTCAAATTAGTACAAATTTGAACAAGTACAAATTTGTACTTTTGAATTTGTACAAATTTGAATTAGTACAAGTACAAATTTCCTTCACATTTTCAAGTGAAAAATTAAATGATGATTTTGACAAAACACTTGATAAAAACAAAATGGCGGCCCAAAATTTAGTAAACTTTCGTTTTTGAGTTATGTGGGTATACCTCAATAATATTGTCAAAATACATTTTTAAAAACAATTAGTTTTGGATTGGACCTTTTTTCAGTAAAATGACTGGAGTAAATTCTTTCTTTGAATTTCATTGAATTAATTTTTTTTAAATTATAAATTTTACAAGCGAATGAAGTGTCCATAAAATGTCAATTATAAATGTTTTTCCGAATGACAATGCAAACTTTTACGTTGATAGGTCAGTGTGTGTGAAAAATTTCAGATTGATCGGTTGAACGGCACTGTAAGCAAAAATACAAACAAACAAACAAACTAAGGCAGGGAAAGAGCCATAAGAGTACCGTGGTGACCGTGGTGTGATTGATTGTGATTTTTTTAGCACTTTCAATCAATAAAACTAGGAAAACGCTCTGTGTAACGCGTTGATAAGCGAGCACGGATACGTGCAAAACCTCGAACCATAATTCCTTAAAAGCCGGCAGTAATATACCTAGAACAACTGAAATCTAGAAGCACGATCCACTAAATTATATAAAAAATAGCTGAATTTGCTTCTCATTGCAAGTTATTGCAACAGTTATTGCAAGTCATTGCAACATGATACACACTCATGTGTATTTATTTCAGTATTTAGGTACGTAGGTATTATGGAATTAATATAAATAAAAAAATACAGAGATTCAAACCACAAAATAGGCCATTATCTAAGTGCTAATATGAGCAAACATAATTTAAGAAACATTATCCAAACAGTTACTTGCCGTTCCGTATAAAAGAGCTTATTTCTTCTAGCACATTGCTTACCTAACACAAAGCTAACACATTGTACCTGATACAAATGAAATAAATATTTCATACACATAATTTCAATTATCAACCAACCAATCTATTTCTACAATCAAGCAGACATTTCATCGGTCTACAAATAATTTGCTCAGCCTTTGAAAAGATTGGAAGTTAAAACTGCATGTTAAAACTCTCATAAACAATAAATACCTATACCAATTACCTACATCTTCAAAAATAATAGAATAAACCCTAAGTATAACCTCGCATGTATTGCTTTAACTATTATCTAACCGCAAAGAAATAATTGTTACGTATTCAAACAATAATAGATAGACAGCTGCTTGCTTCCGAGTTGTTTTGAATGGAGCGCATCGGGCGGCCGCAACGGACTCCTCAAACCTACAATGCTATTTATATGGGAAAACGCGATTTTTTTTATTTGTGAACGGATCTTTCTCAAAAACTATACAGGTCTAAGTTAGTATGAGATGAAGGTGTGTGCAAAATTTCAGATCAATACGTTGACCGGTGCGGCCTGGGTTGATTGAACCAGCAAAAAAAAAAAATACACACACACAGAGAAAGTGCCGCAAGAGTCAAGTGGAGACGCTCGCTCTGCTCGCTTAATAAAATAATACCGGATGAAATTTTCCAAAGAAAGTGAAAATAACATTACTACCTAGAATAGTTTTCTATCGATATCAGCAGATGTATTATTCAATTAGGCATTTTCTGTGGCATTTTGATGGAATGTCACCTATAATGAAACAGTGTTGATTTGTGTTGAGCTCGTGAAAATTTGACTTGGTTAAAAAATTTGATAATAAAATCTTATTTCTAAATAGGAAACAGCTCCAGCTAGCAATAACTACAATACTTTTCATACATTTTTGCATTATTCAAAAGTGATGTAAACCAATTATAATGAAATACGATATACCTAATACGAGTATACGATGCCTTTTACTACTTCATTTACCTCTAACCCTCGTTTATTTTAGATTGATTGTTATTCATTGCAATTATTTGCATCACATTAATTAATATTTTTAAAGATTCAAATATTTTCCATTAGTAGAAAATAATATGGTATGATCAATTTGTACGTGTGGTGGAAGTCTTGTTTTTATTTGCGTATTTCACGATGTTGGTGCATGACCGTGAACCACATATGTTGTTATCTGGAATTGTCTCGTCTTACGTTTCGTTGTGGAATGCGAACGTGTCTAGATAATAGGATCGCTTCGGCCAATCAGAGAGGAGTTTGGCTAGTGGGTGTGAATGTTATATTTCTAATCTGTAGCGGATATAGTTGTTAAGTCAACTACAGTAACGCCATCTAGCTCAGGAACGGACAATTTATCATCGAATGAATCACGTTAAGGTAAATAAATAGATAATAGGTACCTAGGTGTAGTAGGTAGGCAGTATGGCAGTAAACACATTTTGAAAATTAACTTTTAAATAAACGAGTTCTTTTTTGGGGGAATTTGAACTTTTAAAATTTACCTATTGTTTGAAAATAACTTTTAGTAATGAAAAGCTATTTTTTTCAGTGAACTTTTGAACTTTTGATCAGTTATGCTAGGGCCAAGAAGTCAAAAAAGAAAACTGATTGGGACTGCTTCAAAAAACTAAGAAATGAAGTTAATCAAGGGATTGACGTAGCAAAAAGAGAGCATTTCATTAAGCTAAACTCAATTAGTAATTCAAATAAATGGCGATTTTTAAAGAAAAGTGAAGTAACTAGATCTGATGAAAAAGTAAATCTCCCTGGACATCTCACGGACCCAAACGCCTTGAACAACCATTTTGTTAAAATTAGATCCTCAAAGGCATTTGACAAAGAGATAGCGCAACAAATTCATGATTTGAGTACTCATGAACATGATGAACGCTTTCAACTTCAAATAGTAAACCGTGAATTAGTTTATAAAATCATTAGCTCCATTGACACAAAAGCCACTGACAATGATAATATCAACATAACTATATTAAAGCTAGTCCTCCCATATTGTTTAGATACAATTACAAATATAATCAATTTTGCTATAATGTCATCATCATTTCCTGATTTGTGGAAGATTGCGATAGTTATTCCACTTCCAAAAATCGCAAACCCGCTTGCCTTAACTGATATTAGACCCGTTAGCATCCTTCCAACTTTATCTAAGGTATTGGAAAAAATAATATACAAACAAACTATAGAATATGTAGAGGAATTTAACATACTTCCCAAACAGCAATCGGGTTTCAGAGCGGGACATAGCTGCAACACATCACTGCTAGACATGTCTGATGAGATTGTTCACAACATGTCGAGCACTGGCGTAAGCTTGCTAACATTGCTCGACTACTCAAAAGCATTCAATACCATTCACCATGATCTTCTTTTAGCCAAACTAAGGGTTCTAGGATTTTCAAATCTTGCCACTAAATTTTTTGCGAATTACCTTGACAAGAGGCAGCAATTGGTTAAAGTTGAATCAAATGGGGATGCTAGACTAAGCGATTTACTCAATAAATCGCAATAAATAAAAGGGTGTCCCACAGGGGTCTATTTCATAATTTCATTTCATGGTTCAATCGTTGTGCTTTCCTTGGTTCGCCACAAGAATTGGATTTGTGTCAATTATTCGATAACTATAATTATATTTTGTCAATATGATACAGTTACATAAATCATTGGTCCTACCTAGTATACACTAAACTCTTTTCCCTACAAAAAAGCACTATAACTTGTAAAACTGGAATGAAGAAGTAGGGTATTTCAAGCATAGACAAACCATTACCCATACGAATAGTCTCTCCATTGATGCTAACACAACAATAGAAAGTTACAATGGCGCATAAAAATAGTTTCGTATTAAAAGTCTTTATCACATCTGCCAGAAAATTTGAGATATTCATTTTTATCAACACATAAACTGATAGATTGCACAAAACTGTTAATCTCGGTCAGCTTGCCAATGCCAAGTGAGTAAAGTGAGGTTATGGCGATACACCGGTGGTGGGCGGTGACGCTCTTGTTGTTGTTGGGCACTGCAGTCAAGGTGGCAGTGACTCGGGTCATGAACATCCCATTGCGCATGCGCAAACACTTCAACTTTTCGCGGCACAATCAGAAAATATCTGGGTGGCTTTGGCTTCTAAATAAATTAACATGCAGTTTGGTTTTCCATAGTTATTGGTGTTTTACAACATTGGGTTACAACAGTGGTTACAAAAAGAATACGCATCTGGAAAAAATCATACTGCATGTGAAATTCATTAGAATCCAGAGCCATCCTGATAATTTCTGAATTGACCTAAGACTATTCTTTCCAGCCAATGATTGACATTTTGACAGCGATTTATAGAGATATAATATTTATACTTATAGTTACCCAGGTCTGTGTGTGTATCTGTCTGTCTGTCATAAACGCCGGCGCGCGCGCACACTCAATCTATTTAAAATGATCGACTTTCCTTGCCAATCCTGTCAAAAGTTACTTCTGCTTTTTGTAAATAAAGAAATAACCGAAACTCACCTAAGACGCACACCTTATCCTTTTGTACTTATAACAAATCTAGTATCTACTCTTATGTGGGTATAAGCTGTCAAATTATTTACATAGAAAACGTCATGCCGCCAACTTCGTTCAAACTGAAATATTCATTTTTTTTCTCTCTGAGTTAGGTACATAAGGCCGTGAAACTAAAAACCATCAAACCAAAATTAAACATTGATGCTATAAACAGGATCAATAGACACAATTCCGTCGTTAACATGATTTAACAAAATAAAATATTTAAATATTTAATTTTGTTAAATATGTGCTTTTCCATCGTTTCTTATTAGTGGTGGCATGTTAACGACGGAAGGAATTGTGTCTATTGATCCTGTTTATACAGGATCCTGTTTCCTGTTTAACAATGAATTACATGTATAGTAATTTTTTTACAATGTAATTGAAAATACCTTTTAATTAATACCCATCAAGCCACGTTTGTCAAGAAAAAAAAATCACGCCGATTTTTTAAATTGATTAGTCAATTAAAGCCACTTCCGGTTGGATAATTTCGGAGGACTTTTGATATGTTATAAAGTACACATTTATGAATGATTTGACATCAACCGCGGTTTTCTAGCTTATTAGGGGTGGCTACAGCCACAATTTTTAATTACATCCATATTTTTGGTTGCTTTAACACATTAATAGCCGTAATTAGTATCGTTTTTTTTTTTACTTTTGAAATAATTTTTAATAAATAGTAAACACATCAAGCTATCGTTTGATACCAAACTCGACGTGGTTTCTTATTATAGTTTACCGATAATTAGATTGATTGATTTTTCACTAATCGATTAATTAGACCCACGCCCATTAATTTGATTTCGGAGGACTTTTACTATGTTATGTAGTTTTTTTTTCTGAATCTAACGATATCAAAAACGCTTGTGTTGCAATTAGTTTTGGGTCAAATCATTCTTGACTAATATCGTCTAGTCATTCATGAACTCAATTATTTCGTCAAGTGACGGCTTTACTAAGTAAATGCGACCAACAAAGCCCCAGCAGAAAGGAAATTCCAGAATCATTGTATCTGACAAATTAGCTTGATACTATTTTGATTTTTAATCTTTTAATAATTATTATTAGCTGTCAGGTGGTGTAAATTGCACGACAATAACAAAATAATAAATACCTATAGAGAATATGTACCAAGAGAACTTGGTATTCTGTCAAATGTTTAATATAGTTTTATAAATGCAGACAGATCTTTTCAACTCCATTATTTTGCAACATTAAAACAAAATGAAGGGCACACTGCAAATATAGATAAATCACACATTTATTTTCCCACTTCTAATTTCAGCTTTATGTTTGGTATTTTTAACCAATTATTAGTTGCAGCAAAAAACTAAAGCTGTTTTCCGGGTCAATTACCCAGGGGTTTACGGCTCGGGTCTGTACCCAGGGTTTGACCTGGATAAAAAAAATGTGATGTATGCGATGTATTTACAGCTTTTGTCATTGAACAAAACCAATTTAGAAGGCAGTGAGTACCCTAAGATTTCTTTGTTTTTTCTTTTTCAAACGTCAAATGCCTAGTTTGTTGAAGCTTTGGATAATAAATGTATTAATTTTATAAGTTAGTTATTTATTAATGAAGTATCATGCAAACATTTCCATTATTTTGTGTTTCAAGTAATATGATAAGATTACAGAGCTCACGTGGATGAAAAGGTAACTAGTTTCGCCTCGAGTCAAACTCGCCCCGGGTTGAAATACTGGGATGGACTGGGGTTTTAGTTTCCGCGGGCTGGACCCGGGGCGAGAATGGAAACGACAAAGAGTTGCTTATGGGAGAAGCAGCTGATTGAGCTGATTTGCTTTGCTGTGCAGTCGGATGCGCATACGTTTTACTGGGCAGCCTCAGGAATAAATTGCTCTGGGTAGACAAATTCCAACTTGAGAAAATTTAAGCTGGGCAACTTGAAATAAAAAATAACTCTATGGTTAGGCAGAATTAAAACTTGTGAAAATGCAGTATAAAAAGTGAGGCTGCGGAAGGATTCGAACCGACGTCCTTTTGCACCATAGGCCAATGCTTTACCAACTGAGCTATTTGGTCTGCGATGTCTGAATGCTTCATAATATACACAGCGTACGCGCATTCAACAGCGCAGCGGAGCTTCTCAGTGGAAATTGGAATAGCCGATTCTCCCATAAGCAACTCTTTGTCGTTTCCATTCTCGCGACTCGCGAAGATCAGGTGTAAACACATTTTATTTCTTGACTTGGGTCGGACTGAGGTTTCAACCCTGGGAAATAGTGTAGTGTGAAAGCAGCTTATGTGTTTTTCTCAAAGTGTTTTGGGTTTTGCTTTCTTATTGTCACAAAACAACTTTCAATTTAAATTATTCTAAAAATAACTGTTTGTGCTATTATCTAAGTGTACCGTTTAATTAATATTGTCATAATATCATAATTACCAAATCATACCTACTGATCAAAACAACTGCATTAGATATACTTCTTTCCGAAAACACGGGTGCTCATCGGTTTCCATAACTTCAAAAACATTGTTTATTCCATACACACTGTTTTTATAGTGGACAGGTCACTTGATAAACCGTTGATTATGTTTATCCAAATAATACCTTGAAATGGTCATTCTCGTATTTGCACTTTGACCTTCATAAATAACTTTATTATAAGTAGGGCCTGCAGAGCGATTGTGTAAGCTTCACTTCCAAATTAGACGATCATCGTCTAATCCATCGTCCATCTCCTAGATGCTGAGTGTGTAACTCACTTTAGAGATGGAGTACTACACCTCTAGCCAGAGTTAGACGGACTCCATCTCTAAAGTGAGGTACACACTCAGCATCTAGGAGATGGACGATGGACGAGATGGAGTCCTACACCTCTAGCCAGAGTTAGACGGACTACATCTCTAAAGTGATTTACACACTCAGCATCTAGGAGATGGACGACGGACGAGATTAGACGATGATCGTCGAACTCGGAAGTGGAGCTTACACAATCGCGCTGCTGGTCGCCTTAATTGAACCAACTTTTTCACTTTCATTTTTGGAAGGTAGAGTGTTTCGTTGTTTCTAACAAATCTTTTGCAGTGAGTACAATTACTTTCATCCCTCAACAAATTCCACAAGCAGCAATTTCTTCTAATGAATATATTTCTTACAATAATTAATTGTGCGAAGCATTAAGAAAGGTTCAGACAAATATTTAAAGCTCTAATAATTGTTTAAAAGCTTATGATTGAAACCATATTTCTAGAATTAGGTTCAATGCACTATAAACATTATCCACCTTGAAAAATCTGCCATGGAACTTTTGGCATGGTACAGGATGGCACCTAAAACATCGGTCAAATAAAATTGATCCTCAGTCCAAAAATTACGAAATCGAGTTTCTAGTGAATAAATAAATCAACTTGTTTGAGCAAGAAAGGATAAGATTCCTGAGTCTTCAATCTCCTCAAGATCTGATTTAGATGTCCAGCTCTTTCTTGAATAGCTCATTCAATTACAGCAAATTTGGAAGTTCAATATGGGAGATTCTCCCTTATTACGAATGTATTTTGTTAGCAAATACTCGATGACAATTTGTATTGGGAATAAGAACCCAACTTGCCTCTTGCCGTCTCAGGCCCTTAAGCAAGCTGTTAAAATTTGCATTCAAATGTCAAAGTTGTAAAAAGTGCAATTGCTTCAATAATTCGACCGAGCAGGATTATTTTTCTAAAATAAAAATAAGCGATTGCACCACCAGTACTATTTGAATGATACGGTGCTGGTTCAATTTAGCCGACTTCACCCTACCTGTCTGGATAATATATCATATTATATTATTTACAGATAAACGAAAGTTCCATTTTACACAGGAACAGCGCGTTTGATTGTGGCATACAGAGCGCCGATGAACCGATGAAGAAATTGTAAGATTTTGTTGCTAGGTACTCGTATGAAGTGTCAAAGAATCTAATAGGTACATTATTTATTTACAAAGTAGCTACACGACACTCGATACTATGTATTTCTCTCTATATATGAATATTGACTGAAAGGAGATTCAATATCTCAGACAAAATTGATTAGGTACTTATTTTTCTATTTATACATTTCTGCCAAAGTACAATCTAAAAAATTACTCGGCAGTACAATGAGTCTTTGGCACTTTTCCGTTGGTTCATTTCGAGAGAACGTCCAAGGAACAAATATCTTGAACAATCAAAACTGATTTTTTTACCTGCTAAGTTCATATTCTTGGTGTTTTCTTTCAATCATTGGCTCATCTAGTCTATACACTCTTCACAGAGCCATTTGATACAATGAGCGTCATTCAATAACTCTTCATGAAAAACATGTAAAGACGGATCCAAAATGAGATAATCTATAATGATATTATAGTTCTCGTGCCGTCATTGTACAATTCTTAATTGAGAACATGAGCAACAAAATGTCAAACACATACATTTTCAAGTTGTATACTGTGTTTTATTTTATTCATGTTACTAAATCTCTTTTTTATAATGACACAAGTTTATTTGATAATTACTCTTAATTGGACATCACATGCCTCTGACTTCCACTTCCTCTGTCGAGTTATACCAGGCGAACAGCATGCATCAAGCATCAAGTTCGAGCCTCAGTAAGCCTATAGCTATGCGCAAAGTAAGATATAGTACAAGATATTCGTTTGAAATGTTCACATGTAGAGGAGAAAAGTATTATGATCATAGAGAGCGAAACATGGAGTTAATAGTGGAACTAATTTATATTCTATAAAAATGGGGAATGAACTATTAAACACGAAGGAGGAAGTAAAACTTTTAGGTGTTACAATTAACTCTAATCTCAGGTGGAATACACACATAAAAAACATATGTTCTAAATTAGCGTCGAGCTGCTACGCACTAAAGAGACTAAAGCATAATATTTCCCCAGAGGCCCTAATGAGTATGTACTATGCATTATGTGTTTCACACATGTACACTCGGCACATTTAAATATGATCGTCGATTTTACTTCAGAGTCCCACGTTGTATACCCCTAATACCTACCGACCGGTTAGATCACGTGACTTCCTTATCAGTTCTCTCGCGGAACAAAACAAGGGGAAGGGGTAGTTCGTCGTCAATAGGAAACAAGTAATATTCTCTTTCCATATCTGATCCACATTGCATTACGAGGCCTTCATTCGAATCCCACTTCAGTGTGTCAGATCGTGGTTTCACGTGATTTTGACGCAAATTTGCCCATTAACTTCCCAGTTCTGGGGACATTATTCGATGAGTTTACTCAATGTCATATGCCAGATGAATGATTTGAAAAGTCTACATTACATTTCAATTTCATACTTTTTTTTTATTAGAAAAGCTTTGCTTTTCTAATGAGCTTTGCTTTTTTGCGTTTTTCTAATGATCACCAAGGTAACCCCCAATATTCAACCTTTTTTATTTCTAAACTCCAGTCAGTGATCCTCCCCTATTCGCGTAAATGACAGAAGAGCTCTGACCTTGTAGAAAACAACTTGGGGTTGCTTAGTGGGAGGGGCAGTGACCTCGCATTATCACGTGAAAATAAAGTTGACATAATGTCTTTTACAGTCGCAATACATAAACAAACAGCAGAAAACAGCTTTTAATAATTTTATTTTTGATTTTGCATAGTGAAAAACCAAGGTGGGCAGTCACATGCTGCACTGGGCTTACTAGGGTTTAAATTTTTGAGTAATATAATTGACCCTCCCTCTTCATTCAAAACGCGAAATTTCCAATTCCAAAAACGAAATTGTCAAGTTTTTAAAACCACATAATCGGATCTCTAGAATGTAAATTTATTTCTTTTGTGGATGAAAATTGGATTAATTGAGTAAAAATTTGAAACACATTTTTCATCTGGCATATGACATTGAGTAAACTTATCGAGAAATATCCACAGAACTAGTAAGTTAATGGGCAACTTTGCGTCAAAATCACGTGAAACCACGATCCGACACACTGAAGTGGGATTCGAATGAAGACCTCGTAGACGTAATGCAATGTCGATCAGATTCAGATATTGAAAGAGAATATTACTTGTTTCCTATTGACGACGAACTACCCCCTCCCCTTGTTTTGTTCCGCGAGAGAACTGATAAGGAAGTCACGTGATCTCACCGGTCGGTAGGTATTAGGGGTATACAACGTGGGACTCTGAAGAAAAATCAACGATCATATTTAAATGTGCCGAGTGTACTATAATGTAATAATATGGGGAAATCATTCAAAATCTAAAAAAGTGTTCATAATGCAGAAACGTATCATGAGGGTCCTTTTTAATATTAAGAGAGATAAGACAAATGAAAGCTGCAAGCCATATTTTATAAGTAATGCTATTTTAACATTTCCAAGTTTGTATATTTTGAACAGTTTATTATATGTAAAACAAAATATGTCATCTTTCACCAGTGTCCATTTAATCCATAGTCATTTAACAAGAAACCAATTATCTGATTTGTATGTAAACAGCCATAGTTCCACATTGTATAAGAAGGGGCCCAAAAATTCAGCAGTAGTTTTGTACAATAAGTTACCTGCGGATTTTAAAAATAATAACATTCCATTTCATCTTTTCAAAGCTAAGGTGAAGAACATTTTACTGGCAAATGCTTTTTATACAGTCGAGGAATTTATGAGTTTTAATTTTAATATTGATTAGTACATGTTCTATTTGACTGTCATTCATAATTATTGTATGTGATTTATAATTGACAATAAACATATATTCTATTCTATTCTATTCTATTCTATTCTATATTCTGTTCTTTGTAAAATACGAGTAAAATTACAAAATATTTTTTTTATGTAACTTTAAGAGGGCTGAGTAGTGAGCATGGCCTTGAAGAGTTTTTTAATCGATTTTTATCAATATCTTTTACCAATGTAATTGTTAACAAAATAAGGCTTTGTACACGTCTTCAGAACTGTTCAATGAAAATAATTTCATAGCTTGGAATAAGTTATTCGTTTTATTTTGTCCAACAGATGTTAAGTACCATAATTTTACTAATTTTCGGGCACTAAACATCTGTAGGACAAAGTAAATCTAATAAACCATTCCAAACTATTAAATTATTTTCATTGAACAGTTCTGAAGACCATATTATTACCAAAGCCTTATTTTGTTAACAATTACATTGGTAAAATATATTGATAAAAATCGATTAAAAAACTCTTCAAGGTCAAACTCACTACCCAGCGTCTTAATGTTTCGTTTTCTTTTATGTATACCTAAATAACATACCTTCATTAAATTATAATTGGAGTAATTTTATATGATTCTAACAGGACTTTCTGACTATATTTTTCTTATATTTGTTACTAACTTTTCAGAGTTAATCAAATATCCTGTAAGCTGATTGAATGGATATTGCTTCCTGTTTATATTTTATCATACAAGTATTGGAATATTCCTCAGAACAATATTGACTTAAGAAAACTTTTGTATCAAAAGAGAAAAAAATCATGCAGAGCTTTTGTAGTCAATAGCGTTCTGAGGAAGATTTCAATGCGTGAATCGATACTATTGACATTAGAATGTTAGAAATAAATGTAAAATTGCTGCTAATTAATTCAATCAAAAGCGGGCATCCTGCGAAAGTTTCAACTGAATAACTATAGGTATACTCTTCTAAGCGCATGAACTGATCAGCGAGGCAAATTCATTTTTATCAACGATAAAAAACATTTTATATATTTTTTTAACGATTCGATGGTCTGTACTAAGGAGTCTAGATCTGGTTGCGTGCGCCGCCCTGATATGGAGTGCAAACCTTTGAAAATTTAAACACCCAGAATCTTCGAAAACCAAGAAAAAATACTGCCACTTGGATACATATGTGTGCTTGTTCAATTGACGGCTACTACGGCTCAGTCAGTAAAACAGCAACGATTCTAGCTGAACATGTATACTTGAATCACTGTGAAGTGGAAACGAAACACTAACCTTACATGTTTTGTTGACATTTGAAGGGATTGACACTTTTTGTATGTAATTATTTCGTAATTAACTCCAATAACTGACGTGCACAATTTTTATCTGAGCAGTAGGAATATTATTGTTAATAAATAATAAATACAATGATAAAATGATGTTGAATCTCATATAAATTAGCAGACCTTTGGTGCACTGAAAGTGGATCTCTTCACTTTCCTATTAACTAAATCACACTTTGGTATGAAACACCTTCGGGGCATTTTAAATACTGATATTTATGTATTATATTTATAATTATATGTATATTATTGTAATTAAATGAAGTTTAATTAACCATCCATCCCAAACATCGGAATTACAGAATGTTTACCTCAATTGTTTGAATTGTGAGCTGCGCCTTCTAAATCGAAAATTGTACCGTTCTTGATTTCCACAACTATTAACAGCTATCGGCTGAGCTATCGACGTAAGTAAATGATTCCAAATTCCCCCGCTAGGAAGACAACTTGGGCAGTAGGCAGACTTTTTTTAGCCTGTTTTGGTGCTAGAAATTAACCCAGAGAGCATGGGCAGTTTACAACTCCTTACCAGGCGGCGCACGCAACCAGATCTAGGCTTCTTAGTCTGTACGTATACAACTTGAGCGATAAAATTTTACCTGATACAACTTGTTATAGAAAATTTAGAGAGATCTAATTGAAATCAACAGTAAAACATAATTTGTTAAGTCGTCTGTACTAAAAGGTGTATAGTAGGTACTATAGATAATATTTCCTATATTTGATATAACTTTTTAGGCCATTCAATTTACGAAATACGTGACAAATAATTAGCGTATACCAAATGATTAGTCGATCTTAGGGCCATTAGTTTAAGCTACAGTTAGTTTAAGCTCCACTTGGGAAATTACCATTATATACTGCAGCTTAATTCCGGATAATATTTCCTCAGTTTAAATTAACCTCACAGGCTATACATTGACTGCAGTTTTATTTTAAGCTATGCAGCAGTTTAAAAAGGTATAACACCACATTTCCCAAGTGGAGCTTAAACTAACTGAAGCTTAAAATAATGGTAATATAGCCCCTTAGAAATATAAACACCGTCTTATAAATACAATAATATTTGTGCCCAAACTCGTAGTAAATATGAAGCTCACATATTGTCATATTGTCTAATAAGTTGTTGGTATTTATCGGCTAAGATCGACCAAAAAAATTATATACACCAATTTTTTTCATATTTTTCGTAAATTGAATGGTAAACGTGATATTTAGGAAATATTGTCTCCAATATTGTATCTTTTAGTACAGCCGCCTCGTAAATAAGCAAATATCTTATTCTCTGTCTTCCCATCTCATCTCATACTGAATTGTAATCTGTGGTCCACTATACTATATTTGCATGACCTAGACAGCTGAGCTACACGGTTAAGAGTTCAAAGACGTGGTGATGGCCGTGCATCCTGGCGGGCGATGCACTTCACTGCTCTGTATCGAGAAGTGTCTATATGAGATGTACTCTTGGGGCAGCGGCTGATCCCTCTTCGCCTCCGTCCTCTGCTTCTTCAGCTTGAGATAGCCGAGCACCGAGACCAGCACGACGAAGACGACAAACCCCATGGCGCATCCGACAATCAGTCCCAACCGCCTCGTCAGGATCGAGCCCGTGTCGTTGAGCCGGCTTTCTCGGAGTCCCGGCGCCTCCAGTGTGCGCACCTCCGTGCACCGCGTCGTCGTGGAGTCGGCCAGCCGTGGGTGACCCGGCACGTTGGTGGAGGCGTCGGCATCCCAGGGGCCGCTGGTGTTGTCCAGACGGCTGCTGAGCGCCTTGTCGTCGAGCTCGTCGACGCGGTGCGACCAGTTGGCGAGGCTCACCACGCAGATGAGGTAGCGGGTGTCGGGTTCCAGCTTGGCCAGCTTCATAGTCCGTGCACCGCTTTCCAGCATCTTCCCGCGAACCTGGGACACACCACAGATAATTGTTGGTTGGGACATTTCGTCATGTGTTCTAATATTTATTTCATTATTTATGATTACGGTTTCGATTTCTCGATTTACTCTCTGTTTACTCTGTTTACTCTGTTTACTCTCTGATTAACCCGAGGAGCGGGGAATCTCAGCCACTAGCTCTCCAGGCTTCAGTTATCCTATAAGGGTTTACTTCAGGAAGGTCGGCGACTGTACAATAAACTGCCACTCTCCATAAGGCAATCCGCCACGACAGAATCCTTCAAGACTTCTCTAAAACAGGGCCGGCTTTAGGCATAGGCGACGTACGCGACCGCGTACGGCGGCACATTCGGATAGGCGGCACTTTCAGCATTTTTTGAAAATTTACTATTTTGTGTCATCATGTTGACCAATATTCAAGCTCGGAAGAAATACAAATATTTTTGGGGAAACGACGACTGATGTTTTGTAATGTATCCAAACAAATCTCGTTCTTGTTATGTTAATACCTTCACCTAGATATGTTCCTGAACTTTTTGTTTGCGCATGAAAAATTACCAAGAAAATTTGAGTTCAATGTTGCAGTAATTTTACCAGAAACGCGTAGGTTTACTTCAAAATGACCATGAAATGTAAAAAATCCGGGAGCGTCCCCGCCAAAACCAGAACATCATCTAAGAAAGCAGCACATTTAAAATAATATGTGAACAAAAAAGTAAAAGAAAGAGGCAGATCATGTCGAAAACTTACCAAAATGACTGGAATTATTTTTGGACATTTGTAATTTATATTTCCCAAAAATAACTAATCTGCGATTCAAAATTGCACCAAATCGAATGACCTTGAACCACAATTTTCTCGGGGGCTGCGCCCCCGAACCCCCCTGTTTCGTCTGTAAGTTTTCAAATTATTAAGAACGTGCCCCCCCCCCCCCCCCACCCTCCTCACAATAGAAATGTCATCCTGCGTACGCCCTTGATAGGCGGCATTATCATTTTTCGCGTACATCAAGAATGTACCTTAAGCCGGCCCTGCTCTAAAAACAATGTTGAAGGGAAAGCAATATTATAGCACTGATGAATATCTGAATGACTTTATCTATGATTGATAATTACGTATATCCATGTGTTCTTAGGTTATCTTTCATGTACATTATATCCCCATAAAAAACACTCCGTGTAAAAATGCCAGCCAAGTCTCTTCAACTATAAAAAAATAGAAGAAATCTAAAAATTCAGCACTGAAAAGGAGTGATATCAAAAAATGGGCCAAGTCAAAACTTAATTTTAAAAACTAAAATATACTTGGCGCATCGTGCATATAGATTGTTTAGAAGTATAGGCCAGATGTGTGATGTACATAAAATCTATCTACCCTATAATGCCGTAAAAAACGATGCGCCAAGTATATTTTAGTTTTTAAAATTAAGTTTTGACAATTGGCCCATTTTTTGATATCACTCCTTTTCAGTGCTGAATTTTTAGATTTCTTCTATTTTTTTATAGTTGAAGAGACTTGGCTGGAATTTTTACACGGAGTGTTTTTTATGGGGATATCACTCATTTTTTTAGTTTATTTACATAACTTGTAACACATATCGGAGCAACAATGACTAATTCCTTTAAAAAAATAAGCCATTTCCGAATAGTTACTATGAAAAATTGTGTATGGTGCTAAATATAAGCTTAAAGTGATATTCCACGTAGATTTGTGAAAGCATCGTTCCAATCGGTCAAGCCGTTTTCGATATATGGCATCTCTTCCGGTTTTCAAAATGGCGGCTGAAATTACTGCCACCTATAATTTGTTTCTATAAATGTTATGTCTCGGTATAAGCCTTCTGAATATATATTTTTATTGCATAAAGAGTTGATTCAGTATGTTTTTAATTTTTATGACGTCATTTCCGGTTTCGGTAATAGTACATTTCTATTTCAACTATTGATATTCCACATAGATGACCGTCTGAATCATTTGGCGCTAGTTTCATTCAGATCGGTCTTGCCGTTTTTGAGATATGACGTCACTTTCGGTTTCAAAATGGCGGCTTCCGGTTGGTTTTATAAAAAGGCACCTCAGACGCCAAAAGTGCACATGTGGTAAAAATGTCAAATCGATCGGTTCAGCCGTTTAGGCTGTGGCGGTGATAGCAACGTTCCTTGATATCTGAAGAAGAAGCGGAAGAAGAAGAAGAAGAAGAAGAAGATACCTTTTAAAAAGGGGTGTAATTTCACTGTTTTCACGGCCCTCTAGCTCGCAAATGGCATAACCTATTGTTCCAAAATTTGGTATATGGGGTGGGGTGAGCCATAGCTCGAAATTAAGATATTTCACAACAATGTGAGGTTTTCCAATTTTATGATCCAGTAGGCCGAAAATGCTATGTTGTTGCTTACAGTAAAAGTGTTTGGTCTGCTCCTCAGTTTATTAGGCAATTACGGTATGTTGAGTGACTGTGAGTGTACGGTACGACTTGGCTGGGTGGAGCGACCGCTCCACTAGATCACTATAAGTATGTACTATTTTTTCTCATATTATGACAATGTTTATGCAAACAATGTTTGTGCACTATACTGCTGAATAAAATAAAATAAAAAAATAATGAATGTCATTATAATCTTGTGTAGTCACAGAAGCTTTAAAAAAAATTAGGTATAAAACATTAATGTATTAATATTTATTTTGATTACGTATGCTATTCACAACAGTCACAATCATTTGCACTGTGCATTGAACATGTTCAATTTTCTGATATGATGAATTATAATGCTGATATGATTTTCTGATGCATTGTTTTCGTTGGAAGTAAAGCCTCAAACGACAATCTCAACTTGTGAGTGGAATGAGTGATAAATTTTGTGTTGAATTAAAAGTGATGTACACAATATTAATAGACCAGTTCAGAAATTATCTGGATGGCTCTGGATTCTAATGAATTTCACATGCAGTATAATTTTCCAAGTGTGTATTCGTATTGTAAGCCATTGTTGTAAAACACTAATAGATATATGGAAAACCAAACTGCATGTGAAATTTTCTAGAAACCAGAGCCACCCAGATATTTTCTGAATTGGTCTATTGATGATGAATGTGACTGATGTTCAACGAAATGGGATCAGAATGCGCCAGAAACAATCCATCCCACAGCCGACATGACGGTTACAGAAAATCCATAACCTTTTCTTCTGACATAATGTGTTGTTTCCAATATCGCCATATCATACACGATGTAGAAAAAGGACCGCCATCTTAAATATTTAAGGTGGAAACTCTTCGAGTCTTTCCGCGATATCAGTTCCAATAGCCTGAATATCAAGGTCTGTAGATGCCCATCGCGTAACACTCATTAGCGCTAGGGCTCATGTTGCAAACTAGCTATGCAATCTAAAACATTCTAATGCACATTAATACACTCTTTAAACATTCAAAACATTCTTAAAACATTAAAACATTCTTATAACATTCTTAAAACACTCTTAAATCATTAAAAACTAGTCAATCGATAGACCTTGATAACTTTAGTTCCTCAAGAAAGCGCTAGTGATTAATACGCGTCCTGTGTTACGCGAGCGAACCTCTACCCGTAATTCGTATTCAAAGATTTCAATGGTGATACAGCGAAGAGTTTCCACCTTATATTTTAAAGATGGCGGTCCTTTTTCTACATCGTGTTTCTACCTTATATTTTAAAGATGGCGGTCCTTTTTCTACATCGTGTATCATATGCAGTGTTGTGACTAGATAATTTTATTTTTATCTAGATAAAGATAATAGATAACTGCCAAAATTTATCTAGATAAGATAATAGATAATATTTTGAAAAATTATCTAGATAATAGATAAAGATAAAAAAAAATTATCTAGATAAATATTAAAAGATAAAAGATAATTTTCTAAAATCTTGTCTAATTTAATTTTACAGGTATTATTATTAGGTATATCTACAAACAGTTACTTTATAGGCATATCTAACCAGATTATTGATGTTCCTACTGCCTGTGATTAAAATTTACTGAAAGGGAAGGGACTATTATTATTATAGGGGATTATAATTTTAATTTTCTAATGCGTAAATTTGGAAACGGCACAGGTCAATCACCGATTTCATTATATATAACATTATTTTCTAACAAAAGTTTTGAAAAGTATTGGGAGATAGGATACTGAATTTTTGTAGGAACGATGATGTAAGTCAGTATAAAATTGTAAGACATAATAGCTTCTATCCTTAATATATCGGGTTTCGCAAAAAAAAATCATCCTGATTGAGAAGTCACTATATCGAAACTATTATGTAGGATTCTGAAATTTGTACACATACTTATTAGAAAACATACCAAAATTTAATATGTGCAGGTTTCAAAAACATTCCTATTCGCATAAGTGATGGAGCCACTTCTGACAGGAAACTTTTTAGATGCACTTTTTTATTTAGAAGTTCGTGCTTCCAAAGGGCAGTGGAAAAGGAGAAACAATTGAAATGTACAATAAGTTACAATTTTACTTTTTCAGCCATAACAAACAACTTAAAGCAAATATAATATTATTTATTTATATAAATAACCCCCTTTTAACCTCCATTATACACCCTATCTTAAGTACCAAAGGATCCACCAGAGGTCAGTGATGTTCCTTGTTTTCGCGAATTGTAGGAAAAAAGTTACAGCTGTTCAAATTTGGTTGTCAAAAAATGGATTATACGGATCTCAAATAGCGCGCGTCCAGAAAACTTCCAATGTTTCTTCAAAACTGCGTAGTACGATATAAAGCTGAAAATGTCAAATTATATTGAAATAAGATCAAGTGTATAAAAATGTCAATCAATTTGAATGAATGGAATGAAATCTTGAAGTTTAACGTAAAATCAGAATATGTAGATTAAGTTAAAAAAATGAATATTTTCCCCACTATTCTGTTTTCCAGCTCAACTTCAAGATTCAATAACTGTCGTTACATAAATTGTTATTGATTTAAATTTTTACACAATCGAATCGAATCTATTTTGAATATAATTTGAAATTTTCAGCTTGATATCTTACGGTGTTTTGAAGAAACAGCGTCCCGGCCATTGGAAGTTTTCTGGACGTGCGCTAATTGAGCTCCGTATAATCAATTTTTTGACAACCAAATTTGAACAGCTGTAACTTTTTTCCTACTATAGAAATGTTTTTGAAACTTGCAAATATTAAATTTGTGTATGTTTTCTATTATGTGTACAAATTTCATAATCCTATCTATAATAGTTTCGATATAGTTATTTCTCAATCAGGGTGATTTTTTTGCGCCACCCGGTATTATGAATTCTAATTTACATTATGGTATTTTAAAATTAAAATAGATAAATATTTTTTATCTAGATAAAAGACAAAAGATAACGATTTTTTTTATCTAGATAAAGATAAAGATAACAAGAAAAGTATTTATCTAGATAAAGATAAAGAAAAAAAATAATTATCTAGATAATTATCTAGATAATTTTATCTAGATAAGTCACAACACTGATCATATGATGGGTATTTCGTCATATTGAAACTCATTTGACGTTTTAAAATATGATCTTCTAGACAATATTAATTTAATTTTAAACGTTATTGTTCTCTAGCTTTCAGTTACGTATTCAAAAGTATTCATAGTTCAAAGCATAGCATATCTACGAAGGCGGTCGCCTTCGAACGCCAAGCGCTACCGTCCGTGCGACCACTACGCGAGTTATACTGAAATGGCTTCAGTGGCGTTCTTGAGGTCCCGTCTACCCAAGACGCAATTAGAAACAAACTTTGAAAATGTTGGTAATCGAGTACATTTCGGTACATGACAACACATACCAAATTTCAAAGCTGTGCGATCATCCCTTCAGGGCGAAAATTTGGTGTGAAACATGCTGTAAAAAAACTTTCATGGTCCTTAGTTAGTTAGTTAGTTAGAGTTAGTCCCGACCAGCTTTGCGCTCCTCTACAGCTTGAACGGTTGGACCTAGAAAGTTGAAATTTCGCACAAAAATAGAGACAAAAATCTCATGTGGCATGATTTACAACAATCGTAAGAATTTTGACCGGAAGTATTTTTTTTTTTTTTTTTTTAACTTAAATCAATCATTTTAGATCGAACGGAAAGTTGGAATTTCGTAAAAAAATATGTAAATAGTCGGCGTGGGTAGTACAGGCTATTCCATTTCAAAAGGGGAATGGAAACCACGCCCATTCTTCTCATTTCTATCACGCTATTGGTTAGTTGGTTCGAGGCGGGAAACAGATTCATAGAAGCCCAGGTAGTGCCAACTTAGCTGAGAAAGTACTAACATATTACAACAGATTAAAATTACTTTTTAAATGTATTTTGTCGACCCAGGCTATTAAATAGAGGATTTTATGGCAACAAGTGATAAATTATTCACTGACTGATTTAATTTTGAATTGATTATGACTGATTTAAAGATCTGGTGGTCGTTCAAACACGTGAGTGATAATCACCAAAGCAAATTTTTTATGGTAGTGGTACTGCAAACTATGCCATCTGTGGGAGAATTGCGAACTTGTTGGAACTTCCATTCCCCTTTTGAAATGGAATAAACTGTAATGCCAAAAAATCGTAAAAAGTTTAACCGGAAGTGTATTTTTTATTTTTTTTAACCTTCAATAAGTATAAATCATTTAAGATTGAACGGTTGGGCCTAGAAAGTTGAAATTTCGCACAAAAATTGAGAAAAATGTGTCAGGGGTTCTGATGCAAAAAAGTCGTACGAATTTTGACCGGAAGAGCACAGATTAGTGTTTTTTTGTATTTTAAAATATTAAATAAATCATTTTGCAAAAGTGGCTCAACCGATCGAGATCTGCAATTTTTACAACATATTTCACAACATTACTGTTCATATCTTTGCAAAAAAAAATCGAAAACATTTTGACCGGAAGTGGATTTTTTTATTTCACTTCGTACCGCGTGAAAGGAACATATCAGTGACCGAGTAATAAATAACTTGTTCAAACGTCCATTCTTAACTCTCGTTGAAAAATAATGTGCATAGTACGATACATTGATAAGTATCCTAAAACTTTCCCACAGGACTTGCTTCCGGACGTAAACTTTACAGCGATGTTTTTTTGTTTGAAAAATTTGTCTCTCTTTCTACTGGGCAAATCTAGACCTAAGTTGGTGTATTGAGCATAACCTTGAGATCCTCGCTCGCCCATGTCACATGTCTAACAATTTTCGTCCGCATACATGAACTTAGTAAACATTAGCGATAGGATTCTGGTTCCCCTCAGCGACCCCCACACCGCATGATCAGACTCGACGTGTCGTGTGTTCTATTTATAGCCTAGATGACCCACTCGTAAAAGATGGGAGTGATACAAAAAATATCACACAATACAACTCATTCATTTGTGCGTATACAACTGAGATATTTTCAACAAACTATTATATTCTTGATGTATTACACAATTTCAATCTGTACCTCAGAGGTAGAAGGGCGGAAGTCCACATAAATGATTCTTGAGGTGTGCTCAAAAGCAGTATAATGAAGAAAACAAACATTTGACTTTTATTGTCAATGAATGAAAGTTATCAGAATCATAGCCCACAAGGAGTAATTGAGCAAGTGTACCGAGCGTTTCCATTCGGCACTTTTGGACCATTTCTACTTTTTCTTTGTTTCTTTTTGCTTGTTTGGCTCGATGCCAGTACCTACTACAAGACACATTGTTTCTCCGATCGAGTGAAATTTTTTACATATACAATTAACATTATTCTGACTTATTAATAGTGTCTGAATTTTGACCGCTGCCCCCTGATTGGTTGAACAATGAAAATGGCCTGTATGTCACACCGTTTGACCTATCGAATCGAAAATTTTAAAATTTTATGAGGCCGTCGTATTTACCGAAATTATGGTATAAATTTCATGGAAATCCGTTTACTGGGTAAAATTAAAATACATTTCTCCTGATTGGCTGAAAAATGAAAATGTTGAGATGAAATTCACATTTTGCATGCAACACTACAATTTCCTTTTTTAATTTTCAAGTTAAAAAGTAGAGAACGATAGAAATTTTTACTTTTTAAAATAACTGTAAGAACTAAGAATAGTACATTGAAATGAGATTCCACTACTACTGGATCCGATTTTCTTTATGTGCCGCCAACGCATTAAGTCGTGATAAATGCAATGATAAAACCAGTCTTGCAAATCACCCTTCTGAAAGTATACAAATATCTGCATTTTATGCAACTTATACTACTTCTGTGTATGACTGGTAGTCGCGATATGGGGGTAAGTTTTATTACAACTTAATGCGTTGGGTATACAGCTGTGAATATTGTCAGTTTCAATGAAAACATAATATTGTACTTTCATGTTGATTGTGTAGATCACATTTCAATTCAATGTAGATGTATGTAGGTATGCGTTACGAAATTCTGGTTTGAGATTTTGCCCTCATCGGTGGTAGTTCTTCAACGCATTATACCGAGCTTTTTAATATTTTTTACTAGTATTCGTAAAACCTATAGTCAATGAGAAATGGAAGCCGCGGCACTGCCAAAAAGTTGTAAAATGTTGCAAAAAACAATACTTGTAAAAAAGACGCTAAGCTCCTCAACGCCTAAAAGGATTGAGTTGAGATCTAAGAGGAGGGCCAAGTAAAATGTTCTTAAAACATTTTCGCATACAAAATTCATGAAATCATTTCGCCCAGTTACTGCCGCCAAGCACAACAATAAAAATGTACAGTTGTGCCCAAATTTTACATGAAAGAACCTACGAATTTAGAGATAAATGTAAACCGTGTCAATAAACTAAAAATTATTTATAATTTAAAAAAATAGTACCTAATTAATTCAACGTTTCAATAAATAAACAAATTAACTTAAAACAAAATTATCAAATTTAATTAAATTAAATGAACATTAACAAATAAAAAAATAAAGCCTGGCGCATTGCAATAATGCAGTGACAATGTAGGGCCCGCGTCAGAAGAAGCCAGCAAAATCCTCATGTAGGTATATGGTAAGCCGGTATAGGAACTATTGAAAGTGGGTAGGTATAAAGTGTACATCCTCGTCATCTTTGTAATAATTAATTGTCTTATTTAGCCCGCTGTCTTCACGCAATGCGCAAAGCTTTGTGAGTAATTGTGTGTTTTTTTTTTACATTGACATGTTGTTTATTTATAAAAGTACAAATTCTTGGAATAAGGCAGAGTCTAAGGCACAGTAGAGAGCAGAATTGACAATTATTTGCATCCTAGGAAGGTAATGCCTCAGACACACAAGAAACAGAAATGAGACTCTGATTATTACAATCACAATTAAAAATACAAAACTACATTATGCACAATTACTAAAGCTTGATAATACCATTGACTACCGCTCAGTATGGGACTCGTGACTGCTATAGCTGCAGCACTGAATCATTACTGAATGCTTCCGCCGATGTCTGAGGCCGCACTACAAACGACGATTCTGGCAATATAAAGACATTATTATTAATTTTGTTCAATGCTACAATATGCCTTCATATTTATAGCATAGGCCTAAATTAAGCTTATTGTTGTGCTGCGTCAGCTTTCCGTGCAATCTTTCCATATGTAAGACGATCTCAGCCGGACGAGTGAAGAATTTGACCTTGGTCTGTACGTAAGAACGGGGGTTCCGTTTGTCACTAGACATCGACGACAGATGACTGGCCAGTCGCATGTCCCCACCCCCAGTGTACGTCAATGATAATACTGTACACACTAAGTAAATTTAACACATTATCATACACTCAAATTTCATAGTAGAGGTAGAGATAATTACAACGAATTTATTAATAATAAAGAAAATGTCATGTTTATCGCAAATAATTAAAGCAACAGTTGATGTGTTATATTTTAAAAACTGATGAATATTACGATTGGCCACTTCAAAAGTTAAAGCTTAAATCTAACGAGAGTGCAGTTAGAGTCGAGTGACACATTCAACACAACAGTCAAAATAAGAAGTAGATTAGATACATTTTGAATGTTCTTCTTATCTTCTTCTGTTTCAGCTTCTTCTTGATTCAGTTACAATTAAATGATCTCCTAGAGTAGTACTAGTCTCAGGGCCGGACTGGCCCCTGGCGGCTAGGCGGCGATCGCCGCCGAGGCCCCTGGCTATTGAGGCCCCTAGATTGTGTAATAACATACATTTTTATCATAAAATAAAACATTTAAGATACCAGAAGTAAAAAAAGCGCCCTGCGTGGCAGGTTGGGGGCCTCTCATATGTAAGTAAACCCATCTTCCATTAACTTTATGGTGAACATTTTGCAGCAAAATAAACATTTTTACAATCCCAAAAGCGATTTAAAAATTACAAAAGTTCAAAAAGTGCTCTTTTGGGCAGGCTAGGGGCCTCTTCTATTTAAATGTTTCTTCCAATAACAGCATGTTGAGCATTTTAAAGCCATTTAGGTACACGATTTTGCAATCCCTAAATCAATTGAAAATTAACAAATACCTATCTAAAAAAAAAAAAAAACGCCGTGCCCGCCAAAAAAAACGCCGTGCCCGCCGTGCCTCTTAGTATGAATTAAAAATTTTAAAAGTTCAAAGCGCCCTGCTGGGCTGGCGAGGGCATATTTGGGCATTTTGAAGTCAAATACACGAATACAATCCCAAAATCGTTTGTAAATAAACAAAAATCCAAAAAGCGCCCTGCGGGGCAGGTTTGCCGCATCTTCCATTAACTTTATGTTGAAATTTGGAGCCAAATACACATTTTTAGATCCCAAAATCGCTTAATAAATACACATTATTAAAAAATCACCCTGTGGGGCAGGCTGGGTTAATTCTTTAATTTCAATTCGTTGTTAGCTTCTTCGCTCAAATACACGTTTTTATAATCGCAAAATCGTTTTAAAAGGGACTGAAATTTAAAATATTTCCTGCGGGGCTGAATTTGTGTACATTTAGCTTCAGTTTCTGTTAACCTCATTCTGAAAAAATACAGATTTTCATATCCCAAAACCAATTTAAGAATAACAGAAAATCAAAAAGCGACCTGCAGGGCATAATTGGCAAGCCTTTCTGTTATGTTTTTCTTGTGAAATAATGAACTTTTAAAATCACAAAATTGTTTTTACATTCCATTTTAGAGTTATCAAAATCCAAAAATCCCAAAAACTGTTAAATAGTAACAATAGCCGCCGAGGCCCCTGACGAGCCAGTCCGGCACTGACTAGTCTACATCTAATGAGAGCTGTATTGAGACAATCTGGTACGACGCTAAAAAATGATTTGTGAAAAGTAATGCATTACGCTTGTTTTCTAACATTGACAATAATTTCAGGTTCGTAGTAACACAACGATTCTTCGTCAATGTGCTTTATTTCACATTCACTCAATGTAGAGCTCTCAATGGTTCTAATTTCTTTTGATTTGCCTGTCGTTTTTCTTCTAATTCTATTTTCTCATCCTCCGAATAACTGAGTTCGAATCTATACGGGTTCACACATGCCATTGAAAAAGAAGGGGCTGTGCGTAAAGGACGTCACGCTAAAAATTGATTTTTTGATACCCCCCAGTCACGCTGTGTCACACTTTCAGAGACCCCCCCCCCCCCTCCCTAAAAGGACGTCACAAATCTATCTCTACCCCCCCCCCCCCCCCCCCCCTTAAATAGAATTTGTTTAACTAGGAAATGTGTCAGAATTTATTATTTTTAGCGAAATTTCAGGTCCCGACATATCAACTGAAATTTAAAATGCTCGAAAATATCTATAGCAAAACGTGACGTCCTACTGCTACCATACCCCCCCCCCCCCCTCCCCCGTCGCACTGTGTCCCATACTGGTGATCCCCCCCTGAAGCGTGACGTCCTGTATGCACAGCCCCCCGAATTTGTGAAATTGCAAGATTGATTGATTGATTGATCAAATGAAATTTAAAATGCTCGAATATATTATCTATATCAAAACGTGAAGTCCTACTGCCTCCAGACCCCACCCCCTCCCCCAGTCGCACTGTGTCCTATACTGGTGACCCCCCCACCCTCCCCCCCCTGAAGCGTGACGTCCTGCATGCACAGCCCCCCGAATTTGTGAAATTGCAAGATTGTATGTGACCGCTCACTAGACAAGAAGGAATTTGCATTGATACTTTATAATATAACCGTGTTGTGACTCCTTGGTTCGCCCATAAAATATTTTTATTAGGACATTTAAAGTTTCAAGTGTCCGCGACCCAACGACGTTTTATTTTTAATTATCGCCGACTGCGCACTCAAAACAAGGCATCGTGTATCGAGGAGGCGGGGAGATTACTCAGCGCTGCAACTGTACTATAAAAAGTGCAACATTCTCGGTTAATCAACCAAGTAATTATTTAATTGCAGCTCAATGGTCAGAGCTACAGAAATTTTGTAAAGAGGTAAAATAAAGAAAACATTCCGATTATGATATATCAGGACTTCGTTTCTTCTATTTATTTTGGTTCTCCTACGTTCCCAACGGACATTTTGTGCCCAGCTTATTCCTTATGGGACTAAAATCCTTTGCATACTTGCGATTAAAATCACGTTTTTCGATATCCTGCTTTCACTATCATCAATAGAATTGATACCTTCGCGTAGGTCTTATTGATATATATAATATATTTAGGAATTATGGTAAATTTTTAGTTTTTGACCGTTGCCCCCCTTTAAGTGCTGCAAGCGCAGCGATTTTGCTGCTTTTTGTAGACACTTTTTGCGATACGATTGGAGACGAAATGGGTAGACCAAATTATTTGCAATTTTAATCGTGATTAGATAAAATACAAACTTAGGGTTATCCCTGGGTAAATTTTAATTTTTTGTTTCGTTAATTAGTAATTAGTGATTTTTGGTGAAAAATAAGCTATTTTCTTGTCTCCCTGGGCGCCGTATAAAATTCAATTTCTAAAATGTGCCAAGGGATAACCCTAAGTTTGTCTTTCATCTAATCTTGATAAAAATTTGAGATCAATTGGTTTACGGGTTTGGTCTCCAATCGTATCGCAAATTTCATAGTTTTGCGCGGTTTTGTTGAAAACCGGCGCCTAATTAGGATGCAATAAGCAAAAATGAAAAAGTGCTACTAATAAACAATCAGACTGATCGTGTGAACATCCTGTAAAAGTTACACTCACTTATGAAATAATTTTTATCTCTCAATTTTCTAAAACGGCCGAGCGCTAGTATCACCTTAAGGGAGAACAATGAGAGAACAACTTCTACCAAAAAAAACAAATGTTTCAATTTTTTTCTTCTTAATTTGCTTCATAATGTCCTTATAATGAAAAAATAGACCAATTCAGAAATTATCTGGATGGCTCTGGAATCTACTGAATTTCACATGCAGTATGATTTTCAAAGTGTGTATTCTTATTGTAACCCATTGTTGTAAAACACAAATAGATATTATATGGAAAACCAAACTGCATGTGAATGTATCTAGAAACCAGAGCCACCCAGATATTTTCTGAATTGGTCTATTAACTCTTTGAAATAGTATTTTGCCTTGAAAGACGCTGTATTTACTTGTTTTTCCGTTATAACGCAATGTTTTTAATGGGAGTACCTACAGTATTTCATATTCAAATATCTATATATTTCACATGTCATAGATATATATTTGATTGCATTTTATAAGGTATTACTGCGTGAAAGAAATGAAACTGATTAACTCCGACGTTTCGGTTTTATTTTAAAAACCTTCCTCAGGGAGCAAATACAGGAATAAAATGTAACAAAATCTATGAAAGTCAATCTGACATTTGAAAAAATTAATGAAACAAATAATATTTTACGAAACATACAGAACCAGTTGGATTAAAAACAAAACAAGGCCACTATATATCAAACAAAACAAAGCCTACAAAATTAATAAATTAGAAATCCAACAATTCTGTATATTATGTAAAACTAATTCACAAAATGTCATTATGTTTAACGTCCAGAACTCAGAATATCCGGACGGTATCAACGGGCGTTCTCTCTCCGGCTTCTAGCTCTGGTCAGCGGACCAGCAGCGGTAGAGGCGCCGTCGGGTTGTGGTATCACTTGTCTCGCATTTAAGCCGTCTGCTTGATGGGAGGCGAGACGTCGGCGAGTAGAGACTGGAGCAGAGGCTGATGGTAGAGCAGTTCGGGAAGATGCGGGACGAGCTGCTCGCCGCCCACGTGTAGAGACTGGAGCAGAGGCTGAAGGCACAGCAGACTGTGAAGCAGGGCGAAGTACTGGACGCCGTCGTTTTGAGACCGGAGCAGAATCGTGGGATGTTGACGATTGTGAAGAGGTGTAATACACTGGTCGAGTGACCCGACGCCGTCGTGCTAACACTGGAGCTGAAGCAAGGGGTGCTGACGATTGCGAAGAAGTGTCATCTGCTTGAGGAGCTGCCTGACGTCGCGGTTTGGAGCTAGTAGAAGCTAGTAGTAGACGGCGTCGGGCCACTCGACCAGTATATTACACCTCTTCACAATCGTCAACATCCCACGATTCTGCTCCGGTCTCAAAACGACGGCGTCCAGTAGTTCGCCCTGCTTCACAGTCTGCTGTGCCTTCAGCCTCTGCTCCAGTCTCTACACGTGGGCGGCGAGCAGCTCGTCCCGCATCTTCCCGAACTGCTCTACCATCAGCCTCTGCTCCAGTCTCTACTCGCCGACGTCTCGCCTCCCATCAAGCAGACGGCTTAAATGCGAGACAAGTGATACCACAATCCGACGGCGCCTCTACCGCTGCTGGTCCGCTGACCAGAGCTAGAAGCCGGAGAGAGAACGCCCGTTGATACCGTCCGGATATTCTGAGTTCTGGACGTTAAACATAATGACATTTTGTGAATTAGTTTTACAAAATATACAGAATTGTTGGATTTCTAATTTATTAATTTTGTAGGCTTTGTTTTGTTTGATATATAGTGGCCTTGTTTTGTTTTTAATCCAACTGGTTCTGTATGTTTCGTAAAATATTATTTGTTTCATTAATTTTTTCAAATGTCAGATTGACTTTCATAGATTTTGTTACATTTTATTCCTGTATTTGCTCCCTGAGGAAGGTTTTTAAAATAAAACCGAAACGTCGGAGTTAATCAGTTTCATTTCTTTCACGCAGTAATACCTTATAAAATGCAATCAAATAATAGCAACTGCGAAAATCTAACACATCATATATATATCGAATAAGAATAATAGGAATATATATATAGGAATATATATACCGGGTAGCCAAAAAAAACGTCCAACAGGCGAGACATCACTGTGACGAAACTACTGCACATATTCGGTCTTAAAATTACACTAATTATTCAAAACATATTAAGGTCTAATATGTGAAAGTTTAAACACCATAACTTTTTTAGAAAAAAAGTTACATCTGTTCGAATTTCGTTGTCGAAAAATCGATTATACAGAGCTAAAAAATCACGCGTCCAGAAAATGTCGAAGGCCGGGACGCTGTTTACTCAAAATTGTTACGATATCAAGCTGAAAATTGCATATGTTATTCAAAATATATTACTTTCGATTGTGTCAAAATTTCAGCTCATTTGAATCAATGTAACGAAAGTTATGTAATCTAGAAGTTGCACTTAAAAAGCAAAAGATAATTTCTCAAGTTTTATTTCACATGTTAATTTTAGAAGTGAAATCATCTTTCCTATTTTCTTTTTTTAAGCTCAACTTCAAGATAAAATTTTTTTCGTTCCACTTATTCAAATGTATTGAAATTTGTATACAATATGTAGTCATATGTTTTAATTAATATTTAAAATTTTCAGCCTGATATCATCAGTAGAGTTGAAAATAAAGGTGTCTATGCCTTTGGACTTTTTCTGAATGCGCGCTCTTTGAGCTCCGTATAAACGATTTTTCGACAACTAAATTCGAACAGCTGTAACTTTTTTTCTACAAAAGAAATGTCTTTGAAACTTCCACACATCAAACATTGGTATGTTTTTTAAAACATGTGGAATTTTAGGACTAATATCTGCAGTAGTTTCTTCACAGCGGTGTCTCGCCCTTTGGACGTTTTTTTTGGGCCACCCGGTATAACGGGTGGCGCAAAAAAAAATCCCCCTGATTGAGAGGTCACTATATCGAAACGATTATAGATAGGATTCTGAAATTTGTACACATATTAGAAAACATACCAAAATTTAATATGTGCAAGTTTCAAAAACATTACTATTGTAGGAAAAAAGATACAGCTGTTCAAATTTGGTTGTCAAAAAATTGATTAAACGGAGCTCAAATAGCGCGCGTCGAGAAAACTTCCAATGACCGGGACGCAGTTTCTTCAAAACTACGTACGATGTCAAGCTGAAAATTTCAAATTATATTCAAAATAGATTAAGATCGATTGTGTAAAAATTTCAATCAATTTGAATGAATGGAACGAAAATTATGGAACCTTGAAGTTGAGCTTGGAAACCGAATAGTGGGAAAAGAATCACTTTTATAACGTGATTACACTAGTTATTCAAAACATATTAAGGTCTAATATGTGAAAGTTTAAACACCATAACTTTTTTAGAAAAAAAGTTACATCTGTTCGAATTTCGTTGTCGAAAAATCGATTATACAGAGCTAAAAAATCACGCGTCCAGAAAATGTCGAAGGCCGGGACGCTGTTTACTCAAAATTGTTACGATATCAAGCTGAAAATTGCATATGTTATTCAAAATATATTACTTTCGATTGTGTCAAAATTTCAGCTCATTTGAATCAATGTAACGAAAGTTATGTAATCTAGAAGTTGCACTTAAAAAGCAAAAGATAATTTCTCAAGTTTTATTTCACATGTTAATTTTAGAAGTGAAATCATCTTTCCTATTTTCTTTTTTTAAGCTCAACTTCAAGATAAAATTTTTTTCGTTCCACTTATTCAAATGTATTGAAATTTGTATACAATATGTAGTCATATGTTTTAATTAATATTTAAAATTTTCAGCCTGATATCATCAGTAGAGTTGAAAATAAAGGTGTCTATGCCTTTGGACTTTTTCTGAATGCGCGCTCTTTGAGCTCCGTATAAACGATTTTTCGACAACCAAATTCGAACAGCTGTAACTTTTTTTCTACAAAAGAAATGTCTTTGAAACTTCCACACATCAAACATTGGTATGTTTTTTAAAACATGTGGAATTTTAGGACAAATATCTGCAGTAGTTTCTTCACAGCGGTGTCTCGCCCTTTGGACGTTTTTTTTGGGCCACCCGGTATAACGGGTGGAGCAAAAAAAAATCCCCCTGATTGAGAGGTCACTATATCGAAACGATTATAGATAGGATTCTGAAATTTGTACACATATTAGAAAACATACCAAAATTTAATATGTGCAAGTTTCAAAAACATTACTATTGTAGGAAAAAAGATACAGCTGTTCAAATTTGGTTGTCAAAAAATTGATTAAACGGAGCTCAAATAGCGCGCGTCGAGAAAACTTCCAATGACCGGGACGCAGTTTCTTCAAAACTACGTACGATGTCAAGCTGAAAATTTCAAATTATATTCAAAATAGATTAAGATCGATTGTGTAAAAATTTCAATCAATTTGAATGAATGGAACGAAAATTATGGAACCTTGAAGTTGAGCTTGGAAACCGAATAGTGGGAAAAGAATCACTTTTATAACGTGATTACACTAGTTATTCAAAACATATTAAGGTCTAATATGTGAAAGTTTAAACACCATAACTTTTTTAGAAAAAAAGTTACATCTGTTCGAATTTCGTTGTCGAAAAATCGATTATACAGAGCTAAATTATCACGCGTCCAGAAAATGTCGAAGGCCGGGACGCTGTTTACTCAAAATTGTTACGATATCAAGCTGAAAATTGCATATGTTATTATATATGTTATTATTATGCATATTATATGTATGTATGTATGTATATATGTATATATATGTATGTATATATGTATATGTATATGTATATGTATATATATGTATATATGTATGTATGTATTTGTACGCATATATATGCATATATGCATATTATACATATGTTATTATTTATAAAAGCTTAGAAATAATCTTCATTTTCTGATTTTACGCTAAACTTCAAGATTCCATAATTTTCGTTACATTTATTTAAATTGACTGAAATTTTTACACAAACGACCTTAATATATTTTCAATATAATTTGAAATTTTCAGCTTGATATCGTACGTAGTTTTGAAGAAACAGCGTTCCGGCCATTGGAAATTTTCTCGACGCGCGCTATTTGAGCTCCGTATAATCAATTTTTTGACAACCAAATTTGAACAGCTGTAACATTTTTCCTACAATAGTAAAGTTTTTGAAACTTGAACATATTACATTTTGGTATGTTTTCTAATATGTGTACAAATTTCAGAATCCTTTCTATAATCGTTTCGATATAGTGACCTCTCAATCAGGGGGATTTTTTTTGCGCCACCCGGTATAGGAAGCTAGGTATGTATTATCTTTGTTTTTTAAGAGCTGTCAGATAATAGTGACTTGAATTGTTGCCCTGAAGATGTAAAAGAAGTCTTTTACGAAACGTAGGGATAATAAAACTATTTAACACGGCAATACCAGAAACATTGTATTACTTAATAAATAATCCGTGGAATGACGCATAAAGTCTTGTTATAATTCTTCACCACAGAATATCATGATACCACCACAGCGAAGCTCGTAAAGTTGCCTATAGCAAACCCATAGCTATTTGTCAACAGAGGGATGACTGAATTACTGGGTTGTGTTCATCAGCCCCAGATAGATCACACAGATAAGGAAGTCATTGTTATGTCGATCGAACTAACATAACTTAACAACAACCAACTTTCTTTTATCGGAACTAATAATTTACTTTCAGTTAAAACAAATATAGTGGGTTGGTGCATTTGGATTTCATTGGTATTGATTATATCACGATTGTAATAATACATTTTGGAAAATTAAAATATTTAATTTAAATACTCTAAAATTATTTAATTATTATGTATTTTTAATTATTTAATCCAAAAATTATTTTATATTAAAATGAAGTTAAGATAGTCTATTTGTATGTAATTTATATTTAATAAATCTACCAAATGGAATAAATCGATTAATTAAATGAATCCTGGTGTCAAGGCTGGCAACATAACTTGATCTATTATCAATCAGTGTGTGAATCATTGATCAGAAAATATTTAATTGTTATTGTAAACACTCAAACAGCTTCTATAACCATCAAACCTTAGATACATTCATTTGTAACATAAACCGGAAAGTAAATGAGTATTACAGTCACACAACGTCACTAGTCACTCCACAAAAATTTCATTATGGCTGTAAAATTAGATAAATCTCCGAACAAATTTATAGAAGTTATAAATCGTGGCCGCATGGTTGGCAATGTGGGAAGTAGGAAGAAATTTCGAACAGATAGCTCTAGTGAAATTGTGCAAGGTCTCTGGAAAATTATTAAAAGTCATAGGTACTTTGACTGCTATTGTATTTTTTCCGTAATTGTTATTATATCGAGGAACTATATACTGGACCTTCCGAATATTTTATTAGTGAATTTTGGTGATCATCGACATCCTGTCGGCGAACACTAAAATACATAACTGATTTTATAATATTACCTAAGCTGTTACTTTTTAAGTTGATGCACAAATAGAATAACACTTTTTATTATTAATACTAACACACTTCGAACCAGCTAATTAGTGAATTCATATTAATTTTGTTATAGGGAGGTATATTAAGATTTTGTTGTTAAAACTCAATTTTTTGGTACTTCTTCAAATAAAAATACAACTGTGTAGCCCCTGGTTAAACAGGTTCCATCACAATTAATTTTGTATCATTGTGCATTTCTGATGTTAAACGCATCATGGTAAGATCTCATCAACTTAACACTCTCTTCTTCTCTTCTTATTCCTCTAAAAAATCTATTAGAAAAAGCATTTTAAATGCTCTCGGATTAATATCAAAATCCTGAGATCTGTCGAATAAACGAAAATCTTTATACTTGTGTCTAATTAGCATTTGTTCAATGACGGTCTACTAAGATTTAAACAATATTTTACAGGTGATAAGTATTAAGTAGTTTGTGAAATCACACAGCTCATAGGAAATAACAGAATTGATATTTTTGTGATTGAATCGCATCGAGTAGATATTTGTGTGGATGGACGTTGTTGACAGACAAAAACCAGTTTTCAAGTCTCTGTTGTCAAATAACTATGGGTTAGCTGTAGGCAACTTATTGAGCTTCGCTGTACGAGTGGTGGTATCGTGATATTCTGTAAGGGTGAAGAATTAACAGGACTTTATGCGTTGGCTGTTACGTAGTTTAATGCAGCCGATGTTTCGACAAGACTCCTCTTGTCCTTTTCAAGGCTCACAAATCAATACATTAAGAAAAATCTAATAAAACTAATACAATATTAATGTCAGATTCAATAAAAACAACTTAACAACTTAAGTCAGTGGTACTCAACCTGCGGCCCGTGGGACTAATTTTTGTGGCCCCCAGTTGATGTTTCAAAAACATACTTATTCACAAAATGTGTCCACTGTGAAAATAATAAAAAAATAATAAAAAAATAATAAAAATTAATTATAATCATAATTTCATACAAAATTAAGTTTAGCATCCCAGAATCACTTATAAATTGCTTAGATTCTAAAAAAACGCCCTGCGGGGCAACATTTGGAGGGAACTTTGCTTCAGTTCGTGCATTTTAGAGCCGCAGAATCATTTTAAAAATATTAAAATCTAAAAAAAAAGCCCTGCGGGGCCAAAACTGACGCAGTCCCCCCCATGATAAAAGTAGTTCCTACGCGTCTGAAATGAACCTGAAAGCTTGAAACTACCTGATCACGTGAGCATTATTGTACTTTTTTAAAATGCGGCCCGACAACAAAAGCAAATTCGTATTATTGGCCCGCAAGTCAAAAAGGTACTTAGGTTGACTTATGTTGTTTTTATTGAATCTGACAGATTGATATTGTATTAGTTTTATTATATTTTTCATAATGTATTGATTTGTGAGCCTTGAAAAGGACAAGAGGATTCTTGTCGAAACGTCGGCTGCATTAAGAGGGCTGAGTAGTGAGCGTGACCTTGAAGAGTTTTTAATCGATTTTTATCAATATCTTTTTCCAATGTAATTTTTAACAAAATAGGGCTTTGTACGAGTCTTCAGAACAGTTCAATGAAAATAATTTCATAGCTTGGAATAAGTTATTAGTTTTATTTTGTCCAACAGATGTTTAGTGATAATTTTACTAATTTTCGGGCACTAAACGTCAGTAAGACAAAGTTAATCTAATAAACCATTACAAGCAATGGAATTATTTTCATTGAACTCGTACAAAGCCTTATTTTGTTAACTACACTGGTAAAAGATATTGATAAAAATCGATTAAAAAACTCTTCAAGGTCAAACTCTCTACCCAGCCGTCTTAAACTACGTACACGGCATTATACCCTTGTAATGATTTCTACTATATACACATATATATATGTGTATATATATGTCCCTTGAAAATGATCGCTGTTATGTGGTCGAAACTGTTGGGAGAGGAATAAAAGTGATTTACACGGTATAAAGCCTAAGAAACTTATTAATAATATATATATATATATATATATATATATATATTACATCTACCTATCTGAGGTTATCAGCGAAAACCATATTTCATATATATATATATTTCTTTCTTGATTTTTTCGTAGCCGCTCATATTAGTAAAAGATTTTCACGGTATATTGCCACGTACTTTATTCGTATAATTCTACGTTTCGCCTAGCTCCTGCTAGGCATCTTCAGGAAATTAATATTAAAAGAATATTCAAAACACTAAAAGTAAAAAATTTGAGAAAATGACAGGAGAAAAACAACTGATGACAAAAGTAAGGTGTAGACAGAGCCCTCCGCATGGTGGAAAAAGATAACATTAAAAACAAGGTGAATAGAAAATGTAACAGGTAGATACAGTGCTAGCAAAAAGTCAAGGTTTCTTGGTTTGACTTCTTGTGCACATGCGTCCTGGTGGATCACGATGTTTCTGAGGACTTTCTCGTGGGGGCACGGATCTCCTCGGCTCGATGGGCATCTCTGGACTTTGATGGGGTCTGCTAGGAGGCTTGATCATAATGTTGGATACCAGCGGTTTCCACGCTACCGGCAGTCTCAACCCGTCATCTCTTCTGTTTATCGCATGAGGTCGTCGTTCTATCTCTAGGGCTTCACGGTAAATTCTAGTTCCTAGATGGTCAACCGTTGCAATGGACTTCATATTCTCGAAATCGATTTTGTGTTTCTTGTACCTGGTGTGGTGAGCCAAAGTTGAAGTTTTCTTGCATTGCTCCACATCCAACTCATGCTCTCTTTTTCGCTGAGACATAATTCTACCAGTTTGTCCAATATACACCATATCACAGTTTATGGACATTATCACCAAAGCCCAATCCCTGAGTTTCGCTGAAATTGCAAGGACCAGACAAATTCGCAAGTTTGAGAGGTTACTTTCAAATAATACTAATCACACGGCAGCCAAACCAACGTTTTCTCTTGATCCTGAGAGAGTGGTTGTGAACCGTTCTTCTGTGAAACTTAACGAGGCAGCATGTAGTGTTATCAACTTTGCTATTGCTCCAAAGAGAATTCCGGTCGAAAAGATTATTAGCGGCGTGGAAGCAGCTTTATTCAACGCCCGTCTTCCTGCAGAGAAAGCTGAACAGATTAGGCAAGAGACAGCATCAATTCTTCGTAAAGCCAAACCACCGCCGAGGAATGTGTCCGTAGACGAGATGAAAGAATTGAGAAACTTACGAGACAACACCGATATCATTATACTTCCAGCTGATAAGGGAAACGCCACGGTAGTCTTACACACGGAAGAATATAAAGCAAAAATGAAGGAGCTTCTACAAGACCCTGCATATATTCTCAATGAACACAATCCAACGGTCAGCCTTGAAAAGAAAACCAATAGACTCATTAAACAATATTCATCTTCCATACCGAAAGAAGATTTCTCACGTATCATCCCGTTTGAGAAATCGTCACGAGTTCCGAGACTATATGGACTCCCTAAAGTGCACAAAGCTAATATGCCGCTTCGACCAATAGTAAGTGCTGTGTCTTCTCCAACTCAAGCCATAGCAAAATATCTGGCAAAACGTCTGCAACCATATTCTGAGGAAGCATTATCATATGTTAAAAATTCAACTCATTTTGTGGAGATTATTGACAGCATCAAGATTGAACCAGGTGATCTACTTGTGAGTTGTGACGTCGTCTCGCTTTTACTCAAGTTCCTGTTCAAGAGGCAATGGACATTATTGCTGTCAAATACCCAAGAATTGATAAACATGTGACCGCTTTGTCACGGCACTGCTTGTCATCTACATACTTTATTTATGAAGGTCAATTTTACAAGCAAATTGATGGAGCTCCCATGGGCTCACCTCTGTCACCCGTCATTGCAAATCTGTTCATGGAGAGTTTCGAAACTAAAGCACTAGAAACAGCACCTCTGAAACCCAGTTGCTGGTATCGTTATGTTGATGACACGTTTCTCGTTTGGCCACACGGAGAAGAGAGCATGAGTTGGATGTGGAGCAATGAAGCAATGCAATGCAAGCAATGTCAGCTTTTCAGAGGTCAGTGTTTCTTGTATCCTAAAGGCTGTGGCCGTTTGGTTTCAAGTTAATTTTGTTTCAAATGTCACTTTTCCTGACTTTTCATCCCGAATTTCATCATTTTATATGATCTATTGCTGTGTTTTTTAGTTTATTAATTTGTAATATACCTGAAGAAGCCAGGCAGGAGCCTGGCGAAACGTTGTATATTTAACTGTGGAATAAATGAAGCATTACCGAAAAATATTGATTATTTTAATGAGCGGCTTCGAAAGCATCAAAGAATACATATATATATGATATATAATAGATTTTTCTATTGCTTTGTCCTACATACGTTCTATCACAGTTTTGACAGGGAATTTCATAAATACCTTGGTTTTCTAAAGGTATCGTGTTCTTTACATGCCGATATAATTACGATAATAACGATAGAAAAATCTCGCAGAGAGTCAGAGAGCACGAGTTAGCTGTGGATAAGATGGACAGCACTTCATCTCTTGTACAACACATTGAGGAAACTGGCCATTCCATCGCCTTCAACAAAGCTTCATCTCTCGCAACAATCCAATACGATTATCCTCGTATTATTAGAGAAGCAATCGAAATTGAGAAGAGACCAGGTTCCCTCAATCAACGCGATGATTGTCTACGATTACTGAATGCTTGGAAGCCGATTCTCGAAGGGAGGAAAGTACGCCAAGGGAAAGAAGCTGAAGATGTAGTTGTCAACATTCCACGTCCTAGGAAGCCCTCACGAGCAAGAGTACGAGAATTAGAAGAAATAGAAGAAGAACTTCTATCTCGACGAATTACTAGAAGTCAAGCAACACAGTCAGCAGCTTATGTTTAGAGTAGTATATTCTAGACTTTAATGCCCTCTTTTTATACGTATATATATCAGTTTTACTTTAGTTTTAAACCTTGCCTAATTGTCTATTAACCTTGTTTTTTCGCTATGTATTTGCATTTAGACTCTGGTTATTTGTGTTTTCACTAGGCTTTGTTTTAATTTTGTTCTGTCAAAGTGGTTTACCAGCTAGGTTTACGAGATATTTACGTTAATTTTTAGGTTTTCTTATACATTTATATTCCCCTGAAGATGTAGAGGCATCCCTCTACGAAACGTTGGGAAAATACAGATTTTTATAATGCAACAAACGGAGTTTCCAGAAGATTTAATCAATATATATATGATTATGAATATTTTCACAGCCGCCAGGTATGAATTGAAACATTTAACGGTATTTTGCTGTGGACATTTCATATTTTGCTGCCGACGTTTCGCTAGCTATCCAGCCAGCCTTTTCAAGGCACACAAAACGAAATAACTTAAAAATAGGTATAAAATTTGAACTAAATTAACAAGATGTCGATCAGCAACACAAATAATCAAAAGTGACAGATCATAAACAAAACTCCAGCTTTCTAAAAATTAAAACAAAGTCAAGGTACAATATATGTCTCATTTTTCTCTTTCTTCTCATTTTTCTTGACAGGTGTTCTACATTAGTTCACGGTTTCCCCTTTCTTCCTCTTCTCAGTACTTGTTTTCTTGGATGTTCCTTTGCGAGATGAGCCCTTAAGGGGAAGGAAGAGCCTCTGAATGAGGACCTCGGCTGGAAAGCAGTTATCGTCCCGTCTCGTTGAAGATAGACTAGATGTTAAAGCGACAAAGTTGTGGAGAATGAATTGCAGATTATGCAGCGTTGACCACTTATTTGAAATTTTTAATCACCTTAAAGTTATAAGTAGTTATATGTTGCGTAATTATTGAGTAAATAAAACTAATAATTTTAAAAATTGGTTCAACGACGCTTAAACTAGATTTAATTTCAAGCAACTTTGCTCTTGAAACTTTTTTTCTAACTTGATCGGTAGAGGCACAATTTGCTTTCTCACACCATCAATGTTATGAGTTTTGCATAAAACCAGGGGCACTGAAACCGACTGAAGTTGCAAGTAAACATTCTGGGAGTTCCAGTAACGGTGTGGAAGGGGATGATGGGAGGGTCCTAAGAGACAGCATGGAAATATAAATAGTGCACTGATAGCGAGAGTTTGTATGTCAACAATAATCATCAGTTTCCCCGGCATTTACACAATCAACGACGACTGGAGACAGACGGACCTCCCCAGCAAACACAGGAGCTCCCTGGGAGGTCCTAATATAAGGATGATGCTCCTTAAATAGGGATATCCTTACAAGGATGTACTGGAAACCTCCCTGGTACATCCTAGTAAGGAGGACTCTTCCAAATTCAAGATGGCTTATTCTAAAAATGGCAACTGCCTAATTTAGGGAGGAATATCCTAAAAAAAGGCAGAATTCTTCCTAAAAAAGGGAAAATACCTCCTAAAAAAGGCAGACCTTCCTTTTTTTAGGACGGTCCTCCCTAAATAAGGCAATTGCCTTTTTTTAGGATATATTACACTAAAAATGGCCGCTATTGAAATATTTATATAGGTTTCGTTAGCTGCCAACAGAGTACTCTGCCCTTCAACTTCAATATAGATTTATGATTTACTCAGATATCTTTATTGTTTGTTTTAAGTAGGTAAGTTTTATTATTACCAAAATCTGGCAAAAAATATAATAATTTGTAACAAAATGAGACACGTTGCTTTACATGATAGGACAAATGTGTATTTCCTCTTTAGTAGTTGTCCCCTGCAAGTTGTCCCCTGCACTCCGATCCATATTATTTGTAGGTATGATGCATTCAAACTATAAATGAATAAATTCCTTCAAAGAAATGAATGATAGCAGCTGATCTGACGCTGTCATGTTGGTGTTTGTTGTCGGTGTCCCGCGAGTGATGCAAAAATGCTTCACTTTTTTGGTGGAGTGAGCCTACCCCTGTCCTGTCAGTGTTAGTGTATATCTAATATATTATATCGCTCTGTCGTGTATTACATATATTAAATAAGGCATTTGAAAAAGGCACTCATCGTAATATCGTGGAAAATGATCTACCTAATCTAGGAAATTATGTCCTAATTTAGGAGATGGATATCCTAAAAAAAGGCAGAATTCTTCCTAAAAAAGGCAGAATACCTCCTAAAAAAGGCAGACCTTCCTTTTTTTAGGTTGGTCCTCCCTCCCCAGGATGTACCTGGGAGCCATTTAGGATCCCCATTAGGAAGCTGTGGGGAGGCTTTTAGGATCATTTTAGGAAGGACTGGGGATATCCTACATCCTTAATTAGGAGGGACTGGGGAGGTCCCAGGTACAACCTTGTGTTTGCTGGGTCAGAGTTGTCTAAATCATCTTACCTAATTTATAAAAATCTATCTATCATAAAGTGTATACCGTCTAAAATGTTGGAAATGGCCTAAAACTAAATTTTCATTGTAAGTTGATAAAATGTAAGTGAAAATTTTCAGAAACATAGAATGTTGATATTCAAAACAGCCATGTACAAATCTTCCCAACAATTTAATTTATCATAAGAAAATTCGCTGTTGTATTAATAAAGACTTCACTTAATATTATTTTTTATGCTATTTTTTAATTTTTTTTTGAATATTTATGTTTTTTTGAAGATATAAATATATTTTTGCTAATTGAATAACTGTTGAAATCGGCAACACTTCTCTAAGCATCCATAATAATTCACTGTCAATAGTAGCATCTCGGGCTATCTATTATTCTTGAGTCAATCTCGGCAAGGTTATGTCACGATGTGTATTTATTCTCATTGTGACAACAATGTCAAACAGGTTTCCCGTCTACAATTGCTAGTGCAGAATAATAGATGAATTTCGACGCTCGCTAAGAGCACATCAATGTGTGTCTCTACTGTATGCACTATTTTATTATTTATAACTGAAAACTGTATGTTATAAAGGTAAAGAAATATTTTTGGTTGCAATGTGTATCATAGCAACTGAATGATAATTATACATTGTACGTGTTATTTCACACGTTAATCCCGAACACAGGTTTAGGTCACCGATAGCAATGATTTGTCAGACAAACGGCGAATAATTATTTAATTGTTGTATTGACCGTTATCATTACTCCAACCATTCCATTTAAAAAAAAAAAAAAATCGATGTAGGTGTCAAAGGTTTCAAAATATAACATATGAAGTGTGTGACTTTTTGTTGATTTTTTCTACTAGTTTTGAGCAATGAAATAATATATGATATTATTTCAAAATTTCCTAATTCATTGATTTATAAATTTCACAACATACCACTTATATAGTCCGGAGAAAAGGCTGGAAATATTCATGTGTATTTTTATTACTTTATTTCATTATTTTTCGTATTTTCTACTCTCTACTTACAAGAAGTAGACAGTAGACAGTGTCTACATTCTACTACAAGAACCACATGCACAAAAACTAAAATGATTTTCTTGCTCTGATTGCGATAATATTATTCTCTTAGTAAAGAACCCAGAGAGAAATGAGACTACCTATACCTATTTGTAAACAAATTTTTCCAATGGCATTATACTCTCAGGTGGTGAAATAAGATCAGTGTCATATATCGCCGTTATAATGGTTAAAAATCAATAAAAGGATTTGCAATCTTTGAATCTATTAGATAAGTGTTGAACACTTTATTGCGTGTGATTATTCTTGATCCTCGATGATTTTGTTCGTGTTGTGAAAGTGATGCCAATGATGTCATTTGAGTTGGTAACCAGTCTGGACCCAGCGATCATAACAACAATACTCGGGGTATCCGATCTCACTTTTGTTTACATTTTTTGCATGGGAACTAAAGTCGGAAGAAAACATTCATATCAAACATTGTTCCCAGCTAGACCAATCACAGTAATGACAACAAATTCGTCGCCAAATCTGATCCCGCCTTATTTACCTTTAAAAACCCCGCCTACAATAGCAATTAGGGCTGATTCTCTAGGAGCAGTCAGCCGGTCCTTCCCCTTAATTTAGCCAGTGGGATGTCATCATCTTCCCCAGACTGATCACTTTTGTTATTATGACTTCTTCTAGAATGTCTTGTCCTCGGTGCAGATCTGCGACTTCTTTCTGCTAGTAGATTTAGTCTCACAGTGGCGAGAGGGAGGTCCTCATCATCATCAGTTTGATGCAACATGCTGCTAGTCTGTTTACGTCTTCTATCAATTTTAGGAGGAGGGTGTCTCGCCTTCCAGCTTGTCGCCGCAGATGGAGTAACAGGTGGAACATGTCTGGTAGACGTGATGGGTTTCCATGATTGTGGCAGCCTATTACTCTCTAGTTGTCTGTTCATACAGTTTGGACGCAAGTCGATTTCGATCGCTTCTCGAACAACTCTAGTAAGATGTCTTCTGTAAACGGTATGCCCAAGGCTATTGTCTGCATTTTTTATTACTAGTACGTCCAGAAATGAGAGGCTATCATTGGATTCCACTTCCATCGTGAATTTTATGTCCTTATGTATGCCATTGAGGTGATCAAGAAAATCATGTGATTTCTCTCTTCCATATGGCCAAACAGCGAACGTGTCATCGACATATCGGAGCCAAATGTTGGGTTCATATGTAGCCGTTTCCAGGGCTTTCTTCTCGAACTCCTGCATAAATACATTAGCAATCGCTGGTGATAGTGGGCTTCCCATTGGAGCTCCGGAGATTGGTCGGTAAAATTGACTATCATATATGAAATAGGTCTCCTTCATGCAGTGGGCAGCTAGATCGATTACATGTCTGGGCACCAGTTTGTTTGTCTTCAAATGTTCGAGGGCTTCATTGACTGGTACTTTGGTGAATAGTGATTCTACATCGAAGCTTACCAGTAAGTCTTCTGGATCCGTCTTGATGGATGATTGTTAATTTAGTTCAAATTGTATACCTATTTTTAAGTTATTTCGTTTTGTGTGCCTTGAAAAGGCTGGCTCCCAGCAAACACAGGAGCTCCCTGGGAGGTCCTAATATTAGGATGATGCTCCTTAAATAGGGATATCCTTACAAGGATGTACTGGGGACCTCCCTGGTACATCCTAGTAAGGAGGACTCTTCCAAATTCAAGATGGCTTATTCTAAAAATGGCAACTGCCTAATTTAGGGAGGGATGTCCTAAAAAAAGGCAGATACCAGTATCCTTTTTTAGGACAAATTCTTCCTAAATTATGCACATTATCCTTTTTTTAGGATGTCCCTCCCTAAATTAGGCAATTGCCTTTTTTTAGGATATATTACACTAAAAATGGCCGCTATTGAAATATTTATATAGGTTTCGTTAGCTGTCAACAAAGTACTCTGCCCTTCAACTTCAATATAGATTTATGTTTTACTCAGATATCTTTATTGTTTGTTTTAAGTAGGTAAATTTTATTATTACCAAAATCTGGCAAAAATAATAAGAATTTGTAACAAAATGAGACACGTTGGTTTACATGATAGGACAAATGTGTATTTCCTCTTTAGTAGGTGTCCCCTGCAAGTTGTCCCCTGCACTCCGATCCATTTGTAGGTATGATGCATTCAAACTACTAGGAAAACGCTCTGTGTAACGCGTTGATGAGCGAGCACGGACACGCGCGCAACACCTCGAACCGAAATTATGTCTATCGAAAATATCATTAAAAGCCAATAATTTTTGAAATTTGTCAACCTTGTATAGGTATAAAAATCTCCAAATATTCCTAAAGTTGATTAAGGGCAAGGATCGGCTGACTGATCCCAGAGAATCAGCCCTAATTGCTATTGTAGGCGGTGTTTTTAAAGGTAAATAAGGCGGGACCAGATTTGGGGATGAATTTGTTATCATTACTGTGATTGGTCTAGCTGGGAACAATGTTTGATAACGTTGCCTTCCGACTGTAGTTCCCATGCAAAAAATGTAAACAGAAGTGAGATCGGAGACCCCGAGTATTAATTGTTATGATCGCTGGGTCCAGACTGGTTACCAAGTCAAATGACATAATTAGCATCACTTTCACAACACGAACAAATCATCGTGGATCAAGAATAATCACACACGCAATTAAGTGTTCGACACCTTATTTAATAGATTGCAAATCCGTTTAATGATTTTTATTCCAACCATTATAACGGCGATATATGACACTGATATTATTTCACCACCTGAGAGTATAATGCCATTGGACAAATTTGTTTACGAATAGGTATAGTCTCATTTCTCTCTGGGTTCTTTACTAAGAGAATATGTAGCTATCGCAATCAGAGCAAGAAAGTCATTTTAGTTTTTGTGCATGTGGTTCTTGTAGTAGAATGTAGACACTGTCTACTGTCTACTTCTTGTAAGTAGAGAGTAGAAAATACGAAAAATAATAAAATAAAGTAAAAAAATACACATGAATATTTCCAGCCTTTTCTCCGGACCATAAGTGGAATGTGGAATGAATTAGGTAACACGATGTTGAAATTTTTAAATAATATCATATCAATAATTGCTCAAAACTAGTAGAAAAAAATCAACAAAAAGTCACACATTTTAAATTTTGAATCCTTTGGCACTACATCGAATGTATTATTTTTAAATGGAATGGTTGGAGTAATGAAAACGTTCAATACAACAATGAAATAAGTATTCGCCGTTTGTCTGACAAATCATTGCTATCGGTGACCTAAACCTGTGTTCGGGATTAACGTGTGAAATAACACGTACAATGTATAATTATCATTCAGTTGCTATGATACACATTGCAACCAAAAATATTTCTTTACCTTTATAACATACAGTTTTCAGTTATAAATAATAAAATAGTGCATACAGTAGAGACACACATTGATGTGCTCTTAGCGAGCGTCGAAATTCATCTGTTATTCTGCACTAGCAATTGTAGACGGGAAACCTGTTCGACATTGTTGTCACAATGAGAATAAATACACATCGTGACATAACCTTGCCGAGATTGACTCAAGAATAATAGATAGCCCGAGATGCTACTATTAACAGTGAATTATTATGGATGCTTAGCGAAGTGTCGCCAATTTTAACAATTATTATTCAATTCGCAGAAATATTTTTAAATCTTCAAAAAAAATTACATCTTCAAATATAAATTTAAAATAGCATAAAAAATAATAATAAGTAAAGTCTTTGTCAATACAGCGAATTTTGTTACGACAAATAAAATTATAAGAAAGATTTGTACTTGGTAGTTTTGAATATCAACATTCTACGTGTTTCTGAAAATTTTCATTTACATTTTATCAACTTACAATGAAAATTTAATTTTAGGATATTTCCAATCATTTTAGACGGTACCTATACACTTTATAACAGGATCATCAAAGATTTTTCTAAATGAGGTAAGATGAATAAGACATCTCCGAGGTCCGTCTGTCTCCAGTCGTCGTTGATTGCGTAAAATGCCGGGGGAAGGGATGATTATTGTTGACATACAAACTCTCGCTATCAGTGCACTATTTATATTTCCATGCTTTCTATTAGGACCCTCCCATCATCCCCTTCCACACAGTTACTGAAACTCCCAGATGTTTACTTGCAACTTTAGTCGATTATAGTGCCCCTAGTTTTAGGCAAATTACCCTACAATTGATGGTGTGAGAAAGCAAATTGTGCCTCTACCGATCAAGTTAGAAAAAAGTTTCAAGAGCAAAGTTGCTTGAAATTAAATCTAGTTTGTGCGTCGTTGAGCCAATTTTTAAAATTAAGTTTTTTATTCTCGCAATATATAACTACTTATAACTTTAAGGTGATTAAAAATTTCAAAAAAGTGGTCAACGTTGCACAATCTGCAATTCATTCTCTACAACTTTGTCGCTTTAACATCTAGTCTATCTTCAACGAGAGGGGGCGATATCTGCTTTCCAGCCGAGGTCCTCACTCATAGGCTCTTCCTTCCCTTTAATAACTTACGTTTCCTAAAGTATTAAGCCCCATTTACACTGTGCAATTTCTTGAACAACTTGTCACATTCCCATTTTTCATACAATTTTGTGTTTACACGACGCAACTTTCTGTCACAGAACTTAAAACATGTTCTAATTTCCATTCAAGAAGTGTGACACAGAATTGTGGTACAGAAGTTGTACAAGAAATTGCACCGTGTAAATGGGGATTTAGTCCCAATGACCATGCAAAGTTTTAAGTTGATCGATTGAACCATTATGATTAAAATGTTCCTAGTCAATATTCAAAAATCATAGTTAAAAAAATATACCTGGGACCACTCATATGATGTGATCATATGATTAGTACCTTTATGTATTGTATTCCTAAGCGTGAATAAACAAATTGAATTGAATATAAGTGTGTGTACTTACACAATATTAGACTGTTGAATCACAATCTGTTGAATTGTGTTGAATTGTGTTCTGTGGAAAACTTCCATGGAGTAAGGATGATATGAAGGGATGTGTGTTGTGAAAAGCAATGGCGTAGAAGCATTCTCTACCTTCATTCCATTCTCCTCGGAGATCTCTAACCCTCATCAGTGTGTTGTGTCTAATGTCCGTCCGTCCGATCGGGTAGCTCAGTTGGTAGAGCTCTCGCCCGGCAAGTGAGAGGTCCCGGGTTCGAGCCCCGGTTCGGTCGGATATTTTTCACAACACACATCCCTTCATGTCTTCTGATGGTATATTTCTACCATCAAGCCGACATTTCGACGGTCTTCAAAATATAATGTGCTTAGCATTTGAAAGGATTGAAAGTAAGACAGCATGTTAAAACTCTTATAAACAATAAACACCTATACTAAATGTTAAAATAAAATAAAAGCTATAACCTCGCAGATATTGAAAATAACAATAATAAAACGTATGAAACGTTTTCTAGCATTAATAGATAGACAGCTGATTTTTTTCAACAAAACATTTTTGGAGCCAAATTTTGAACATTTTGCATTTTTTCAGTTTTTTGCGTTTTAATAAACCCTTAAAATTTGAGAGTCAATTTGCAGTTTTATTGTAGAAGTTTTCACGTTTAAGCTTCATATTATCATTTAGGTATCTGTCGGAGTGACCTCTGAAACAGAGGAGTTGCTTGGCGCCACCCGGTATAATATATACCTATGTATAGTCAAGGAAACTATACAACAAATAAAACAAAAAATAAAGTTTTCGTTCATCTAATCAAACATATTAGGGCTCTTTGGTATTCTGTAGTGTATTTTAGCAATTGGCATAAGATGTGAAAACAGAATAATAATTAGCGCATGAACAAGCTTCGCGCATGTTGTGTTCATGTAGAGTCAGCATGGAGGATTTCATCGTTAAAGTTAGTGCACGAACCTGTACAAGATATGTTGCGCAAGTAATGCTAATTTTACACGGTTCAATGTTTCATACAATCCATTGAGTTACGAGTCCAACAAACACAGAACCGCTGAAGAAACTCACGGCTGCATCAAATTTTCCCAAAAAGCGGACATAATAGCTAGGCTCATTATTTACGCCACTGTCATGCAACTTTGGAAGGTATTTAGATAGCCATATTCTGGAAATGCCAATGAGAAAATGTAAGCAAATATTTTCAGGAAATAAAAGTCTAATTTTTAAATATGAAAAATTAAACTTACTTTATATTTCAAATATTTCTTAAATTTACTCCATAGAATTCCCAGAAAATGGGTATCAAAACTTCCTCCTAAAGTTGCATAACAGTGGAGTAAATAAAGGGCCTTGGGGAAATGTCCGCTTTTGGGGAAAATTTGAAGCGGCCGTCAGTTTCTACAGCATTCCCCAGGACTCTTAAGCCGCTTTCACATAACACGCGTTTCGCGTTTTGCGTTTCGCGTTTTTTTTATTAACCCATCAAAACCACCGAAAATTTCGCCGCACGCATTTTACTTTTAAGCCACCTTATCTCGATTGTCAGGAGGTATTTTCAGTACCGCGCATGGCGAAAATGATGTCACGTAAACTATAAAATAAACTATAAAATAACTGCAAAATAAGACTATAATGTTAATAATTACCTGAACATATTATTCCATCTAATCATATCTAATAACATCCAAATTGTTACTAACAAGAATAATAAATGTATATTAACATTCTGTTTTCGATAGCCTCTTCTAGGCGTTATAAAAAAAGAAAAACGCGAAGGGCAAAACGCGAAACGCGCTTTATGTAAAACGGGCATTAAATTGTTTCGTTCAAAGAATGTAACCGTGAGACGCGAAATTGAATTAAAAGTACGTTTCATTTAGAACAGGTCCTATATTTATCCTTCAAGGGCCCCAGTCAATATGATTTATTTACAGATTTACTTTTAAATTTTTATGTAAGTTCTTTATTGTGCTTTTTGTGTATCATGCGAAGAGTTGGTTCAAATATGTAATTTAATTTTTTAAGATGATTCAATCGCTCCGTCACTCTTTCATTAAATCGCTCTTTTCTATAATAGCAATTTTTCAAATACAAGATATCTCGACAACTATTTTCACAGAATGTTCAACTGCATGTTTCTGATGTCCTGAACTATAACCATCATCGTCGCTAGGTCTAACATAATGGTAATTAAAAATATAAACAAGTCTTAAAATAGGCATACATTCAACTATTTTTAATTCACACGCGAAACTAAAGAATTTGTAACATTGTTATCTTTATAGTTTATACTAACTATAAGTAGGTTTGTTGACAATAATTATAAATTTCAAGTTGATCGTGTGAATGGTTCTTTTTTGTGTTAAAACGGATAGTGTTAAAAATGGTTAATTACAAATATTAAGTAGTTACAATTTATAAAAATACAATAGTAATGAAAAGTATGAATTTGTTTTCTACAGGACAAGCTTAGATGAATTGGTGAAAGTTTCAGACCAATCAAATGATCTAGGTACGAAGGAATAAAATATTCAACTATGCTTTGTTCTTTGCAAGGTTTGACTAAATAATTAATTATTGAATTCAATGAATTAAATTGAACATTAAACAGTGTAAAATTAAAATATATATAATCTCGAGATAAATTTAGCTATTGAGATAATACAAGTTTCAAAAATGAAACAGATATGAGACTATCAACTACTAGGACGAATAGACAAACCCGAGCACTTTATTGTGGCGTCAACCCAAAGGCGCCACATCTCTGTGTTGGTCACTCGGGGTTCAAGCACGTCAGTGTCATTACAACAGAACAAGGTTCACAGGACCACCTTCTTCGTTGCCTTCTCTTGCACTTCGACAGAAAATTCAAAAGTTTAGTGCCATAAATCCCTACAATATCCAGTCAGTTTGAAGTTTCAAAGAATACCTACCATAATAATGAAGACGAAACAAAAACGATCATTTAAATTGTATGCTTCATTTTCTTTAGGGAAGTTGAATGATTTCCTTAAAAATAAAAACACATTTCGATATAACAAAATGGGCCATTATCCCACTATATTAGTTTCGCTGTCCGAGTTGAATTGCTAAAAGCAATTCAAAAAAAATGAGGGGAAATATTTATTTAATCTAGTGGAGCGGTCGCTCCACTCAGCCAAGTCGTACCGTACACTCACAGTCACTCAACATACCGTAAATGCCTATATAAACTGAGGAGCAGACCAACTACTTTTACTGTAAGCAACAACTTGGCATTTTCGGCCTACTGGATCTCAACAATGGAAAATCTCTCATTGTTGTGAAATGTCTTAATTTTGAGCTATGGCCCACCTGACAACATATACATCACGCGACAACAACCAGTCATGCCGTTTACGACCTAGGGGACAGTGAAAATCGTGAAATTACACCGCTTTCTTCTTCAGATGATGATGATGATGATTCTGATGATTCCCGAAAAAGTTGCTATCACCGCCATAGCCTAAACGGCTGAACCGATCAACCTGAAATTTTTACCACATATGCACTTTTGGCGTCTGATGATACCTTGCCTCTTGTGATTTTTTGTGCCGGCATTTTTAAACCGGAAGTGACGTCATATCTCAAAAACGTCTGGACCGATTAGTACGAAATTAGCGCCATTCGATTTAGACGGTCATCTATATGAAGTATCAATAAAAAAATAATTATTTTCTTATTTTCTGAACCGGAAGTGACGTCATAAATACGCAATATTTAACTTATTTCAACAAATTATACTTAAGGTGGTACAAGCGCGAGCGATTTTGCTGCTTTTTTTAGACACTTTTTGCGATACGATTGGAGACGAAATGGGTAGACCAAATTATTTGAAATTTTAATCGTGATTAGATAAAAGACAAACTTAGGGTTATCCCTTGGTACATTTTTAATTTTTTGTTTCGTTAATTAGTAATAATTAGTGGATTTTTGGTGAAAAATTAGCTATTTTCTCGTTTTCCTGGGCACCGTATAAAATAAAATTTCAAAAATGTGCCAATGGATAACCCTAAGTTTGTCTTTCATCTAATCATGATTAAAATTTGAGATCAATTGGTTAACGGGTTTGGTCTCCAATCGTATCGCAAATTTCATCGTTTTAGTCGGTTTTGTTGAATTACCGGCGCCTCATTAACGAAGCAATAAGCAAAAATTAAAAAGGGCTACAAATATACAATCAGACTGATCATGTCAACATCCTGTAAAAGTTACAGTCAATTATGAAACAATTTTTCTCTCTCAATTTTCTAAAACGGCCGAGCGCTAGTATTACCTTAAAATACATACATAAGTAACTTACATTGTAACATAGACAATACAAATTATAAATTCAAGGTTGCAGTGTTCTCGGCCGCCATTCCTGAAACCGGAAGTGACGTAATATATCTAAAACGCCTGTACCGTTTGCAACTGAACTAGCTCCTGCGTATTCATTCTGCAATTTTTTTGAAACTCAATTGTGAAAAATGAATAAACAAATTAACGGTACCGGAAATAGCGGCAGGAACCACTAAATGAAACCGGTAGGGACGTCATATATTACAAACGGCAAGACCGATTTTACGGAAATATAGGGATTATGAATTCAGATGGTCGTTCATAAAGTATCAACTAGATTGTTTTCCTATTACCTATACCGGAAATGACGTCATAAATATGCTAAATGACGTCATCAATATGATAATTGACACTAAATTCACCACTTTATACTTTTAAATAGATATTTAGTAAACCTACTTTGTAAATAATTATAAATTCAAGGTTGCAGTGTTCTCGGCCGCCATTTTTAAAACCGGAAGTGGCGTCATATATTGAAAACAGCTGTACCGATTGCAACCAAATTTTGGAAATATGGAGGACTAATAATTAGGAATGAAATACGACATTATTTTCGGCCGCCATTGTTAAAACCGGAAGTGACGTATTATATCGAAAACGGCTGTACCGATTGCAACCAAATTTTGGAAATATGTAGGAATTATAATTATGGATTAAAGACGACATTATTTTTGGCCGCCATTGTTAAAACCGGAAGTAACGTCATACATCAAAAACGGCTGTACCGATAGCAACCAAATTTTGGAAATGTGTAGGACTTATAATTATGAATTAAAGACGACATTATTTTCGGCCGCCATTGTTAAAACCGGAAGTGACGTCATATGTCGAAATCGTCTGTACCGATTGCAACCAAATTTTGGAAATATGGAGGACTAATAATTATGAATTTAAGACGACATTATTTTCGGCCGCCATTGTTAAAACCGGAAGGGACGTCATATATCGAAAAAGGCTGTACCGATTGCAACCAAATTTTGGAAATATGTAGGACTTATTATTATGGATAAAAAGACGACATTATTTTCGGCCGCCATTGGTTAAACCGGAAGTGACGTCATATATCGAAATCGTCTGTACCGATTGCAACCAAATTGTGCAATTATGTAGGACTTATAATTATGAATTCAAGAATACATTATTTTCGGCCGCTATTTCAAAACCGGAAGTGACGTCATATATCGAAAACGGCTGGATCGATTATAACGAAACTTAAGCTATTCTTCTTGGATAATCATTTTCATCTTATACCAAACGCAACTTTTCTTAGTAAGCAAATCGGTTGAGGCGTATTTTTTTAAAGAAATTAGTCCCTGCTCGGACATGTGCTACAAGCTGTATGAATAAACTAACAAAAGAAGTGATATCCCAGAAAAAAACACTCCGTGTAAAAAAGGCAGCCAAGTCTCTTTACTTAAAAAAAATTCAACACCGAAAAGGAGTGATATCAAAAAAGGAGCCAAGTCAATGACATTTCCAAATATTTAATCGTATTTTTGAAATAAAAGAATAAACACCGAGAAATACTTTACAAAAGGACTTAGCGCATCGTTTTTTTAAATTCATTTTTTGATTCATAAGCATATGCCATTGATATACAACCGTCATTTAGAATTTTTAGAATAATAGGGAAACATCTCTCAATTACATATTATACATACCTACTGTAAAATATTATCTATTAGAATATGTACGTACGCGATAAAACTTGTTGCCTATGTTTTCTATAAATACACAATAGTTAGTTAATTCGTAATATTGTTTCGTGGTCAACATAATTAAGTCTCATGCGTTAAACCTTCTCATCATGAAATACATTTCTATTAATCCACATTTTATAACAAAACATTTCACAAAGTACATAGTCACATTGAATTTCTATTAAAAATTGTATCTTTATACACTTGACACTTCAAAAATATATAATAGTGTTCCAAAGACAGTTCGTAATTATTTGACAACGTTTCATGATTTCCTTCAGTCAAGATCAAATTATGAAAAGATCCCCTTCTAATATCACCATATTAACAGTGCTATAAGAATATGTATGAGCCCACTTCCAATTGTTATTTAATTCTTCCACCCTTATATTACTTATCTATTACAGCATGAAATCTTTCTACTATCGCCATTGACAAAACTATAAAATAGCCATTACTAAAAGTAGCTTGATTCATAGTTTCTGGCTCTTATAGAAAGAGGAAAATGTACCTACTTTAAATTTCTTTCCACTTTTAGTATTGAATGAGGTCTTTAAAAAAACGATGCGCCAAGTCCTTTTGTAAAGTATTTCTCGGTGTTTATTCTTTTATTTCAAAAATACGATTAAATATTTGGAAATGTCATTGACTTGGCTCCTTTTTTGATATCACTCCTTTTCGGTGTTGAATTTTTTTTAAGTAAAGAGACTTGGCTGCCTTTTTTACACGGAGTGTTTTTTTCTGGGATTTGTATTACGTACCCCTCTACATGGTGCAATCACTCTTTTTGTGTTTATGTACAATAATATTTTCAAATTTGCTACTTTTTTGGTGAAAAGTAATCTCCGTCCCGTGTCTGTCTTTGAAAAGTCAATGTTTGAGCGCACGGCATTTAATTTTGAGACAGTGAATATAGTAGAATGATTTTTTTTATTGAAATGACCGCGCAAAGTTTACATTTACACAGATTAAACATCGGTTTGTCTACACAATTAATTGTAGTAAATTTTTTAGTGGCTGTCCATCACTTTGGTTGTAACCTCCGTCCCGTTTGAAAACTCCGGCTTATTATAGTGTAGAGTTGGTAGTACAGACCCAGATTTTTTTTATTGGTTCGTCAACCTGTCCTCATAAATTTGCTGCTTACTTCATGGCGCTCTGATTAAATGACAGAAAATGAGAAGTCATTTTCTATGTGAATAGAAAAGGTGAGAGTTCCCTTTCTCTCGTAACTCCTGTCCACCCCTGTATAATTAAAACGTGTCAAGCTGCATACTAGCATTAATTTGTATTAATTTGTACAATGTTGCCCTGGAATATTTCCAGAGTTTTGAGTTTCTGGCCCCTACCCTTAAATTACTGTCGTCATTTTCCTCCTTAAAAGTAACTCCTGTCCCGCGTAACTCCTGTCCCAAAACAGCGATTTCAATGGGGTCGGGAATTACGAAAATTTTAAAATTTTAATTTTTGTACGATCTGATGCGTTACAAGTTACTACTATATGTATATTAGTATGTTTGAATAGAAAACCTCTTGCAATGAGTGCTGTAAATATGATTGTCTTGGATTTAAGTAACTACCGATTCTCCGAAATAACCACTGTCCCTCCCTTAAAACTTAAGAAAAAAAATAAATTCAGCTATTAGCATCTGATTATATTTTTTTCCTAAATATATATAATATACTCATTTTATTTTAGTTTGTGTTATTTGCATTGTGATTTACATGTGCAAAACTAAATGTAATGTTAAATTTTGTTTAATTCCTTCAAAATAGTAAGTGCTTTCGGCACAATTTTTAAGTTATTGGTATTTCTAAGCCAAGTCAATTTTTTTCATAATCAGTTATATAATCAGCTTACGAATAAATACTTTAAACAAGTTATCTGAGAAACATATTTTATATTGTAGGATTAAATATGTGTGGGACGGAGGTTACTAAAATGAACGTTTTATCATGCAAAATCGTAAATAATTTCGTAACACCCGAGAATCGATCGAAGCTACTTTCCAGTGTTGGATGTTGGATTTTTTTTTTTTTAATATTACTTACATAGTTGGGTAGCCAACTGGAAAGTAGCTTCGTCGATTCTCGGGTGTTACGAAATTATTTACGATTTTGCATGATAAAACGTTCATTTTAGTAACCTCCGTCCCACACATATTTAATGTGTATCCATGCGGTATCCATGCAGGCCCGTGTGATTCCGACTCTGCCAGGACACGACCACCGAGTACGACTGGATGTGTTGCTACCTACCGCATCATTATGATCAAGCGCATAGTAAGCTACTCGGTATCCATGCAGGTCCGTGTGATTCCGACTCTGCCAGGACACGACCACCGAGTACGACTGGATGTGTTGCTACCTACCGCATCATTATGATCAAGCGCATGGTAAGCTATACTCGGTATCCATGCAGGCCCGTGTGATTCCGACTCTGCCAGGACACGACCACCGAGTACGACTGGATGTGTTGCTACCTATCGCATCATTATGATCAAGCGCATAGTAAGCTATACTCGGTATCCATGCAGGTCCGTGTGATTCCGACTCTGCCAGGACACGACCACCGAGTACGACTGGATGTGTTGCTACCTATCGCATCATTATGATCAAACGCATGGTAAGCTATACTCGGTATCCATGCAGGCCCGTGTGATTCCGACTCTGCCAGGACACGACCACCGAGTACGACTGGATGTGTTGCTACCTATCGCATCATTATGATCAAGCGCATGGTAAGCTATACTCGGTATCCATGCAGGCCCGTGTGATTCCGACTCTGCCAGGACACGACCACCGAGTACGACTGGATGTGTTGCTACCTATCGCATCATTATGATCAAGCGCATGGTAAGCTATACTCGGTATCCATGCAGGCCCGTGTGATTCCGACTCTGCCAGGACACGACCACCGAGTACGACTGGATGTGTTGCTACCTACCGCATCATTATGATCAAGCGCATGGTAAGCTATACTCGGTATCCATGCAGGCCCTTGTGATTCCGACTCTGCCAGGACACGACCACCGAGTACGACTGGATGTGTTGCTACCTATCGCATCATTATGATCAAGCGCATGGTAAGCTATACTCGGTATCCATGCAGGCCCTTGTGATTCCGACTCTGCCAGGACACGACCACCGAGTACGACTGGATGTGTTGCTACCTATCGCATCATTATGATCAAGCGCATGGTAAGCTATACTCGGTATCCATGCAGGCCCTTGTGATTCCGACTCTGCCAGGACACGACCACCGAGTACGACTGGATGTGTTGCTACCTATCGCATCATTATGATCAAGCGCATGGTAAGCTATACTCGGTATCCATGCAGGCCCGTGTGATTCCGACTCTGCCAGGACACGACCACCGAGTACGACTGGATGTGTTGCTACCTATCGCATCATTATGATCAAGCGCATGGTAAGCTATACTCGGTATCCATGCAGGCCCGTGTGATTCCGACTCTGCCAGGACACGACCACCGAGTACGACTGGATGTGTTGCTACCTACCGCATCATTATGATCAAGCGCATGGTAAGCTATACTCGGTATCCATGCAGGCCCGTGTGATTCCGACTCTGCCAGGACACGACCACCGAGTACGACTGGATGTGTTGCTACCTATCGCATCATTATGATCAAGCGCATAGTAAGCTATACTCGGTATCCATGCAGGCCCGTGTGATTCCGACTCTGCCAGGACACGACCACCGAGTACGACTGGATGTGTTGCTACCTATCGCATCATTATGATCAAGCGCATGGTAAGCTATACTCGGTATCCATGCAGGCCCGTGTGATTCCGACTCTGCCAGGACACGACCACCGAGTACGACTGGATGTGTTGCTACCTATCGCATCATTATGATCAAGCGCATGGTAAGCTATACTCGGTATCCATGCAGGCCCGTGTGATTCCGACTCTGCCAGGACACGACCACCGAGTACGACTGGATGTGTTGCTACCTATCGCATCATTATGATCAAGCGCATAGTAAGCTATACTCGGTATCCATGCAGGCCCGTGTGATTCCGACTCTGCCAGGACACGACCACCGAGTACGACTGGATGTGTTGCTACCTATCGCATCATTATGATCAAGCGCATAGTAAGCTATACTCGGTATCCATGCAGGCCCGTGTGATTCCGACTCTGCCAGGACACGACCACCGAGTACGACTGGATGTGTTGCTACCTATCGCATCATTATGATCAAGCGCATGGTAAGCTATACTCGGTATCCATGCAGGCCCGTGTGATTCCGACTCTGCCAGGACACGACTACCGAGTACGACTGGATGTGTTGCTACCTACCGCATCATTATGATCAAGCGCATGGTAAGCTACTCGGTATCCATGCAGGCCCGTGTGATTCCGACTCTGCAAGGACACGACCACCGAGTACGACTGGATGTGTTGCTACCTACCGCATCATTATGATCAAGCGCATGGTAAGCTACTCGGTATCCATGCAGGCCCGTGTGATTCCGACTCTGCCAGGACACGACTACCGAGTACGACTGGATGTCCTGGATGGCCAGCTTCAGGACGAATGGAGTCGAACAAAAGAGCGGGGGCTCGAGGTCCAGGAAGATCTGACCTCGCAGCTCCGGCGGTTGCTCACATCGCAGACTCTGTGTGGTCATGCCGACCAGCTTCTGATGATCTCGCAGCCATTCCCACAGCTCTTGCGAGTCACAGCCGCAGTGCAGGGGATTCTCTACAACATTACAAGTAGAGAATGGTGGGAATTTATTGCAAGGAAGCATGAGAAGAGCTCAAAACTTTATCCATCTTAGTTGTGACACCTGTCATTTTGAGAGGAAATACACTAAAAAACACCATAAAACTGGTACTCGAAAGAAACTGATTTTAACTGATAAAGATGCTATGGCATCATCTGATGAAATATCGCACACCTAGAAGTAGACCGCCACAAGTTGTTTTTAGTAGTTTTGAGTAAAAGCGAAAATAATGAATAATACGTAGTTTGAGAAATATTGGGTCGATTTTCACCTTATTTTTATTGAACATCGTCAATTTTTTTATTGACATATCAGATTATGAACCCTAAATATTGTTTTTTCTTCCAAATTTGTATAAAAGGGAAAAATGCATTTTATATTTTGGGGGATATGAATATGCTTTTATTCAAATCATAGACTGCCACAAATGTGTTGCGGCGGTATTTGAATAATATTTGTCATTCTCTAAGCATTTGATCTGAAATCAATAAGGACGTGTACACATTACTTGTGGCAGTTTAGTTATCGTTTAATAATAAAGGTTACATGGTTTCAATGTAAGTTGGGGCAGTATTCGACTAATATTTCAGTCAAATACCCATATAATAGTCAAATGCCTAGAGAGACATAATCAATATGTGGCGGTATACTATGCTGACAGTTGCAGAAATTTAAGCCGTCAGAACACAAACTAGTATAACTTGTGGCACTTTAGGTTTATATATATATATACACTGTCTTCATATATTTATGCAAAACCAAAATGGGTTCAAACTATTTGCTGCATTGTATCGGAGGAACCATCACAAAACCAAATAGAAAGAGGGAATTATCCCCGATAACATTCTTACAATGAGAGATACGTTTATGGCATGATAAGCGAATACTAATAATATGTAGGTTTTAGTTGCGCCAGGTGTATTTCAATATAGTTGTGAATTTGAGTCTATTTGGGACTCAAATAACTTGATGAACTTGATGTCACGATTCCAAAAAGTTTTTAAGGGGACAATGTACCTAATAAAAACGGCATATTTTGTTTTCTCAGTTTAATACTTTGTTAATATTCCCCTTTGCTTAAGCTTAAAATTAACACCAGCAACAATATTGTAGATTGGGTATGAATTAAAAAAAAAATCATGTAAAATGTTTGTGCTCATAACACATAGTATTGGACATACAATGCAATCTTTGATGACATTACTCAGAAAAATCGATGCATTTCATTTCGTCTTCCTTCTTTGGTTTGGATTTGTTCAAATAAAACCAATTTTTCCTTAGGATGGGACACAAACTATATATTTATAATCACAATCTGAATATTTCAGTCTCTCTCCGCGACCTTATATTCAGTCACTTTCTGGGACCTTATATTGAAATATTGAGATTGTGATAATAAATATATATAGTTTGTGTACCGTCCTAAGGAAAAATAGGTTTTATTTGATGTTACGTTCTCTGAAACATTTTCCAAAAAAATTAACTAATGCAAAATTATTTTTTTACAGGGAGAAGCTAATTGACCCGAAATACTTGTAACGTACGAAATACGTAAAATACGTGTTTTCATTTGGGTATGATTAACAATAGTTATTTAAAAAATTATGGTGCAGTTTGTAGTTTTTTAGAAAAATAAGAAAAAATTACAAATTTAAGAATTTGTAAAATTATTTTATCTACATATTACTCAAAAGCTAATATAAATAAAACAAATTCGATACTCTTGAGTGTTATCATGTTGATCTATACCTACTGTCCGAAAAAAATTATGTCATGAATTTATTTTAAAAAATATGGAAGACAGAAATACCTTTTACTAAAATATTATTACTTTTAACAAATAAACCAAAACAATTTTTTAAAATGTTTTTAATATTAGTGTTGAGTATAACTTTCAGGCTGACTTTATAGTAATTTCAGTTTTTTTAGCTGTATTCCCTTTAAAGTCAAAATCGAGAAAATTGCCAATGCGCCTGCCTCTTCTATGGAATGATGCAGATTTATAGTGACAAATCACACTTACTCTTTATCTTTTAATTGCATTCAGTATTTGATTGGATTCAGGGATTGACTGTTATAGACCGAGAGCGGTTTCGAGAGTTTGGAACGATGGACTCAAGTGTCAATCCTGAGCGCGAGCCCGGCTGTGGGTCAGTCTAAATTTCCATAATTTCGCTCTAATTAATATGTTGATGGATCGACACTTATAATTAACACCTGGTTCTGCTCTGCTCTTGACGATTTAGACGAGCAGTAGAAAAAAAACAAATCGCGAACCGTTAGAGAAAATGTCGAAATTTTTATTTCAATGTAAACTACTTTCGCAGTAAAAGAAAAATAATGTAATAAAGGCAATATTACGAATTTAAATATTCTTTTTCGTAGGTGTATTAATCGAGCAGTAATAATTATTAGAATATTTTTATATTTAGGTACTTGATTCAATCACAACCTATTCAATGAGGTGAAACACATAATAATCACTCTGTGGTGCGAGATTATCTTGTAAAAGTGAGGTGAAACACATAATAATCACTCTGTGGTGCGAGATTATCTGGTAAAAGTGAGGTGAACACACATAATAATCACTCTGTAGTGCGAGATTATCTTGTAAAAGTGAGGGGAAACACATAATAATCACTCTGTGGTGCGAGAATATCTTGTAAAAGTGAGGTGAACACACATAATAATCACTCTGTGGTGCGAGATTATCTGGTAAAAGTGAGGTGAAACACATAATAATCACTCTGTGGTGCGAGATTATCTTGTAAAAGTGAGTTGAAACACATAATAATCACTCTGTGGTGCGAGATTATCTGGTAAAAGTGAGGGAAAACACATAATAATCACTCTGTGGTGCGAGATTATCTGGTAAAAGTGAGGGGAAACACATAATAATCACTCTGTGGTGCGAGAATATCTGGTAAAAGTGAGGGGAAACACATAATAATCACTCTGTGGTGCGAGAATATCTTGTAAAAGTGAGGTGAAACACATAATAATCACTCTGTGGTGCGAGATTATCTGGTAAAAGTGAGGGAAAACACATAATAATCACTCTGTGGTGCGAGATTATCTGGTAAAAGTGAGGTGAAACACATAATAATCACTCTGTGGTGCGAGATTATCTGGTAAAAGTGAGGGGAAACACATAATAATCACTCTGTGGTGCGAGATTATCTGGTAAATGTGAGGTAAACACATAATAATCACTCTGTGGTGCGAGATTAGCTGGTAAAAGTGAGTTGAAACACATAACAATCACTCTGTGGTGCGAGATTATCTGGTAAAAGTGAGGGGAAACACATAATAATCACTCTGTGGTGCGAGATTATCTGGTAAAAGTGAGGGGAAACACATAACAATCACTCTGTGGTGCGAGATTATATGGTAAAAGTGAGTTGAAACACATAACAATCACTCTGTGGTGCGAGATTATCTGGTAAAAGTGAGGGGAAACACATAATAATCACTCTGTGGTGCGAGATTATCTGGTAAAAGTGAGGTGAAACACATAATAATCACTCTGTGGTGCGAGATTATCTGGTAAAAGTGAGGGGAAACACATAATAATCACTCTGTGGTGCGAGAATATCTGGTAAAAGTGAGGTGAAACACATAATAATCACTCTGTGGTGCGAGATTATCTGGTAAAAGTGAGGGGAAACACATAATAATCACTCTGTGGTGCGAGATTATCTGGTAAAAGTGAGGGGAAACACATAATAATCACTCTGTGGTGCGAGATTATCTGGTAAATGTGAGGTAAACACATAATAATCACTCTGTGGTGCGAGATTATCTGGTAAAAGTGAGTTGAAACACATAACAATCACTCTGTGGTGCGAGATTATCTGGTAAAAGTGAGGTGAAACACATAATAATCACTCTGTGGTGCGAGATTATCTGGTAAAAGTGAGTTGAAACACATAACAATCACTCTGTGGTGCGAGATTATCTGGTAAAAGTGAGGGGAAACACATAATAATCACTCTGTGGTGCGAGATTATCTGGTAAAAGTGAGGTGAAACACATAATAATCACTCTGTGGTGCGAGATTATCTGGTAAAAGTGAGTAAAAACACATAATAATCACTCTGTGGTGCGAGATTATCTGGTAAAAGTGAGGGGAAACACATAATAATCACTCTGTGGTGCGAGATTATCTGGTAAAAGTGAGGGGAAACACATAATAATCACTCTGTGGTGCGAGATTATCTGGTAAAAGTGAGTTGAAACACATAATAATCACTCTGTGGTGCGAGATTATCTTGTAAAAGTGAGGTGAAACACATAATCATCACTCTGTGGTGCGAGATTATCTTGTAAAAGTGAGGGAAAACACATAACAATCACTCTGTGGTGCGAGATTATCTGGTAAAAGTGAGGGGAAACACATAATAATCACTCTGTGGTGCGAGATTATCTGGTAAAAGTGAGTTAAAACACATAATAATCACTCTGTGGTGCGAGATTATCTTGTAAAAGTGAGGTGAAACACATAACAATCACTCTGTGGTGCGAGATTATCTGGTAAAAGTGAGTTGAAACACATAACAATCACTCTGTGGTGCGAGAATATCTGGTAAAAGTGAGGGGAAACACATAATAATCACTCTGTGGTGCGAGATTATCTGGTAAAAGTGAGGTGAAACACATAATAATCACTCTGTGGTGCGAGATTATCTTGTAAAAGTGAGGGAAAACACATAATAATCACTCTGTGGTGCGAGAATATCTGGTAAAAGTGAGGGGAAACACATAATAATCACTCTGTGGTGCGAGAATATCTGGTAAAAGTGAGGGGAAACACATAATAATCACTCTGTGGTGCGAGAATATCTGGTAAAAGTGAGGGGAAACACAAAATAATCACTCTGTGGTGCGAGATTATCTTGTAAAAGTGAGGTAAAACACATAATAATCACTCTGTGGTGCGAGATTATCTGGTAAAAGTGAGTTGAAACACATAACAATCACTCTGTGGTGCGAGATTATCTGGTAAAAGTGAGGGGAAACACATAATAATCACTCTGTGGTGCGAGAATATCTGGTAAAAGTGAGGTGAAACACATAATAATCACTCTGTGGTACGAGATTATCTGGTAAAAGTGAGGGGAAACACATAACAATCACTCTGTGGTGCGAGAATATCTTGTAAAAGTGAGGGGAAACACATAACAATCACTCTGTGGTGCGAGATTATCTGGTAAAAGTGAGGGGAAACACATAATAATCACTCTGTGGTGCGAGAATATCTGGTAAAAGTGAGGGGAAACACATAATAATCACTCTGTGGTGCGAGAATATCTTGTAAAAGTGAGGGGAAACACATAACAATCACTCTGTGGTGCGAGATTATCTTGTAAAAGTGAGGTGAAACACATAATAATCACTCTGTGGTGCGAGAATATCTGGTAAAAGTGAGGGGAAACACATAACAATCACTCTGTGGTGCGAGAATATCTTGTAAAAGTGAGGGGAAACACATAACAATCACTCTGTGGTGCGAGATTATCTGGTAAAAGTGAGTTGAAACACATAATAATCACTCTGTGGTGCGAGAATATCTGGTAAAAGTGAGGTGAAACACATAATAATCACTCTGTGGTGCGAGATTATCTGGTTAAAGTGAGGTGAAACACATAATAATCACTCTGTGGTGCGAGAATATCTGGTAAAAGTGAGGGGAAACACATAATAATCACTCTGTGGTGCGAGATTATCTTGTAAAAGTGAGGGGTAACACATAATAATCACTCTGTGGTGCGAGATTATCTTGTAAAAGTGAGGTGAAACACATAATAATCACTCTGTGGTGCGAGATTATCTGGTAAAAGTGAGGGAAAACACATAATAATCACTCTGTGGTGCGAGATTATCTGGTAAAAGTGAGGTGAAACACATAATAATCACTCTGTGGTGCGAGATTATCTGGTAAAAGTGAGGGGAAACACATAATAATCACTCTGTGGTGCGAGATTATCTGGTAAAAGTGAGGGGAAACACATAATAATCACTCTGTGGTGCGAGATTATCTTGTAAAAGTGAGGTGAAACACATAATAATCACTCTGTGGTGCGAGATTATCTGGTAAAAGTGAGGTAACACACATAATAATCACTCTGTGGTGCGAGATTATCTTGTAAAAGTGAGGTGAAACACATAATAATCACTCTGTGGTGCGAGATTATCTTGTAAAAGTGAGGGGAAACACATAACAATCACTCTGTGGTGCGAGATTATCTGGTAAAAGTGAGGGGAAACACATAATAATCACTCTGTGGTGCGAGATTATCTGGTAAAAGTGAGTTAAAACACATAATAATCACTCTGTGGTGCGAGATTATCTTGTAAAAGTGAGGGGAAACACATAATAATCACTCTGTGGTGCGAGATTATCTGGTTAAAGTGAGGTGAAACAAATAATAATCACTCTGTGGTGCAGGAATATCTGGTAAAAGTGAGGTGAAACACATAATAATCACTCTGTGGTGCGAGATTATCTTGTAAAAGTGAGGTGAAACACATCATAATCAATCTGTGGTGCGAGATTATCTAATAAAAGTGAGGGGAAACACATAATAATCACTCTGTGGTGCGAGATTATCTTGTAAAAGTGAGGTGAAACACATAATAATCACTCTGTGGTGCGAGATTATCTTGTAAAGGGGAGGGGAAACACATAACAATCACTCTGTGGTGCGAGATTATCTTGTAAAAGTGAGGGGAAACACATAATAATCACTCGGTGGTGCGAGATTATCTGGTAAAAGTGAGGGGAAACACATAATAATCACTCTGTGGTGCGAGAATATCTAATAAAAGTGAGGGGAAACACATAATAATCACTATGTGGTGCGAGATTATCTTGTAAAAGTGAGGTGAAACACAAAATAATCACTCTGTGGTGCGAGATTATCTTGTAAAAGTGAGGGGAAACACATAACAATCACTCTGTGGTGCGAGATTATCTTGTAAAAGTGAGGTGAAACACATAATAATCACTCTGTGGTGCGAGATTATCTGGTAAAAGTGAGGTGAAACACATAATAATCACTCTGTGGTGCGAGATTATCTGGTAAAAGTGAGGGGAAACACATAATAATCACTCTGTGGTGCGAGTATATCTAATAAAAGTGAGGGGAAACACATAATAATCACTCTGTGGTGCGAGATTATCTTGTAAAAGTGAGGTGAAACACATAATAATCACTCTGTGGTGCGAGATTATCTTGTAAAAGTGAGGGGAAACACATAACAATCACTCTGTGGTGCGAGTTTATCTTGTAAAAGTGAGGGGAAACACATATTAATCACTCTGTGGTGCGAGATTATCTTGTAAAAGTGAGGTGAAACACATAACAATCACTCTGTGGTGCGGGAATATCTGGTAAAAGTGAGGGGAAACACATAACAATCACTCTGTGGTGCGAGATTATCTTGTAAATGTGAGGGGAAACACATAATAATCACTCTGTGGTGCGAGATTATCTTGTAAAAGTGAGGTGAAACACATAACAATCACTCTGTGGTGCGAGATTATCTTGTAAAAGTGAGGTGAAACACATAATAATCACTCTGTGGTGCGAGAATATCTAATAAAAGTGAGGGGAAACACATAATAATCACTCTGTGGTGCGAGATTATCTGGTAAAAGTGAGGTGAAACACATAATAATCACTCTGTGGTGCGGGAATATCTGGTAAAAGTGAGGGGAAACACATAATAATCACTCTGTGGTGCGAGATTATCTTGTAAAAGTGAGGTGAAACACATAATAATCACTCTGTGGTGCGAGATTATCTTGTAAAAGTGAGGGGAAACACATAACAATCACTCTGTGGTGCGAGATTATCTTGTAAAAGTGAGGGGAAACACATAACAATCACTCTGTGGTGCGAGATTATCTGGTAAAAGTGAGGGGAAACACATAATAATCACTCTGTGGTGCGAGATTATCTGGTAAAAGTGAGTTAAAACACATAATAATCACTCTGTGGTGCGGGAATATCTGGTAAAAGTGAGGGGAAACACATAATAATCACTCTGTGGTGCGAGATTATCTTGTAAAAGTGAGGTGAAACACATAATAATCACTCTGTGGTGCGAGATTATCTTGTAAAAGTGAGGGGAAACACATAACAATCACTCTGTGGTGCGAGATTATCTTGTAAAAGTGAGGGGAAACACATAACAATCACTCTGTGGTGCGAGATTATCTGGTAAAAGTGAGGGGAAACACATAATAATCACTCTGTGGTGCGAGATTATCTGGTAAAAGTGAGTTAAAACACATAATAATCACTCTGTGGTGCGGGAATATCTGGTAAAAGTGAGGGGAAACACATAATAATCACTCTGTGGTGCGAGATTATCTTGTAAAAGTGAGGTGAAACACATAATAATCACTCTGTGGTGCGAGATTATCTTGTAAAAGTGAGGTGAAACACATAATAATCACTCTGTGGTGCGAGATTATCTTGTAAAAGTGAGGGGAAACACATAACAATCACTCTGTGGTGCGAGATTATCTGGTAAAAGTGAGGGGAAACACATAATAATCACTCTGTGGTGCGAGATTATCTGGTAAAAGTGAGTTAAAACACATAATAATCACTCTGTGGTGCGAGATTATCTTGTAAAAGTGAGGGGAAACACATAATAATCACTCTGTGGTGCGAGATTATCTGGTTAAAGTGAGGTGAAACAAATAATAATCACTCTGTGGTGCAGGAATATCTGGTAAAAGTGAGGTGAAACACATAATAATCACTCTGTGGTGCGAGATTATCTTGTAAAAGTGAGGTGAAACACATCATAATCAATCTGTGGTGCGAGATTATCTAATAAAAGTGAGGGGAAACACATAATAATCACTCTGTGGTGCGAGATTATCTTGTAAAAGTGAGGTGAAACACATAATAATCACTCTGTGGTGCGAGATTATCTTGTAAAGGGGAGGGGAAACACATAACAATCACTCTGTGGTGCGAGATTATCTTGTAAAAGTGAGGGGAAACACATAATAATCACTCGGTGGTGCGAGATTATCTGGTAAAAGTGAGGGGAAACACATAATAATCACTCTGTGGTGCGAGAATATCTAATAAAAGTGAGGGGAAACACATAATAATCACTATGTGGTGCGAGATTATCTTGTAAAAGTGAGGTGAAACACAAAATAATCACTCTGTGGTGCGAGATTATCTTGTAAAAGTGAGGGGAAACACATAACAATCACTCTGTGGTGCGAGATTATCTTGTAAAAGTGAGGTGAAACACATAATAATCACTCTGTGGTGCGAGATTATCTGGTAAAAGTGAGGTGAAACACATAATAATCACTCTGTGGTGCGAGATTATCTGGTAAAAGTGAGGGGAAACACATAATAATCACTCTGTGGTGCGAGTATATCTAATAAAAGTGAGGGGAAACACATAATAATCACTCTGTGGTGCGAGATTATCTTGTAAAAGTGAGGTGAAACACATAATAATCACTCTGTGGTGCGAGATTATCTTGTAAAAGTGAGGGGAAACACATAACAATCACTCTGTGGTGCGAGATTATCTTGTAAAAGTGAGGGGAAACACATATTAATCACTCTGTGGTGCAAGATTATCTTGTAAAAGTGAGGTGAAACACATAACAATCACTCTGTGGTGCGGGAATATCTGGTAAAAGTGAGGGGAAACACATAACAATCACTCTGTGGTGCGAGATTATCTTGTAAATGTGAGGGGAAACACATAATAATCACTCTGTGGTGCGAGATTATCTTGTAAAAGTGAGGTGAAACACATAACAATCACTCTGTGGTGCGAGATTATCTTGTAAAAGTGAGGTGAAACACATAATAATCACTCTGTGGTGCGAGAATATCTAATAAAAGTGAGGGGAAACACATAATAATCACTCTGTGGTGCGAGATTATCTGGTAAAAGTGAGGTGAAACACATAATAATCACTCTGTGGTGCGAGAATATCTAATAAAAGTGAGGGGAAACACATAATAATCACTATGTGGTGCGAGATTATCTTGTAAAAGTGAGGTGAAACACAAAATAATCACTCTGTGGTGCGAGATTATCTTGTAAAAGTGAGGGGAAACACATAACAATCACTCTGTGGTGCGAGATTATCTTGTAAAAGTGAGGTGAAACACATAATAATCACTCTGTGGTGCGAGATTATCTGGTAAAAGTGAGGTGAAACACATAATAATCACTCTGTGGTGCGAGATTATCTGGTAAAAGTGAGGGGAAACACATAATAATCACTCTGTGGTGCGAGTATATCTAATAAAAGTGAGGGGAAACACATAATAATCACTCTGTGGTGCGAGATTATCTTGTAAAAGTGAGGTGAAACACATAATAATCACTCTGTGGTGCGAGATTATCTTGTAAAAGTGAGGGGAAACACATAACAATCACTCTGTGGTGCGAGATTATCTTGTAAAAGTGAGGGGAAACACATATTAATCACTCTGTGGTGCGAGATTATCTTGTAAAAGTGAGGTGAAACACATAACAATCACTCTGTGGTGCGGGAATATCTGGTAAAAGTGAGGGGAAACACATAACAATCACTCTGTGGTGCGAGATTATCTTGTAAATGTGAGGGGAAACACATAATAATCACTCTGTGGTGCGAGATTATCTTGTAAAAGTGAGGTGAAACACATAACAATCACTCTGTGGTGCGAGATTATCTTGTAAAAGTGAGGTGAAACACATAATAATCACTCTGTGGTGCGAGAATATCTAATAAAAGTGAGGGGAAACACATAATAATCACTCTGTGGTGCGAGATTATCTGGTAAAAGTGAGGTGAAACACATAATAATCACTCTGTGGTGCGGGAATATCTGGTAAAAGTGAGGGGAAACACATAATAATCACTCTGTGGTGCGAGATTATCTTGTAAAAGTGAGGTGAAACACATAATAATCACTCTGTGGTGCGAGATTATCTTGTAAAAGTGAGGGGAAACACATAACAATCACTCTGTGGTGCGAGATTATCTTGTAAAAGTGAGGGGAAACACATAACAATCACTCTGTGGTGCGAGATTATCTGGTAAAAGTGAGGGGAAACACATAATAATCACTCTGTGGTGCGAGATTATCTGGTAAAAGTGAGTTAAAACACATAATAATCACTCTGTGGTGCGGGAATATCTGGTAAAAGTGAGGGGAAACACATAATAATCACTCTGTGGTGCGAGATTATCTTGTAAAAGTGAGGTGAAACACATAATAATCACTCTGTGGTGCGAGATTATCTTGTAAAAGTGAGGGGAAACACATAACAATCACTCTGTGGTGCGAGATTATCTTGTAAAAGTGAGGGGAAACACATAACAATCACTCTGTGGTGCGAGATTATCTGGTAAAAGTGAGGGGAAACACATAATAATCACTCTGTGGTGCGAGATTATCTGGTAAAAGTGAGTTAAAACACATAATAATCACTCTGTGGTGCGGGAATATCTGGTAAAAGTGAGGGGAAACACATAATAATCACTCTGTGGTGCGAGATTATCTTGTAAAAGTGAGGTGAAACACATAATAATCACTCTGTGGTGCGAGATTATCTTGTAAAAGTGAGGTGAAACACATAATAATCACTCTGTGGTGCGAGATTATCTTGTAAAAGTGAGGGGAAACACATAACAATCACTCTGTGGTGCGAGATTATCTGGTAAAAGTGAGGGGAAACACATAATAATCACTCTGTGGTGCGAGATTATCTGGTAAAAGTGAGTTAAAACACATAATAATCACTCTGTGGTGCGAGATTATCTTGTAAAAGTGAGGGGAAACACATAATAATCACTCTGTGGTGCGAGATTATCTGGTTAAAGTGAGGTGAAACAAATAATAATCACTCTGTGGTGCAGGAATATCTGGTAAAAGTGAGGTGAAACACATAATAATCACTCTGTGGTGCGAGATTATCTTGTAAAAGTGAGGTGAAACACATCATAATCAATCTGTGGTGCGAGATTATCTAATAAAAGTGAGGGGAAACACATAATAATCACTCTGTGGTGCGAGATTATCTTGTAAAAGTGAGGTGAAACACATAATAATCACTCTGTGGTGCGAGATTATCTTGTAAAGGGGAGGGGAAACACATAACAATCACTCTGTGGTGCGAGATTATCTTGTAAAAGTGAGGGGAAACACATAATAATCACTCGGTGGTGCGAGATTATCTGGTAAAAGTGAGGGGAAACACATAATAATCACTCTGTGGTGCGAGAATATCTAATAAAAGTGAGGGGAAACACATAATAATCACTATGTGGTGCGAGATTATCTTGTAAAAGTGAGGTGAAACACAAAATAATCACTCTGTGGTGCGAGATTATCTTGTAAAAGTGAGGGGAAACACATAACAATCACTCTGTGGTGCGAGATTATCTTGTAAAAGTGAGGTGAAACACATAATAATCACTCTGTGGTGCGAGATTATCTGGTAAAAGTGAGGTGAAACACATAATAATCACTCTGTGGTGCGAGATTATCTGGTAAAAGTGAGGGGAAACACATAATAATCACTCTGTGGTGCGAGTATATCTAATAAAAGTGAGGGGAAACACATAATAATCACTCTGTGGTGCGAGATTATCTTGTAAAAGTGAGGTGAAACACATAATAATCACTCTGTGGTGCGAGATTATCTTGTAAAAGTGAGGGGAAACACATAACAATCACTCTGTGGTGCGAGATTATCTTGTAAAAGTGAGGGGAAACACATATTAATCACTCTGTGGTGCGAGATTATCTTGTAAAAGTGAGGTGAAACACATAACAATCACTCTGTGGTGCGGGAATATCTGGTAAAAGTGAGGGGAAACACATAACAATCACTCTGTGGTGCGAGATTATCTTGTAAATGTGAGGGGAAACACATAATAATCACTCTGTGGTGCGAGATTATCTTGTAAAAGTGAGGTGAAACACATAACAATCACTCTGTGGTGCGAGATTATCTTGTAAAAGTGAGGTGAAACACATAATAATCACTCTGTGGTGCGAGAATATCTAATAAAAGTGAGGGGAAACACATAATAATCACTCTGTGGTGCGAGATTATCTGGTAAAAGTGAGGTGAAACACATAATAATCACTCTGTGGTGCGGGAATATCTGGTAAAAGTGAGGGGAAACACATAATAATCACTCTGTGGTGCGAGATTATCTTGTAAAAGTGAGATGAAACACATAATAATCACTCTGTGGTGCGAGATTATCTGGTAAAAGTGAGGTGAAACACATAACAATCACTCTGTGGTGCGGGAATATCTGGTAAATGTGAGGGGAAACACATAATAATCACTCTGTGGTGCGAGATTATCTTGTAAAAGTGAGGTGAAACACATAATAATCACTCTGTGGTGCGAGATTATCTGGTAAAAGTGAGGTGAAACACATAACAATCACTCTGTGGTGCGGGAATATCTGGTAAAAGTGAGGGGAAACACATAATAATCACTCTGTGGTGCGAGATTATCTTGTAAAAGTGAGGTGAAACACATAATAATCACTCTGTGGTGCGAGATTATCTTGTAAAAGTGAGGTGAAACACATAACAATCACTCTGTGGTGCGGGAATATCTGGTAAAAGTGAGGGGAAACACATAATAATCACTCTGTGGTGAGAGATTATCTTGTAAAAGTGAGGTGAAACACATAATAATCACTCTGTGGTGCGAGATTATCTGGTAAAAGTGAGGGGAAACACATAATAATCACTCTGTGGTGCGAGATTATCTTGTAAAAGTGAGGTGAAACACATAATAATCACTCTGTGGTGCGAGATTATCTTGTAAAAGTGAGGTGAAACACATAATAATCACTCTGTGGTGCGAGATTATCTGGTAAAAGTGAGGTGAAACACATAATAATCACTCTGTGGTGCGAGATTATCTTGTAAAAGTGAGGTGAAACACATAATAATCACTCTGTGGTGCGAGATTATCTGGTAAAAGTGAGGGGAAACACATAATAATCACTCTGTGGTGCGAGATTATCTTGTAAAAGTGAGGGGAAACACATAATAATCACTCTGTGGTGCGAGATTATCTTGTAAAAGTGAGGTGAAACACATAATAATCACTCTGTGGTGCGAGATTATCTTGTAAAAGTGAGGGGAAACACATAACAATCACTCTGTGGTGCGAGATTATCTGGTAAAAGTGAGGGGAAACACATAATAATCACTCTGTGGTGCGAGATTATCTTGTAAAAGTGAGGGGAAACACATAATAATCACTCTGTGGTGCGAGATTATCTTGTAAAAGTGAGGTGAAACACATAATAATCACTCTGTGGTGCGAGATTATCTTGTAAAAGTGAGGGGAAACACATAACAATCACTCTGTGGTGCGAGAATATCTTGTAAAAGTGAGGTGAAACACATAATAATCACTCTGTGGTGCGAGAATATCTGGTAAAAGTGAGTGGAAACACATAATAATCACTCTGTGGTGCGAGAATATCTTGTAAAAGTGAGGGGAAACACATAATAATCACTCTGTGGTGCGAGAATATCTGGTAAAAGTGAGGGGAAACACATAATAATCACTCTGTGGTGCGAGAATATCTGGTAAAAGTGAGGGGAAACACATAATAATCACTCTGTGGTGCGAGAATATCTGGTAAAAGTGAGGGGAAACACATAATAATCACTCTGTGGTGCGAGAATATCTGGTAAAAGTGAGGTGAAACACATAATAATCACTCTGTGGTGCGAGAATATCTGGTAAAAGTTAGGTGAAACACATAATAATCACTCTGTGGTGCGAGATTATCTGGTTAAAGCCGTGTTGTTAGTCTCAGATGCTACCACATATTTGATATTGAAATCGAGGTACAATTCTCCCCATGCGCTGATTAATTGTTTTAATCTTAGAAATAGTCAAATGAAATCAACACTTACTGGAAATTTTTAAATCTAATCTCACGTTCAATACCATCTGACATGCCAGGGAATTAATAATAATTCTAAAAAAGATCATCAACTGTCACTAAATGTATTCTTCATTAAATATTACAATAGATTTTCCATTATAAATCACCTAATTTATTTGATTTTAACAGCGCCCTTCACAGTTACCCTTCAAATTGATACGCAAGGACAAACTTCAATTCAGACTTATTCCAATAACAGACTTAAAACTGGGACCCAGTGCTATTTTGGTCAAAATGGCAATATGAATTATTTTTTTCAAGAATCGTCTGGTTGCAAATAATTTGCCTGTAATAATTTTTAAACAGTTATCCAAAGTTGCAGCAAGAGAAATATAATGCACTATATCACATTATCTCTTGTTGCATCTTGCATGCATTTTATTCGAAACCCGACCAGAACTGGCACTTTTGTCTAATTAACTAAATTTATAGGCGTTATAGAAATTTCAACTTCTTGGATATGATATGATTTACACTATTTCTGTCGATCTCGGTGGAGTGAACTCATGATCGTCTGCTCATAGAATGGTTTTCTCATACCTAAACACGAGACACCCTATAAACTTGACTCTCCGCTCGATCATGACCGGAAGCAGAGGTCACGTGACGGCTGTCAGCCAATGACTGCTTTCACTTCGAGTTTAGATTAGCGCTCTCATGAACGGAAGCAGAGGTCACGTGCCAATGACTGCTTTCAGTTAGCTGCTTGCTTATGGCGAGTTGGCTGAGGGCTGGAGTAGTCTTAGGCTGCTTCATGGAGGGCAGAAGAAGCGCTTCAGGGACCACATGGCGGCAACTCTGAGAACGGGAGGCGCTCAACCTTGCTGTGAGGCTGCGGCGTCTTAGCTTTTCATTTGGCTTATTGTCACTTGTCGGGGACGTGACCGCTGGGATAGGGAACGTGGCTGCTGGTCCCTTTCCGTGCGGGGAATGTGGTAGGGTCTGCAGATCTCTTGATGGCCTTAGGAGTCATGAGAGATGGCACGCAATACAGGCGGCCATACCACACTATATGATGACACCATATCGAGAACGAGGAGTCGCCATCCTCGTTCGAGGGCCAGCGACAACAACAACAACAACAACAACAACAACAACAACAACAAGATTATTAACGGAAGGTTTGACTACGGTGATCCGGTTCGATTCCCTGACTGATTCTGACCATACTCTTACTTTGCTTTTATCCCTAGGTTGAGGCAAAAGTGGGGGATGTTCTCTACTATAGGTCATAACCTCCTCCTTCTCTCCGTGCGTCTATGACTATTTTTCATGCCTTTCAACTCCCTAGGTTTTTCTCGTATTATTTTGAGTTTTTGGTGTATTGTGAATGGTATTTGACAGAAACCCAGTTAATGTAGGAAAATACCATGTTTATGTCTAATCAATTACAAGTAGGTAACAATCTGATTTGGGTAAAGCACATTGATTGATTAGCAATTTCGTAATTTTTACGTTTCTATTTATATTTTATTTAAATATAATATCTAGTTATACTTATCCATAAATGTACTTAGTTAAAGTGTATCAAGTGGAGCGGTCGCTCCACACAGCCAAGTCGTACCGTACACTCACAGTCACTCAACATACCGTAAATGCCTATATAAACTGAGGAGCAGACCAACTACTTTTACTGTAAGCAACAACATAGCATTTTCGGCCTACTAGATCTCAACAATGGAAAATCTCTCATTGTTGTGAAATGTCTTAATTTTGAGCTATGGGTCACCCGACTACATATACATCACGCGACAACTATCAGTCATGCCGTTTACGACCTAGAGGGCAGTGAAAATCATGAAATTACACCACGTACAATTATATTTTCCAAAATAATAATCGTATCTTTGAAATGAAAGAATAAACACCGAGAAATACTTTACAAAAGGACTTGGCGCATCGTTTTTTTAAATACATGTTTCTATTCATAAGTATATGCCATTTATATACAACCGTCATTAAGATTTTTTAGAATAATAGGGACACATCTTTCAATTACATATTATATATACCTACTGTAAAATATTTTCTATTTGAATATGTACACGATGAAACTTGTTGCCTATGTTTGTAATAAATACACAAAAGTTATCTTCGTTATATTGTTTCGTGGTCAACATATTAATTAAGTCTCAAGCGTTATACCTTCTCATCATGAAATAAATTTATATTAATCCGCATTTTATAACAATACAATTCACAAAGAACACAGTGACGGCACATTGAATTTCTTTGAAATTTTTAACTTTATACACTTGACACTTCAAAAATATATATTAGTGTTCCATAGATAGTTAGTAATTATTTGCTAAGTCATGATTATCATGATTATCATCATGATTATCATCATGATTATCTCATGATTTCCCTCAGTCAAGATCAAATTAATTATTTATTTAACTTATGTATTACAGCAAGAAATCTTTCTTCTATCGCCATTGACTAAACTATAAAATAGCCGTTACTAAAAGTAGCTTGATTCATAGATACTGGCTCTAAAAGAAAGAGGAAAAATGTACCTACTTGTAAACTTCTATCCACTTTTAGGATAGAATGATGTCTTTAAAAAAACGATGCGCCAAGTCCTTTTGTAAAGTATTTCTCGGTGTTTATTCTTTTATTTCAAAGATACGATTAATTATTTTGGAAATGTCATTGACTTGGCTCCTTTTTTGATATCACTCCTTTTCGGTGTTGATTTTTTTAAAGTAAAGAGACTTGGCTGCCTTTTTTACACGGAGTGTTTTTTTCTGGGATTTACGTTACTTCCAAGACTTCATTCAAAATGAACACATTTTCCATCAATTGTTCAATTATCACAGATTGCCCGTTTTGAAATTCCAACTAAGGACATTTCTATTCTAATATAAGCAAATGTATACAGAGGATTGTGATTCTGTGTCCGATGGAAGGCAGTGATATCGTGTCGTGATACTGTGGAACATTACTAGCACGCTAGACCCTGACACGAACATCCGTCAAACTTACCTTCAGTTCTCAAGCTTCTAATCTGCGTTTCCAGAGGACGAAACGCGTTCAACGGCAGGCTCTCGAGATAGTTGCGACTCAGATCCAGAAGTCGCAGCTTCTTCAGAGGTCGAAAAGCATCACTTGCCACTGAAGAGATCCAATTCCCGTAGAGATGGAGCTCAGCTAGGTTGGCGAGATAACGAAAAGTCCACTTTCCAATCCGTGACACTTGGTTGAAAGAAAGATCAAGTATTTGAAGTGATTTCAAATCGGGTGGGAATTCTTCGAGTTCTTTTAAACGATTGTGGGTTAGATTGAGTAGTCTGAGATGATGAAGTCCTTGAAGTCGTTCCTGCGGCAGGAGTTCCAGCTCATTAATGGCGAGGTCTAACGTAAGAAGATTGGGTAAGCTTCGGAAAGCGCCTGGTGATATGCGGGAGACGCGGTTTTGATCAAGAAAGAGGTGTAACAAAGTCGGGAATGCTTCGAAATCTTTGCTTGTGACAATACTGAGATTCGTGCCGCTAATGTGAATCTCTTGGATGCTGGGATATCGTCGGACGGATGACAGATCGTGGATCCGGGACAACGGGTTGCCGGTGAGATTGAGCCAGCCGAGACTCGGTAGATTCTGTTCCGACAACGCCATGGTCGGGATCTGTCGGAATCTGTTGCAAGCCAGGTCCATACGACGCAGAGACGCGGCGAGGTGCAGGAAATTGGCGGGAAGAGCTGCGAGCAGGTTACCGCTGAGATCGACACTTGACAGATGAGAGAAGTTAGCGGATGCGAAGCCGGACAGAGACGTGATGCTGTTACTGCTCAAGTCAATCTCACGGAGTTCTCGTAGGCCATCGAGCTGAGCAAAGTCGACGCTCGTCAGTAAATTGTCAGATAATATAATCACCTGTAAACCAGTCACGTTAGACACAGCCAAGTATGGCACTTCAGTAAATAAATTTGTGCGTAGTCGTAACTCTTTCAGGTAGTTCAAATCCTTGAAAATGTCACGGTTCAGATACGTGAGTTGATTGCAACATAGATCGATGCGTACTAAATCTTTGTTCTTAGTAAACACGTCATTTGGAAGATTAGTTAGACGTGAGTTGTCTAGAGCTAATGTCTGCAAGGATGGCAGCCCTTCTAACGAATTACCGTAAACAGCACCAAAGTTATTACCAGATACCTTCAAAACACGCAATCCTGGTATATCTAATTGAGACAATGAATCAGAGTCCAACTTATTATTTTCTAAGTTTAGTTCATTCAAGTTGTTTAAACCTCTAAAAGTTCCTTCTTCAATCTTGGCCACCGAGCAATTGTGCAGATTTAACACTCGAATGGGTAGTCCTTCTTGAAACACCGCACTGTGCAGCACTGGCATGTTGTTGTTTGCTAGGTCAAGTATGCGCAGTTTCTTGAGAGATGTGAGAGCACGCGGAGCGATGTGCTCCAAGCCATTGCCAGACAAATAGAGCTCCTCCAACTCATGCAGCTGAGCAAACGTGTTGACATTCACGTGTCTCAGATGATTCAAGCTCAGGTCGAGAAACTTGAGAGCTTGCATAGGCTCAAATGCTCTGTCTTCGATATGAGAGATGCTGTTATTAGTCAAATAGACTCTCTGAATTAATAACAAGTCACTGAACAAAGTGCGATCGACTCTCGTGAGACGGTTGTGTCCTAACCACATTATTTGAACACTGGATTGACCGCGTAAAGAATCGTTGTGCAAAGATACGAGACTATTTGAATCTAGTTGGATAGAAACCAACGAAGGACTTTCGTGAAGAAAAACATCCCCCAATGCTGACAATAAATTGCCTTGCAAGTTGACATGTTGAAGACTTTGAAGTGTGCGAAATGAACCCGATTCTATTGAGCTAATTAGGTTGTTTTGTAGATGCAGTTCTGTAAGTGATGGCAAAGGATCAAATACTCCTCTTCTTATTCCAACTATATTATTATTCTGTAGTCGTAGTTCTCTTAAACTATTTACACTTTCGAACGTCCCAGGTTCGAGTCCGGTAATGCGATTGCCATCTATGCTAAGCGAAGTCAGCTTCTGATTTTGCGTGAATAAATCTTTTGGTATGAAACGTATAAAGTTTGAGCTAAGATGCAGTTGCACTAAGTTGGGCAGCGTTGTAAGTGCATTCGAATCAACGCGACGTATTGCATTCTGTTGCAAGTAAATCACTGTTAATAATATCGAATGAGTAAACGCGTCACTTGGTATTTCGAGAATATTATTTTCAGACAAAAAGAGTTCACGTAGTTCAGGTAAATTGACAAAAACCCCGCTGATGTAATGCACGTGATTGTGACTCAAATCAACAGTTCGCAATCGTCGATTCGATTGAAAAGTCATCCCGTCGAGAAACACCATTTTGTTGTGACTCAAATCAATCGATTCAATTTCAATAACTGAAATAAACGCGTCCCGATGGACCGTTTCAATCGCATTGTAATACAATGACAACGTGCGCAGAGACGGCAAAGGTCGGAAACAGTCCTTCGGGATCACTTCAAAGTTATTCGAACTTAAATCTAAAAACAGCAAAGCATCTAAACGTGAATAACCGTCGTCTGGAATCGAACCAATTTCATTCCACGCCATGCGCAGTGACCTCAGATGCTCGAGCCTCCTTAACGCTGGCATTGGAAAACCTTTCAATTTATTCTCCGCAAGGTCCAGCTCGGTTAGAGAATCTTCCAGACCAGCGAATGCGTATTCCGATGTTTTTTGCAGTATATTTCCTTTCATGTTTAATTTATTGAGCTTTAGACCGTAAAAAGAGTAACTAGGCAAATCTGCTATTTCATTTGATTCTAGATCCAGAGCTCGGAGCTGGGCCAAACCGGACAACGCTTTTTGAGGAACTTGTTGAAGTTTTCCGGAAACTAAGCTTAAAGACTCCAAGTCTGGTCTTAAAGCAGCAAAACTATCGTCTTTCAGATCTTGAATGTTTGAGTGTGATATCTGAAGATGGTAAATGACAGCGGAGGTTGGAAACAGCTCTGCTGTGAGGACTGTCACCGACACATCTAGGTCGTACACGCTGAGCGACTTGACCGGCGCCGCGACGAGCTGCAGCACGAGGTAGAGCGACGCCGCCGTCGCGCCGGGACACTCTAGGAAGATGCCGTCCTCGAAGTTGTAACACGGACAAGAGGGGTTGGCGGCGAAACTCGGACATTTGTTGACGACATCGGACGCATCGCCGACGTCGACGCCGACCAGGAGGAGAAGGACGACGACGAACGTCGAGCCAGGACGTCGGTCGGGCCATGGCGTCATCGTGTCGCCATGTTGGAAAGTCGTCCACCTCCAGGATCACACCGTCTTCTGCAACCAACATGAGGGAATTGTTACATCTTCAAGCCGCTACACAATTCAACCCACAATGAAGTGAAGACGGTGATCCAATCGAGCCCACAGATGAGTGGTCCCGAGTTCGAACCTGAGTTCGGTTGGATATTTTAATATCTCACTCCGCTTCACTCAATTCCAACATGACCACACGGAAAGTGTTCGATAATACCCAGTATCTCAAACATTTACACAGTCAGAATTACGCAATATAAACGTGTTTATGAGGATAACTAATGATTAATACACAGAAGTGAGTGAAATTCATTTAAACGAAACGACATCTGTCCAACATAATGGCTGGTGTGTTGGATACCTCGGTTCTCGTTAGATCACCGAGGATGAGCAACATTGAGCGCGGTCAGTGATTGGATGGGTGACCATTAAACTCTGCCTTGCCAGTTTCTGCCGTTGGGCCAGAGAGACTATAAGGTGTTTGGGGGTTAGTGTAACGACCTCCCTCCATCTGTTATCAGTCTCTCGACGGCGCGAGTTGTGAAGGCTCGTGCTGTGAATGTTACACCGCCCTTCGGATGGGACGTTAAGCCGTTGGCCCCCTTGGTATCTTTCGTCAGGAGTATAGGTTGCATGCCGGTACCGGGTTTCCTCTCCTCCATTCTCTATTACATTCTCACTTATGGAGCCTCGGCTCCGTTGAAAATATACCGGGTGGCGCAAAAAAAAAACGCACAATGGAGGAGACATCGCTGCGAAGAAACTACTTCATACATCGGTCTGAAATATTTACATAATATAAACAATATACTAAGGTGTAATGTGTGAAAGTTTCAAAAATATCACTTTTGTGTGAAAAAAGTTACAGCAGTTCGAACTTGGTTGTCGAAAATTCGATTATACGGAGCTCAAATAGAAAACTTGCATTTGTTGGGGACGCTGTATATTCAAAACTACGCATGATAACAAGCTGGAAATTTCAAATGTTATGCAAAATATATTGCCATCATCGGTGTAAAAATTTCAATAATTTTAATTAATTGAACGAAAGTTATGGAACCTTGAAGTTGTGATTAAAAGCAGAATGAGATAATTACAAAAAAATGTTCGTTGAAATGATCGTGCGTAATAAAACATAGAAATGATATTCGGCTTTTAGGCTCAACTTGAAGACACCATAACTTTCGTTCCATTGATCCCAATGTATTTAAATTTATACATAATTAATACCAATATATTTTGTTTAAATTTATAATTTTCAGATTGATTTCGAAAGCAGTTTTGAAGAAACAGCGTCCCTGCATTTGGACGGTCTATTTGGGCTTCGTACAATCGATTTTTCGACAACCAAATTTGAGCAGCCGTAACTTTTGTCCCACGAAAGAAATGTTTTTGAAACTTTCACACATTAAACCTTAGTATGTTATTTATATTATGTTAAATTTTCAGCCCAATGTATTTAGTAGTTTCATCACAGCGATGCCTTGCCCATTGTGCGTTTTTTATGCACCAACCGGTAGATAATAATAATGCGTTACTAAAAAGTAAAAGTATTGTACTTTTATCTTCGACATCAGTTTGGCATTGACGAGTCATCTGTAGTTCCGTATGCTCCAGGAGAAGTGGAGGTTGTGGTGGAGAACTGGAATTATGCGGTTCCCACTACCCGAAAGTTGGGGGCAAACAAGCCGGACATCATCCTCCTCGAAAAGAGTTCCAAGAAGATGTATGTCATCGAGTTTTCTTCTCCTGCCGAGACGAATGTCCAGACTAAAGAGCTTGAGAAGAAAGAAAAGTACAGAGATCTTCTTGTCGAGTTGAGGCAAATGTATCCAGGCTATGTGTTCGGCTGGTTGTCCTCATTATTGGCTGCATGGGAGGAGTTCCTGAGTCAGTTGTGAAAGCATTAAAGAGTGTCCCAGTCTGTAAGGGAAATGCTGTTTGGTTGGCGGACTCAATGCAGAAGGCGGTGATTCTGGGTTCGTTGCATCTTCTTCGTGCCCATGGGCAGGTCGAGAAGGCCTATGGTTATTGGGCAGCTTAGTCGCTTACCGCCACGGAAGTGGGGAGCGGCTGAGTAAGTGCCGAGCAACGCGTCACATGTCACATGTCATCGTGTAGTGCGCACGCTCAAGACCTGATCTTCGGCCGGCATGCCCTCCTGTGCCCCCTGATCTTCGGTGACGGGGATCGGGTGCGGATGTTGGCCGGGGCTAGGGTTGCAAGTGTGTAAAAGCACACTAACACTGTTGCAAAAAAAAATCCACAGTTCAAATCCATTGATTTTGCTACATTTGCGAAGAATTATGGGTTCAGGCATTTGACGAGTAGTCCAAAATTTCCGCAGAGTAATGGCTTAGCCGAGAGAACTGTGAAAACCGTCAAATCCATCCTAAAAAAATCATCGGATCCATCACTTGGTCTACATTCCTACCGAACCACAGCACTATCCAACGGATACAGCCGCACAATTCACATCAAACTGCACAATTCTCACTGCACAATTCACATCAACATCGACGATCGTTTTAGTATAATTTTGATTCCCAAAACCAAAAGTTAATTACATTTTACGGACATTTTGCGTGTTGGCTATCAAATTTCTCGAAAATATTTATCATGGCAACTTCGACGCCTCAGTTCCAAGGTGGTTAGAGCAGAAACTTTCAAACGCATATGAAACTGATATGTCTGTTCAACAGATCTGAATTTGTGTACACACACAATATCAGTGATCCAAATTCAATACTAGGAAAACGCTCCGAGTAACGCGTTGATGAGCGAGCACGGATACGGGCAATACCTCGAACCGAAATTCTGTCTATCGAAAATGTCCTTAAAAGCAATATTTAATTCTTAAATATTGTCACAGAACAGACTTGTATGAAAATCTCCAACAATTCCAAAAATATTGGTCCCAACATAGAGCAATAACCATGGACGAACAATAACCATGCAAAGTTTTAAGTTGATCGATTGAACCTTTACCTATGATTGAACGATGGGGCGATGCCAAGCTAAGACGACAGGATCGGCCACTTTGGCGCTAGCGTCGAGAGTGTACTTTTCAATTCAAAGTATTTCTTACCCAACAGTCCGTATTTTCATGTTATATTATAAGAATTAATGTTGATATTTGGTTATTTACCGAAAGAGTTTATAATTATTAGAAATGATAGTGTAATAATAATATTTGGATCATATAATGACATCTCACAGAATTATTTTTGTTTCCAAGTGCGCTCTTGAACTGACTCACTGCTTAATGGAATGTTGTAACTTCCAATTAAAACAATTGAGAGGGTGTCACTTTCAGATTGAAATAGAATTTGCTTTAGATGTTGCACTATCCTCTTATTTTTACACATTATATTATACTAGAGTAAAAAATATATGCATCTAAACATTGAGTACATCTTCTTACGGCTGTCAAAATAAAGTTTCGCGAGTTTTAATTTTGAGTGGCACGAACAGCTTACTTCACACTTACGCACAACCCCGATGGCAGCACCCTAGCGGGATATAGTTTAGCTAGTGCCCTATTCCTTGTTAATTTTCAAAAATCACAGGATCTCGCTCAAAAAATTTACCTGGGACCACTCATATGATATACGTGTGTGAACACAATATTAGATCGATCTGTTAAACGGTCATCAGTTTCATAAACGTTTGAATTTCAGCTCCAACTACCTTGGACTGTAGATTCGAAGTTGACGTGAAATATGAAATTCGAGAAATTTGACAGCCAACACGCAAAATGTCCGTAACTGTCAATTACTTTTGAATTTAAACACAGATTAGTCTGAGATTATGTTGGTCCCAATGACCATGCATAGTTTTAACTTGATCGGTCAAACGGTTCTAGTTTAAATTTCATAAATCACATAAAACATTTATTTAAATTTTAACCAATAAGAGGATGTGGCTGAATTTTTGTTAGATTAGGGATAATGTTGGTCGTAATGACTTGTCAAAATTTCAAATTAATCGGATCAACCAATCGAAATATATATATTTTTAAATTAGAACCAATCAGTGGATTTCTAAAAAATTAGGGTCTGCAACGCCCGAGAAGGTCCGTACATGGGTGCAAAATTTCAGCTCGATCGAAGAAAAACTGTGATTTGTATAGGCTCAGTAACAGAAAAAAAACACACAAAAGAAAACAGAGGTCCGTGCCAAAAGAGCCAAATGGAGTCGCTCGCTCAATTATTGGCTTTTAATGACATTTTCCATAGACAGCATATACCTCGAGAGGTGTTGCCCGTTTCGGTGCTCTATCAAAAAAACGCGTTACACTGAGCGTTTTCCAAGTTAGAAGTGAAACCCACTGCATTTACTCTCGACTGAGAGAAATCACGAATCACCTCAGTCAGGCAGGTCGGTCGCGGGAATCGAAGTCAGGACTTCCGGGATACAAGTTTAGGGCGTTATTGCCTGAACCAACTTGCTCCAGTAAAATTAAACTTGATGCCTACCTAAATCGGGCTAGGCGCTTAAAATGCAAGCTAATCCTGCCATTTATTTATTTGCATTCCATACAGTAGGTACCCAAAAAATCAATGGGAAAAATCCGTCAACTATAAATGAATTTTTAACACCTGTAATTAATCATTTCAAAACAACAAGATTAATTTTGTCAGGATACTAAATAGCCAAAATTTTCCTCCATCAATATGAATATTAATTTCAGTGCACATTATGACGAGACAATGACAATAACGGTCATGTTCTGTCCTAGTTTTATTGTTGCCATGGCTACATCATTGTTGGTTGATAAATATAAGATCACACTTATTTTCAACATACTGAGTCCCTCGATAATATTTACGGAATCACAAATTGAGTTTTATTAATACAAATTGTTATATTTTGGGTTATGAAGAAAGGAATATTGTAGTCGGGTTTGAAATAAATTCAAATAAAAAATCGTAACTGTCTTATCGGTTTTGTATAGACCAAAAGTATAATTCAAATGGTTATTTCGAAATTTACTTTTTCTCATCAAATTAATTTAAAGAGTTTGTAATGTTAGCCCAATCCATATAAATGGACGTAAGTATACTTTGTTCTATTGATTAACTGCACTTAGATCGGATTGTTTGCAAATTAAATTATACATTAGCAAAAGCAACATCATATGCATACTTTTAAAATTATGAACCTGAAACATAATATAGATTGGAATTATTGAGAAAATTTGAGCCTAAATCTCGGTAGACCACGATCGGGTAAGCCTAAGCAAGATTCGAAGGAAGATTCGACCTTCTAGGCTGATGCAAAACTATCTGTTTCTATTTGACGTCAATATCTCCCCCATCCCTTGTTTTACTCGAGCACTAATAGAGAGAGCAACTATAGAGCAGTGGTACTCAACCTTTTTGAGTTTGCTTTTTTGGCGGGACGCAATTTTTAAAAAAATAACAATAATGCTCACTTGATCAGGTAGGTTAATTCCAGGTGCGTAGGAACTACTTTTATCAATAGGGGGGGGGGGGGGGGGAGGATTAGTTTAGATTAATAGGGTTTAACGGCGCGTCAACGTCGAGGTTATATATTGCGCAATTTTTTTTTCTAATTTATACTTTGTTGAATGAAGTGGAGGACATGGGGAGGGGGTTGACCTAACGGGCCCGATCCGGGGGAGTCCAGCACTGGTGGGAAGGCCAGGCCGGAATGGGGAACGAAGCCCCTCAGTTTTAGCCCCACAGGGTGTTTTTTAGATTGTAACAATTTAAAAGTGATTCTTGGGCTCTAAAATGCATAAACTGAAGCAAACTACCCTCCAATTATGGCCCCGTAGGGCGTTGTTTTTAGAATTTAAGCAAATTATAAGCAATCCGTCCTAACCGTGCCTGGTTCATTCTGTTCATTCGTGTCTTCTGTTTATTATGAATCGAATCGAACAATATTTCACACGCCAAACCAGACATTTTTTACGATTTTCGGAATTGGGAAATGGCTTCATTTTCGTTACAACAAGTATGAAGTTTCATTCGTCGTATTTTCAGCCTGATTGCGTGGATCCTAACATGACAACTCTCAAAGTATGTCTCAAATTAAATTAAATTTTTTTAAATATTATTTTCTCAGTGGACACATTTTGTGAATAAATATGTATTTGAATCATCAACTGGGGGCCATAAAAATTAGTCCCGCGGGCCGCAGGTTGAGTACCACTGAACTAGAGTGGTAGGTCTGCCCGGTTTGTATGTACAGGCAATCGGAAAATTATTAGACAAGATACGCTTCCCTACTTTTTCCTGACGATCAATTTATGTTTGGCCGAGTGTACACTTGGCCAAACAAAACTTAAACGTTCAATAAATCTGATAGGCTGATAAATGTAAGATCGCACTATCAGAAGTCAGTCTAAGCGATCTCATTGTCTCACTATAGTAGGTGACCTCACATTTCAATGATAATAACTAGCTTTGATTAGTTATGGGACATGACCAGCAGTCATTCAAATTTGGTCAACGTTCAAGTTTTGTTTGGCCGAGTGTACATACGTGTTTATTTGAAAAGTTGGCCAATACTCCCTGTCGATGCGTTTTCATATGTAACTCATGGTAACAGTAACGATCCGATCCACTGATTGCACTTTAACCACGTTGTTGCATGCTGTTACGCCATCATAAAATGTTTTACCTAAATAAAGTTATTTGTGTGAAAATAATTTGATGTTGATAAAAGAGTAAACCAATTGCAATCCAGTGGTGATGTATTGGTTTACTATATCTGGCTATCAGGTGGTGACTAATTGGTTTGATTTGGTTTACGAAAGTGTAAACCGATTGCAAACAAGATGGTGATGTATTGGTTTACTATATCTGGCTATCAGGTGGTGACTAATTGGTTTGATTTGGTTTACGAAATACGAAAGTGTAAACCGATTGCAAACCAGATGGTGATGTATTGGTTTACTATATCTGGCTATCAGGTGGTGACTAATTGGTTTGATTTGGTTTACGAAAGTGTAAACCGATTGCAATCCAGTGGTGATGTATTGGTTTACTATATCTGGCTATCAGGTGGTGACTAATTGGTTTGATTTGGTTTACGAAAGTGTAAACCGATTGCAATCCAGTGGTGATGTATTGGTTTACTATATCTGGCTATCAGGTGGTGACTAATTGGTTTGATTTGGTTTACGAAAGTGTTAACCGATTGCAAACCAGATGGTGATGTATTGGTTTACTATATCTGGCTATCAGGTGGTGACTAATTGGTTTGATTTGGTTTACGAAAGTGTAAACCGATTGCAAACCAGATGGTGATGTATTGGTTTACTATATCTGGCTATCAGATGGTGACTAATTGGTTTGATTTGGTTTACGAAAGTGTAAACCGATTGTAAACCAGATGGTGATGTATTGGTTTACTATATCTGGCTATCAGGTGGTGACTAATTGGTTTGATTTGGTTTACGAAAGTGTAAACCGATTGCAAACCAGTGGTGATGTATTGGCTTACTATATCTGGCTATCAGGTGGTGACTAATTGGTTTGATTTGGTTTACGAAAGTGTAAACCGATTGCAAACCAGATGGTGATGTATTGGTTTACTATATCTGGCTATCAGGTGGTGACTAATTGGTTTGATTTGGTTTACGAAAGTGTAAACCGATTGCAATCCAGTGGTGATGTATTGGTTTACTATATCTGGCTATCAGGTGGTGACTAATTGGTTTGATTTGGTTTACGAAAGTGTAAACCGATTGCAATCCAGTGGTGATGTATTGGTTTACTATATCTGGCTATCAGGTGGTGACTAATCGGTTTGATTTGGTTTACGAAAGTGTAAACCGATTGCAAACCAGATGGTGATGTATTGGTTTACTATATCTGGCTATCAGGTGGTGACTAATTGGTTTGATTTGGTTTACGAAAGTGTAAACCGATTGCAAACCAGATGGTGATGTATTGGTTTACTATATCTGGCTATCAGGTGGTGACTAATTGGTTTGATTTGGTTTACGAAAGTGTAAACCGATTGCAAACCAGATGGTGATGTATTGGTTTACTATATCTGGCTATCAGCTGGTGACTAATTGGTTTGATTTGGTTTACGAAAGTGTAAACCGATTGCAAACCAGATGGTGATGTATTGGTTTACTATATCTGGCTATCAGGTGGTGACTAATTGGTTTGATTTGGTTTACGAAAGTGTAAACCGATTGCAAACCAGATGGTGATGTATTGGTTTACTATATCTGGCTATCAGGTGGTGACTAATTGGTTTGATTTGGTTTACGAAAGTGTAAACCGATTGCAAACCAGATGGTGATGTATTGGTTTACTATATCTGGCTATCAGGTGGTGACTAATTGGTTTGATTTGGTTTACGAAAGTGTAAACCAATTGCAATCCAGTGGTGATGTATTGGTTTACTATATCTGGCTATCAGGTGGTGACTAATTGGTTTGATTTGGTTTACGAAAGTGTAAACCGATTGCAAACCAGATGGTGATGTATTGGTTTACTATATCTGGCTATCAGCTGGTGACTAATTGGTTTGATTTGGTTTACGAAAGTGTAAACCGATTGTAAACCAGATGGTGATGTATTGGTTTACTATATCTTGCTATCAGGTGGTGACTAATTGGTTTGATTTGGTTTACGAAAGTGTAAACCGATTGCAAATCTGATGGTGATGTATTGGTTTACTATATCTGGCTATCAGGTGGTGACTAATTGGTTTGATTTGGTTTACGAAAGTGTAAACCGATTGCAAACCAGATGGTGATGTATTGGTTTACTATATCTGGCTATCAGGTGGTGACTAATTGGTTTGATTTGGTTTACGAAAGTGTAAACCAATTGCAATCCAGTGGTGATGTATTGGTTTACTATATCTGGGTATCAGGTGGTGACTAATTGGTTTGATTTGGTTTACGAAAGTGTAAACCGATTGCAAACCAGATGGTGATGTATTGGTTTACTATATCTGGCTATCAGGTGGTGACTAATTGGTTTGATTTGGTTTACGAAAGTGTAAACCGATTGCAAACCAGATGGTGATGTATTGGTTTACTATATCTGGCTATCAGCTGGTGACTAATTGGTTTGATTTGGTTTACGAAAGTGTAAACCGATTGCAAACCAGTGGTGATGTATTGGTTTACTATATCTGGCTATCAGGTGGTGACTAATTGGTTTGATTTGGTTTACGAAAGTGTAAACCGATTTCAAACCAGATGGTGATGTATTGGTTTACTATATCTGGCTATCAGCTGGTGACTAATTGGTTTGATTTGGTTTACGAAAGTGTAAACCGATTGCAAACCAGTGGTGATGTATTGGCTTACTATATCTGGCTATCAGGTGGTGACTAATTGGTTTGATTTGGTTTACGAAAGTGTAAACCGATTGCAAACCAGATGGTGATGTATTGGTTTACTATATCTGGCTATCAGGTGGTGACTAATTGGTTTGATTTGGTTTACGAAAGTGTAAACCGATTGCAATCCAGTGGTGATGTATTGGTTTACTATATCTGGCTATCAGGTGGTGACTAATTGGTTTGATTTGGTTTACGAAAGTGTAAACCGATTGCAATCCAGTGGTGATGTATTGGTTTACTATATCTGGCTATCAGGTGGTGACTAATTGGTTTGATTTGGTTTACGAAAGTGTAAACCGATTGCAAACCAGATGGTGATGTATTGGTTTACTATATCTGGCTATCAGGTGGTGACTAATTGGTTTGATTTGGTTTACGAAAGTGTAAACCGATTGCAAACCAGATGGTGATGTATTGGTTTACTATATCTGGCTATCAGGTGGTGACTAATTGGTTTGATTTGGTTTACGAAAGTGTAAACCGATTGCAAACCAGATGGTGATGTATTGGTTTACTATATCTGGCTATCAGGTGGTGACTAATTGGTTTGATTTGGTTTACGAAAGTGAAAACCGATTGCAAACCAGATGGTGATGTATGGTCTCATTTCTTTGGGTATCTATCGGTAATGTTTGGTTTGTCTTGGTTTGTGTTGTTTGAATTGACGTGAAATGGTGATCAAATGGTGATGAATGTTGGCTTGCTGTAGAACACAATATTAATAATTTAGGCATATTCCCTATAGCTTTTGTGCACCCTATATGGATTAGTAGGTACCCATCTTATGCGGTTATGAGAAGATTACAATCAACTTTTCAATGCCAATAATTATCTACAAAAAAGAAGCTTATTATTTGTCAATTTGTAGATACCAACGTTGTAAATTACTATTAAGTTCTTACTGTCAATTGTGGATTTCATTTTTGTATTTTTTTGAAAACAGTGTACTAATTTTATTAACTAATCATTAAACATTTTATTACTTTTTCAATAGTCGAATTGAAAATATAAGAAATACCTGACATTATCTTCTTAATTTCATTCATAACATTCATTTTGAGGCTAAATCTGTTTATAATTGATTGATTGATTATTAGGGTTTAACGGCGCGTCAACGACGAGGTTATATTGCGCACATTAATTTTTACTTTTAACTTTGTTGAATTAGGTGGAGGACATGGGGAGGGGGTCGACCTAACGGGCCCGATCCGGGGGAGTCCAGCACTGTTGGGAAGGAAGGAAAGGCCAGGCCGGAATGGGGACGGACTGGGGGGTGTGAGGATTCGGGCCGGCGGAACCCGATTATAGGGGGATCACCATCTCGAGGGGGAAGGCCGGCCCGTGGGGAGGGGAGGGGACCGCAATTCAAGGGAGGACATGGTTAGGCCAACCCTGGCTGCTCTTGGTCTGGGCCTCACCACTGATCTGTCCGGCATGGGTAGCCCTTACACATGAGCATATGCTCGCCGGCTTAGCTGCAGTGGATCATTGGCCAACGCAAACCCCACCACCGCGCTAAGGTGGCAGCCGTCGGGGGGTATATAATTGGCTTTAGGTACTTTATGCACACCTATGAAAAATATTTTTTTTTTTTTAATAATCTGATATTAACTTTATAAACATAATTGCATTCATCCTTTACATGACATTGGACGTCATAGTCTATTAGAAATTAAAGAACGCAACAATTTTATAACTAGTTTCTTTATAGTGCTATCCTTAAGGAAAAATTAAAACCTCAATAACTTGTTCAATTTTCAATCGAATTAGCTAAACATTTCAGAATGTCATGTAGACAATGGCCTCACAAAATCAGTTCTAACGGATTAACTGTGTGAGCTCTGGGCTGTTTCAAAATATTAAAAAATCAGAACACGGGATGCATTTCTTTGACGAAGATAAACAATGATTGTAAAAAACGTTTACCAAGTAATACAATCATCTGCGTATTTTATTTATACATTTTATGTAGGAAAGTACGTTTTTAAATATAACGATAGACGTATTCGTTATTTTTATACATTTTAAAATCTACCGCTACTTGCGTGAGGGAGGAGTCACAATCGTATATATATGACAGGGACCAAAATCGTGTACAGTCTATTCCATTTCAAAAGGGGAATGGAAGTTCCAAGAAGTTCGCAATTCTCCCACAGATGGCATAGATTGCAGTACCACTACCATAAAAATTTTGCTTTGGTGATTATCACTCATGTGTTGAAACGACCACTAGATCTTTAAATCAGTCATAAAATAAATAATTTATCACTAGTTTCCATAAAATCCTCTATTTAATAGCCTGGGCTAACATAATACATTTAAAAAGTAATTTAAATCTGTTGTAATATGTTAGTACTTTTTCAGCTAAGTTGGCAGACATGTTGTTTCTCTTGTCTTCCTTTAAGACGGGAAACAAGACAAGAGAAACAACATGTCTGCCAACTTAGCTGAGAAAGTACTAACATATTACAACAGATTTAAATTACTTTTTATACGTATTTTGTTAACCCAGGTTATTAAATAGAGGATTTTATGGCAACAAGTGACAAATTATTTATTTTATGACTGATTTAAAGATCTAGTGGTCGTTCCAACACATGAGTGATAATCACCAATGCAAAATTTTTATGGCAGTGGTACTGCAAACTATGCCATCTGTGGGAGAATTGCGAACTTCTTGGAATTTCCATTCCCCTTTTGAAATGGAATAAACTGTATGTTTCGGGAATACGCGCCCCGGCCGCGTGTTAACAAACCTACAGTCTATTCCATTTCAAAAGGGGAATGGAAGTTACGAGGAGCTAGGGAGAGAAGGGCTCTTTGGCTCTTCAACATTGCGCATGCGCGAACACTCGGAAGTCGCCTGCAATGATTCTTTTTCTCATAAACTCCTCAGACCCAGACATATTTTATTTGCCCGGATTTTGGTGAAATTTATTTTCCTAAAAGAAAATCACTTGAAAATAATATAAAAAACAATCAATTTTTTTCAATGTTTTTTTTACTTTTTAATTATTTTTTATTTTTATTGACTAATTAAAAAGTCATTTTTACGGTGTAAAACTTTTAAAAAAATATTTAAAATTATAATCTATGCTGTTAATTGTTATGGCATTGAAACAATAAAACATTTATTTTTTATATTCCACAATGAATAATTACAATTTAATTAAATTACTGTAAATTACTGGCTAACAAGAATGTGGAGCAACAGAGAAGACCACGAGGAAAACGAGGTTTTCCACCATGAGGAAAAGAAAACCCTCCAAAACATCCATCAAGAAAGCATGTTATGATGAAAAGGTTCAAATTAAAATGGACCTATTACATATGACTATTGTATGGGGGGGGGGGGGGGGGGGGAAGGGCATACGTTAATCAATCTTTATCTATGTTAATCATTTGAATTTTTTGCTTTATCCATTCTATTCCATCAATAGCATGATAATATTGTACAAGGCATTTACAGCCAAGGGAGACATTTCTGTTGAATTTATGAATTTATGATATTTACTGACTTATTATCCATACCAATTTTAAAACAAAGAGTGATGATAATTGTGCAGAAGGCACTGTAGTTTCAACATAGAGTAAATTTTTTGTACTATTTTCAATAATTTTGATAGAATTTTGGGGTGTCAATTACTGGAACAATTGCATTCTTTCAAAATCTCTTATTTTTGCCTTCCTTTGGTAATAATATATTATTTTGGAATTGTTATGAGTGTTGCTAGATGATTTCTTATTACCTAGTTCAAGTTTGAAGTTGATCTAATTAAGCGAGCGTAGCGAGAGTACTACGGGACTCTTATGCCTCTTTCTCTGTGTGTTTTTTTTTGTTCGCGCCATATTGGCCGCACCGATTGACCAATCGAGATGAAATTTTGAACATTAACTAATATTATTATAATTTTGTCCTGGAATGTTTTTTCAGCAATATTCAAATCAAAAAGTTGATTATTTTTATTTATGGCCCATTTGGGTGCGACACCCTGCTGAGTTTATTACCCAAGTCTTGACCAGTCAGCCCCCAAACATTAAGAAAAAGGTTGTTCTCCTTTGATTCAAATGAGAGACAGGGGTCCTTTGCCAGAGTAAAATATATTCGTTATATTACAATGTATTTCAAGTGTTACATGTGGTATTAGAGTATAGCGCGTATCAGTGCCCGCTTATCAACGCGTTACAATGAGCGTTTTCCTAGTAATAAATCACACTTTTATGATATTATCTGTTCGTGTTGCATGAAGGTATCACCCTAAATTGTTCAACTTCCACTTATTAAATTCATTCCAAAGAATTACCTTGCCTACCTACTATTTATTTACGAAACTTACAGTATTTTATCAATTGCTTTAATTTTTCTATCTTATTTCTTTATTCATAGTTATTATTTGTTTCGAAATTGATATTCATAAAATGCATTATGTAGTTTCATTCCAATTATTTATTTCGCGGTATTTACATTCAAATATCCCTTCTTGGCACGATGGCTCAGCGACAGCGCATGCGCAATGTTGAAGAGCCAAAGAGCCCTTTTCTCCCTAGCTCCTCGTATGGAAGTTCCAAGAAGTTCGCAATTCTCCCACAGATGGCATAGATTGCAGTACCACTACCATACACATTTTGCTTTGGTGATTATCACTCATGTGTTGAAACGACCACTAGATCTTTAAATCAGTCATAAAATAAATAATTTATCACTAGTTGCCATAAAATCCTCTATTTAATAGCCTGGGCTAACATAATACATTTAAAAAGTAATTTAAATCTGTTGTAATATGTTAGTACTTTCTCAGCTAAGTTGGCAGACATGTTGTTTCTCTTGTCTTCCTTGAAGGCGGGAAACAAGACAAAAGAAACAACATGTCTGCCAACTTAGCTGAGAAAGAACTAACATATTACAACAGATTTAAATTACTTTTTATACGTATTTTGTTAACCCAGGTTATTAAATAGAGGATTTTATGGCAACAAGTGATAAATTATTTATTTAATGACTGATTTAAAGATCTAGTGGTCGTTCCAACACATGAGTGATAATCACCAATGCAAAATCTTTATAGTAGTGGTACTGCGAACTATGCCATCTGTGGGAGAATTGCGAACTTCTTGGAACTTCCATTCCCCTTTTGAAATGGAATAAACTGTAAGTCGGCTCCAACGCTTGCATTCGATATCGCGCCGTGATTGGTCGAAATATTATACGCGCGCGTATATATCTTCATTACGCTGTTATAAATGCAAGCCGGCATCACCACCGCCGTGGTCGTGTGGTTAGCGCATTGGCTTGCGGTGCTAGGGTCGCCGGTTCGATTCCGGCAGGAGTCTCGCTTCTTTATTTTGAAATTTTCACAAGTTTTAATTTTGCCTAACCATAGAGTTATTTTTTTTAAGTTGCCCAGCTTTAATTCTCGCCAGTTCGAATCTGTCTACCCATAGAGAGTTTTATTCCTTAGTCTGCCCAGTAAAATGTATGCGCATCCAGCGTATACGTACCAGCGTTGGAGCAAACTTAGGATTGTAAAGTCGCGCCCCGGCCAACATCCGCACCCGATTATTATTATTATTATTGTGATATGAATTTATCATTCTCAGACTTTTGTCTGCCAATTTCGGCGGGGGATATTTCCCCAAAGCCTTCCTAACTAAAATTCATGAATTTACGAGTCAAATGACATGTTTGGAGGAGAACAGCTTTCTGCATCAAACCTATGAATCGGGTGGGTACATCCAGACGCTCTAAGTTCCTCTTCAGAGACAATGGCACCACACCGGTGGCTGACAGAACCAGAGGCACAATGGTAACCGACCATTATATAAACATATATAAAAACAATATATACAATATACAATACAAACAATATAAACTAAACAAAACAATGCCGTTTCCTTATATAACGTTCGCATCAAAACCAATGTTTATTTTATAAGTAACAGATTAGGAGGATCAGTTTCAGTTTCATTTATTTCCATTAAACAATGTCACTTGATAAGACTTTGACTCAGTTTGGAAATAAATCATGATAATTTGAAAGCGTTATATTATTCTAACTTTTTAACGTAAGCATTGTTGGATAAAGAAATTAAATTTAAATCTCTCATACCCACTACACTTTATATGTCTTCAATAAGTTCAATCAACTGCAGGTACCCCCTTTTCCTTAATCCTTGTCACCTCAGTTAATCGGAGAGTATCAAATGCTTTTTGCAGGTCAATTAAACGAAGGAATGCAGGATTATTGAATTCTAGAGTCTTTTCGGTAACTTGTCGTAAAACAAAGATTACATCTATGCAAGCTTTCTTTTCTCAAACTCTCAATTGATTTTTAATATTAAGAAAATATAATAACAATGAGAAAAAATGGTAACACGGAGCGTTTTTATCATCTCCTCGGTCCCCATCAGTATGTAGTACCTATGTAAAAAAAACTGTTGCTCGTCAAGACTCAAGTGAAAAAAACATTGTTTAATAAAATATGACTTTAAATTCATTTTAAAGGAAAACACAATATGTCATATACAAACGAATGTTAACAAATTCTTTTAAAATGTACCATTCATTCATTTTTCATTTATTTTTTATATTCACACATCATACATAGTCATACAATAAAAATCATGGCACCTCCATAAGCCAAGGCCTGTGCGGAGGTACATGCGGAAAATTAGAACAATGTAATGTAAATACAAATAGAAAACATATAGTATAAGATACAAAGTCCTGATGTAAAACAATTAATTACAATGAGCATATAGATGTAGACAACCCTACATTAGTCATGATATTATATTGAAAACAATTGTGATCAGTATAATTGTATTTTTAATTATGTAACTGAAAAAAATGCTAATTATACAAATGGTAAACTACATCACATAAATTATACTTTTTAAAGATGAGACAGGCGTATTGAATATCCAAACTTTTAACTTAGATTTAAAGATTTTATAAGAAGCTGACGACGACACCAAAGTGTTTCTAATATCAATAGGCAGAGAATTATATAACTTAGGACCAATGAAAGCCCCATTTCTTTGGGCAAAACTGGAGTTGACTCTTTGAATAATTAATTTTTCATTGGTCTTATATCTTGTGGAAATTTTAGTTGTAGAATCTGTAAGTTCATTAGATGCCTTCCGGTCCTTATATACACACTGTAGTAAAATATTGTAATTTTGCATAGACATTGTAGCGTTTAATATACAATTGTGTATATGTTTTTTCAAATTACACTGACAATATAGGTAATTTTAGTTTAGTGCTACAAAGTATCATTTAAATTATCATGAAAGTTGTTCATTTTAAACGAAATTGTTGTGTTAAATAAACACAGGCTGAGAAGAGTAAAGCCCCATTTACACGGTGCAATTTCTTGTACAACTTCTGTGCCACAGTTTATCTGCTCGTGCGCAATGTCACTTTTGAGATGAAAAAGTGACTCTGCACATGTGCAGAACCACTGTGGCACAGAAGTTGTACAAGAAATTGCACCGTGTAAATGGGGCTTAAAAGATAATAGTCCAGTTGCAACTAAAATATCATACAATGTGCGCTTTTCTACCTGAACGCGGTAGCCCTCTTACTAATGATCACGGATGTCAACTGACATCTCCACTGAGCCGGCAATTAGACAGTGACAGGAGATAACTTCACAGGTATACATCCGCTGTAATTTTAACAGTCCGATGTATGGTATATTTTTGCACATCTAAAATGACGGTTAGTAATAAAGAGACATAACTTACAGACTTATGAAATTCATAAACTCTATTATCATTATGTTCATAACTCATGAAAATAAATTTTGCCCACAAACACAACTTTCTAACTCAACTGATCGAGAACAGTTTCAACCGCTCTGTTCCTCACTTGGCGCCGTGGTCCCGGGGTTAGCGCTATGAGGTTCTACACACAAGATCGCGAGTTCGAGGCCGGTTGGGGTGAAATAATTTGTATTAGTGTACTGATCATACCTAAAATTGTCTATGGATAGGATATTATGGTTTATGGCGCTCAACAGCGAGGTTATCAGCGCCAGAAAATTTTAATTTCGTTTACAGAAATGAAATCTGATTAAATCTGGTTGAGTAATCAATACAAATAATTTTTTTGGTTGTAACATAACACTACATGCATTTGTAATTTTAACAATACAATGTAGTGATATAATTCCAATGATGTTTTGACAAATATAGGGGTCAGTGTTGTTTTAATACATGTACCTGGTTGACTAAAAATTCATGAACTGTCAAAGTAAAATAACACTACATGCATTTGTAATTTTAACAATACAATGTAGTGTCAATTTTACATATATTGTATTGGAGAACCTGGCTGCCATATACAGTATATGTAAAATAACATTGAAATTTTTAACAGTGCATGAACATGATTAATTAAACACTTTGCAAATAATTTTATTAACGGTAGAACATTGGTCTCATTGTAAAGCTGAATAGTATTAAATCGTCTATCTTTCTTATACATAATTTTTAAGACTGTATTCTGAATAGTGCATATTGCCTTTACATGCGATCTACAGGCGCCACCCCAGCTGGTAATTCCATATTGTATAACGGATTGAACCAGTGCGAAATAAACTATTCGGAGAGTATTTGTGCTCAGGACATTCCTAAGATTATAAAATTTGGGGAGAGTAATTCTTAATTTTCTTACTACACTTGAAATATTATGATTTTGCCAATTTAAATGCTGGTCAAAATATAGTTATGAATGTTATGTATGAATAAGATTTTTTTATTTTTTTTCTAATGAAATGGCTTTAAATAAAAGTTATTTACGATTACTAATTTTACCCTCCCTGGGACGTCTTCGAACGGGTTGTGTGCTTACTCATTATCTTGAATTACAACTTTACAATAAATAGTGTGAAAATAAGTTATTTGAAAATACAATTGTGCTAGAAAACATTGTCAGCCTTGCCTACTGCAGCAGAATCTATTATGTTACCTTCCAAAACAAGTGTTACCTACGTGCATTTGTATTTCTTTTAAAAGTGTGAAAACTACATAGGAAACCAAACCTCTGATAAGCAGCACCCCTCATCCACCAGCCACTGAATGTTTATCTACCTGAATATGTTGATCTCATAGCGATTACTATTCATGATTTTGAATTTCCCATTATTATTGTTGTTCATTGATTAGTTGTGTGTGTGAACGTGTACGTGTTTATTACGCGCGGCATAGATCATACAATCAATTGTCTACCGGTCTTTATTCCTGATAATGATGGCCTATTGTTGATACATCTAATTGATTCATTGTTTGTTTCGATATTTTAGACAGTATGAATTATTTCGTGCATTAGGTATTCTTTTAAAAATGCCATTGCATATTGGCCATGTTAGTAAACAAAACAACCCGAAGCTTTCGCATGTGGCATTAGATTGGCGTCAAAATACCATTGTGCGTAGTTAATCTATTATTCTTTATTCTACACAAAACGAAGTTACTTTTGAAACTGAAATAAATTTAGACATTATAATATTCATACGTGAAGTAATAGAAATAAAGATGTAATTATGAAACGGAATCGGTGTCTTATTCGTTAGTTTTACTTTTATTTTCCCAATACTTGGATATCCATTATAACTATTCAAACTTGTTTTCTCAAATGGTTGATACTACATCATATTCTGTCGTCATATTGAGGTATATACATATTTGATTATGGTTTGAATCTTTCAATGATCTGGCGCCGATTTATCTAACCTCCTGCTTACTTTATGCTATAGACGTAATTTCACTCGTCATACCAACAGCATCGTCTGCTATCCTGATACTCTGTGATCGCGAAGGCAACTGGCGTGCCGCGATGGCGATGTTTCTGTCTATTGATGATATACACAGCATCCGTTGGATGGTCTCATTTAAAAATGTATCCAGGAATCATCGCTTATACAAATTAAAAAGGAATAATAGAAAAAAAAAGTTTTTTCGGGACCGGGAATCGAACACGATATGCATGCGACGGAGCAAGTTGCCTTTGATAACTGTGCTATTCAGGCCGACGGACAACGAAGCTGCTGTGTTGATACATAAAGAGGAAGCGCGGAACGCTAAATATTGATAATTTTTCCACTTCCGGTTTGAAATTTTTGTTTTTTCTTGAAGTGGAGTGTTTAGCAATACATAGTCTTTAATGTTGCCAAATTTCAAAACTCTCGATGGACCCCCCAGCAAACACAAGAGTGCACGCCTTGTATCATTTTTGTACCTTCATGCGGTGTTGTATTTGTGTTGTACAGAAGTTACTGGGCCGGCAAAATCATGTCCCGAAAATATGCACATTTTCCATCATGAAGAGCGTGCACCAACCCACTTGCGGACCAGCATCTTTCTTGCACAAAACCAACTGCCATGAAAAGATACCTTGCCGTTAACTTACTTGCACTTATCTTGCAGCCATGAAAGGCACACTCCCAACACCGGGCATGCATCGTCCGTGCGGATTGCGTGCACAAAATTTGCGCTAACGAAACGGCATCTTTCTTGCACTTGCTCTTTCGCATGTAAAACGCTAGTTCCAAAATTAGCTACGGGGATCGCTACTAGTTCATGTTGCTGTATTTAAAACAAATATTATAGTATTCAAAATCGAAAAAATTATCTAGTTTTATACAAGGAGGTAGTTTGTACTGTGTGATAGAAGACATTGCAATTAGTACATGAAAGACAATTTTATGAGACATACACTGGATTCGAACTCCGGTCGTCGATTTGGCGCGCTCCCGATGTATCCACTCCTCCACGGTGACGATGGAGCTTCGAGGGTGAAATAAGACATTTGACCGGCGAGCGAGCGCGAGCGATCGTACGACACAATTCTGATACAAAACGGGTACCTACTGCTGGGGCACTCCAATACCGCGCAATTCAATTTGTTTAAAAGAATGCATGAAATATCATAGTATTTTCAATTTCCTCATCAATTTTAACATCAAATAATTTTCTTATGTTATTAATTTGTACAGTGGCCCGGTGTCGTTGCGCGTGTAGTTTTTCGGTATACAAGAAACATGCACGTCGGTCAACACTGGCCCGGTATTGTTGCGCGTGCAGCTTCTGGTATGCAAGAAACATACACGTCGGTAGACACTGGCCCGGCATTGTTGCGCGTGTAGTTTTTAGTATACAAGAAACATGCACGTCGGTAGACACTGGCCCGGTATTGTTGCGCGTGCAGCTTCTGGTATGCAAGAAACATACACGTCGGTAGACACTGGCCCGGCATTGTTGCGCGTGTAGTTTTTGGTATACAAGAAACATGCACGTCGGTAGACACTGGCCCGGTATTGTTGCGCGTGCAACTTCTGGTATGCAAGAAACATACACGTCGCTAGACACTGGCCCGGTATTGTTGCGCGTGCAACTTCTGGTATGCAAGAAACATACACTTCGGTAGACACTGGCCCGGTATTGTCGCGCGTGCAAATAAATTGCAGTGTTGTACGCGGGTACAGGCCCAGCATACAAAAGGTACACTCTCTGAAGGTGCAATTTATGTGTGTCGACGAACAGATATCTTTCTTGTATAAACCGTACAACGCCCAACACTTTCCTTGCACATGATGCGTCGGGAAGGCACAATTAATGTACAAAGCGTGCAGTGCTGTGTTTGCTGGGGGCCGTATGACTTTTGAAAAAAATAAAATTTTTAATAATAATAATAATAATCTTCCTCCCGGTTCCAAGAGTTGGGTCGGGGGGTGGCGAGCACAAAATTTGAGCCAACGAAACGGCATCTTTCTTGCACTTGCTCTTTCGCATGTAAAACGCTAGTTCCAAAATTAGCTACGGGGATCGCTACTAGTTCATGTTGCTGTATTTAAAACAAATATTATAGTATTCAAAATCGTATTTAAAGTATTTAAATATTTATAGTATTTAAAAATTTAAAAAATTAAATTAAATTGGATTAAATTCACTTCCGGTCAAAATTCTCCCGATTTTCTTTCAAAAGTAGGCGTGAGACGGTGGACTCTATATCTCTGCAAAATTTCAACTCTCTAGACCAAACCATGCAATCTGTAGAAAAGGACAAGCAAACCGAACGTGGCCAGCTAACTAACTAACTAACTAACTAACTTACATGAAAGTCAATCCATGCATGTTTGAGGCCCAAAATTCACCCCGAAGGAATTATCGCAGCACTTTGATATTTGGTTAGGTGTTGTCAGGTGGCTAAATATACCCGATAACCATGATTTTCGACTTTCATTTCTCACTGCATGTATGCCTGACGACACCTCGTTTCGACCACTTAAGCCGTTGCGGTATAAGTCTGTGGTAGTAAGCTCGCACGTTGTATTAGAGCGGTGCTTGGCAGCGTCGAGCTAGCGTCCGACTAGACTGTGGTAGTAAGCTCGCACGTTGTATTAGAGCGGTGCTTGGCAGCGTCGAGCTAGCGCCCGACTAGATTTAAGAATTTTGTTTCTATAGATTTTTTGTCTTTGGGCTCCGAGACATGCCTGAAATCATCACTGAGCGCAACGCAACGCAACGCAACGCAACGCAACGCAACGCAACGCAACGCAACGCAACGCAACGCAACGCAACGCAACGCAACGCAACGCAACGCAACGCAACGCAACGCAACGCAACACAACGCAACGCAACGCAACGCAACACAACGCAACGCAACGCAACGCAACGCAACGCAACGCAACGCAACGCAACGCAACGCAACGGCAGGGAAGTCGACAGCCGTCCAGACAGTTGGCGCGCCCGCTCGGCGGGACGGCTGATGACTCAGCTATATAGCTGCGAGGCATTTAGTTGCGAGTAGAGAGCTGATTCAGCTTTCCGCGAAACTCAGCCAGCGTCACATTTGATTTGTTTTGGAATATTTTAGATACTTACATGCACTGAGTTGTATATATAGGTAGGTCACAACTCAGTGCTTACATGTATGTAGTGCATGCAATAATTGTGTATTGTTAGGGCATAAGGTTGTGTAGTGTATGGTAATGTATAGTTTGCGGTGACTGACTGGGATATTGCAATTCATTCCTACACCCTTGGACCGTCTTACATAAGTGCAATGTGAGTTGCCTACACCACAGGGGCTGGTTCCTGGGATAGGCAACCCGCATCACATAGTTGTAATGTGGTTGCCTATACCACAGGGGTTGGTTCCTGGGAGATAGGCAACCCGGATCACATAGGTGCAATGTGGTTGCCTACACCACAGGGGCTGGTTCCTGGGAGATAGGCAACCCGGATCACATAGGTGCAATGTGGTTGCCTACACCACAGGGGCTGGTTCCTGGGATAGGCAACCTGCATCACATAGGTGCAATGTGGTTGCCTTCACCACAGGGGCTGGTTCCTGGGATAGGCAACCCGCATCACATAGTTGTAATGTGGTTGCCTATACCACAGGGGTTGGTTCCTGGGAGATAGGCAACCCGGATCACATAGGTGCAATGTGGTTGCCTACACCACAGGGGCTGGTTCCTGGGATAGGCAACCTGCATCACATAGGTGCAATGTGGTTGCCTTCACCACAGGGGCTGGTTCCTGGGATAGGCAACCCGCTCACATAGTTGTAATGTGGTTGCCTACACCACAGGGGTTGGTTCCTGGGAGATAGGCAACCCGGATCACATAGGTGCAATGTGCTTGCCTACACCACAGGGGCTGGTTGCTGGGATAGGCAACCCGCATCACATAGTTGTAATGTGGGTTGCCTACACCACAGGGACTGGTTCCTGGGAGATAGGCAACCCGTATCACATAGGTGCAATGTGGTTGCCTACACCACAGGGACTGGTTCCTGGGATAGGCAACCCGCATCACATAGTTGTAATGTGGGTTGCCTACACCACAGGGGCTGGTTCCTGGGAGATAGGCAACCCGAATCACATCGGTGTGATGTAGGTTGTCTACTCCCCAGGGGCTGGTTCCTGGGATAGGCAACCCGCATCACATAGGTGCAATGTGGTTGCCTACACCACAGGGACTGGTTCCTGGGATAGGCAACCCGTATCACATAGGTGCAATGTGGTTGCCTACACCACAGGGACTGGTTCCTGGGATAGGCAACCCGCATCACATAGTTGTAATGTGGGTTGCCTACACCACAGGGGCTGGTTCCTGGGAGATAGGCAACCCGAATCACATCGGTGTGATGTAGGTTGTCTACTCCCCAGGGGCTGGTTCCTGGGATAGGCAACCCGCATCACATAGTTGTAATGTGGGTTGCCTACACCACAGGGACTGGTTCCTGGGATAGGCAACCCGCATCACATAGTTGTAATGTGGGTTGCCTACACCACAGGGGCTGGTTCCTGGGAGATAGGCAACCCGAATCACATAGGTGTGATGTGGGTTGTCTACTCCCCAGGGGCTGGTTCCTGGGAACCCGTATACATGGGACATGGGATGTATACTGGGAACCAATATACATCACACCTATGTGATTCGGGTTGCCTCCTAGGAACCAGCCCCTTTGGTGTAGGCAATATACATTACACCTATGTGACAGGGGCTGGTTCCTGGGATAGGCAACCCGTATCACAAAGGTGTAATGTATGTTGCCTACACTACAGGGGCTGGTTCCTGGGAGATAGGCAACCCGCATCACATATGTGTAATGTATGTTGCCTACACTACAGGGGCTGGTTCCTGAGAGGTAATCAACCCTCATTACACCCATGTATGCCGGGTTGCCTAACCCAGTCTTAAATTACAAGAATGTGCCGATTCAAACAGACTGTCATTGGCGATTGTAGGAAAGATAGGCGAGGGAAAGATAGGCCACGGAATTTTAGGCGAAAAACCAATTAGGAATGTTAGGCGACGGAAATATTGGCGACAAGAATACAACCAGGGCGGAAATATCGCCGAAAAACTTTTAAATACATACTTATTCTTGTCACAAAAGAATTGTAACAATATTTCGGGTAGTAGTCAACTGGACCAGCATTTAAGTGTTCCAAGCGTCAAGACTTCCAAACGTTAACTGTTCCAGGCGGCAACTGTTCCAAACTAATTATTATTTTAAATAAATAAATAAATTCATTTAAAAACTCTTCCAAACGTTAACTCTTCCAGGCGGCAAGTGTTCCAGACATGTAATATATTTAATAAATTAAATATATACATTTAAAAAGTCTTCCAAACGTTAACTCTTCCAGGCGGCAAGTGTTCCAAACTAACTATTATTTTAAATATTAAATAATAAAATGGCAAAGACCGTCAACTGTTCCAGCCGCTATAAGTCTTCCAGCCGGCAAGTCTTCCAAATTATACCTGCGCCGCTCAAGGGTCTGGCAAGCACGCGCGGGTGAACAAGGGTCGCTCACTGGTCTATTGTTAATATGAATAATAATTTATAAAAAAGTAACTTGATTAAAACGGTTAGTAATCAATTTATTAACGAAATATAACAAACGACGGCCGAACACTGAGTACATTGCTTTTTTATTTTTGAAAATCCACTAATATTTGACGGAAGTAGGTAGATCTTGTTTCTGTCCATTGTATCGGAACATTCCGTTGTTGATTGTTTCAATTTCTGAGGATTCTTAGTTGATTAATCGATACAGACATACGAATAATATTTTTGTTGAGACTGATCTCAAATTCAATAAGATATAAAATAGGTATGATTATTTTAATCGTGTTGGAATTTAATGGGTCAAACCTTTATATATTTTTTTTGTCTGGGGTTTAACGGCGCACTGTTATGCAGCGAGGCTAATGGCGACGGATGAATTATTATGATGATGATTGGGAGATAATGGTGAAGAGTAGGTAAGGATGGAAGGTGGGACGGAGGCGGTCGTGGCCTATTAGTAGGGTACCTTCCCAGCATTTGCCTGTCGACTGAGGGAAAACCACGATAAACCCCAGTCAGGAAGGACGGCCGCGGGAATCGAATCCGGGCCTCCGGAATACAAATTCAGAGCGTTAACCACTCACCCAACCTGAAGGTACCTAAATGTTAATTCAACAAATGATAATTTACACATTTACTTACAAATTTTACGTCAGATAACTTAGATATCAGTAAGCGCGTAGCTTATAATCGAACGGTCAAACAGAAAACCATTCGATCTGAAATGTGGAACACACACACTATTGTGATAAGAGCGGTCACGTGTACCTATAGTTTTGGGCAAGATCCTGTGATTGGTTAAACTTTAAAATGGAACCGATTAACCGATAGACTTGAAATTTTGCATTGTCATTGGATCAAACATTTGAGGTGTTTTGTCCAATTTACTTGATCGAAAAGGAATTACGACTTTTACCATGCACATTTTTTCTTTGCAATAGTTTCCAAAGTTTATAAAGCAGAAAGTTTTACACAGTCAGCTATATCTGTACCTCAGAGGTAGAAGGCCCGATGTACATTTCAATGATGCGTGAGATGAGCTCATAAACAAGTAATTCTGCGTTATTCTTCCAATCACTTGTAATGATGACTTGAGTCATTTGGTTAGAGAATACTTCAATATTTGTTGACATTCAAACAATCAGTTGACATTCAGTTAAATCGTAATTAATATAGCTTGATTAAATCATTCCAGATATGTGTTCAATTCAACGATATATCGAGAAAATGGATATTAAATGCAGATACAGTTTCTATTTCAGATTTTAGCCATAGTAAAGTGGAGTATAAACGGTTATTTTCAGAGTTGTGTTCATCATTAATAGGAGTGAAAGAAAGTACCAGATGGGTTATGAAATTGACAAATGATAAAATTACTTGTATGTAGTATGTTTATTTTGGCTTCTTCTATTTTACTAGTTTTTTCAAAACCGAAATGGTTGTGAAAATGTTCACGATATTTTTATCGCTCATTCAAAAAGCACGCGAATCACAAAATGTATATTTTTCTGAAAATTATTCCATCCTTTTTTCAAAACTACAACACATCTGCACTTGCCACCTTATTTTTTGACAATGAGGACGGCCTGAAGAGGTGAAAGGGGTGAGTGACATTTATGACTAATAGGAACAATACGGACTATGGCGCCAAGCAACATTCTTCATCTGACGAAGCATCTGTTCTTATTGGCCGCTTGTGATTCTAGAGGCAAATTTAACATTCCTTTCGCTGATGTTGAAGTATGGTGCATTTAGAAAGATGTAGCGGGCGCTCCCTG